>JAJKFI010000061.1:3238667-3333787 GCA_029204185.1 Lerista edwardsae | reverse complement strand
AGAAAGAAAGAAAGAAAGAAAGAAAGAAAGAAAGAAAGAAAGAAAGAGCTAAAGCTGTTAAGGTACCAGCTGGTGATAATCAGCTCATTTCCTGAGGTAATTTCATCAGGAAGAATAATTTTCTATTTGCTTTGTTTTCTGCAGAAAGGTGTGAGGTCATAGCTAGGGTTAGGAAAGAAGTACCTAATCAGGAAGGTTCCATCCAACTAGTGCTGCAATTAAGAAGATTCTGCAAATCTGAGACCCATCACTTAGAATTAGTGTTTAGAATACATAACCTTTTCTGAACAGGATGGAACCGCCAAGGAAGAGGTCTGACCTTTATCCTGATTGGATAATTAATTATACTAAAGGGGATATAAAGATACCCAGTTTTGGGGGTACAGAACAACACACATCATCAGCCCATCAAGATACCATCAAGACCCATCAGAGAAGATCATCAGACCATCAGAGATCTTCAGATCACCTTCTCCAAGCCTGTCTGGCATGGACCTGCTGCCTGCTTGAACTTGAGAGCAAGGTGAACTAGCAAGGCTAAGCACCTTGCTTGGACTAGGGCCTAGTCTAGAGTTAGGGATATAGTTTTGTTATTTTGAAGTGTATCTTGGTTAAGTCTCTGTTGGTTCTTTTATGCCTTCCTAGTTTTGTAACTGCTTGGGAACTTGTGTTGAAAAGCGGTATAAAAATACTATTGATTGATTAATAAATCATAGTTAATCTTTAAGCTTTCTTTGTGAATATTTGAAACCAAGCTAAATTCAGTTTTGCTGCTTGGTCGCACTACCAGTTTAAAGTTAAGCTTTATAGCTTTGGGAGAGGTTCCTGTAGGCTAGTTTAGCCTGTGTACTTTTTAAGATTTAAGCGTCTGTTCATTCCTCTCTTTGAGGCTGTAACTCTTAGCTGTGGTCCCAGGCTGGTAGCAGAGGATGTATGTATGCCTTGTTGCCTTGGCTTGTAAGTGCTTAAGGACACACTCTGCTAAAAGTTCACAGTTCATATGGGCCCTGGGCCGCTTATAGGGCATATGAGCCTGTGAATTACATCCCCACCCCCACCCCAAACTGCAATTCCAAGCAAATCTGAGTGGTGAGCCTATATACTTTCCCCGGGGAATGAGTCCCATTGAAGTCAATGGGGCTTCCTCTGGAGTAGACACTCCTATGATTGCACTGTTGGTGATTTTTATTTTCCTTCTTAAGCATATCATTCCAGGAATGTCGAGAGAAACTTTCGAAGAGCTTAAACCCCCAACCCTATATTGGACCCATCACTATTTAACTTTAAAAAAAAATGGCCTTCTCCAAAGTCAGAGATGGACTAGCTCAGTCCCATATGTAGGACCCAGAAAGCAAGTTTTTTTCTTCCTAGATGTACATATTTTGCTGTCTTTGTAGTGAGTTCCTTTTTGCTCCCCTCTTATCACACTCTTCTGCCACTCTCTTCTGCCATATTTCTGTCCCTATTGTCCACACTGATCTCCTGTCTGTCTTCCTCTTTGCTTCAAAGTGTTCTGTTCTTCTCCTTCCTCAAGAAAAAGAGTCCTTAGGATCCTATTGCAGAAGCTCAGAGGATGAGTCCGCAATGGGAAGCTACCAAGACCAGAATGGAGGCAGCAACAGTCAGCTCTCCTTCCCTGAGCGATTCAGGTCTGTGCATAAGCTGGCTCCCCAAGGCTTTGAGCTGTTTCCTGCATTGGTTTGATGACCGCAGTCTCTTGAACAGGTAAGTAGTCTCCATTGGGTTCTTGCTTTTAAAAGAAGTGAAAAAGAAAAGTGTTATACAGGGGAACAAAATTCCTATGCCATTTTGAATCAGTGGGGTTGTGCCAGGAGCGAACCCAAGACCTCCTGGCACCTGATGATGTGCCAACCTTTGCTCCTTCTACACCCTGCTTTATAAAAGGAAGTCAGGGAGGATGGATGAGGAAGTGTGGAGGAGAGAGGCCCTAGCCCACTCCTCCCCTCCACACTTTTTCTTCCATGCTGTCCCCCTCTTCCTGTGAGAATCCAGGGAGTGAGGGAAGACCAAGGAGGACGAGCTGTGTATATGAGTGAGCAGGCAGAAGTGGATACACATACACCCCAGGCCACTGCCTGATGCAACTGCTTTCAGTTGGCCGCATGGATGGGCCGGCCCTGAATCAGGTTTACATTTTTAATCCATTTGCCCAAAATGACCTGGTTTCTCCAGCATTTTTGCTGCTTTCTCAAGCAGACAGACAGCAAAGTTTACCCGAAGGCCATGTTTATGCTGTTGTGTGACATCCTTTGCTGCTAGATACCAAACTTTTCCCCATTTTTCAAAAGCTGGCACTTATGCGACCTCATGCAACTTGTGCGACCTCAAGTCACAGAAACCTCATGTTCTTGGATGCATTTCGAGGGGAAACCCCTGAACCCCACACAGAGCCACTCGGGGATCCAGGAATTTCCATAGATGAGTTCTATGCCTTTCCCCACTGCAGAAACAGCCGATATGGCCACCCCCCAGCACAACAGCCAATATCGAGCACAGAGCAACAGTGGGGAGGTGGTCTGGGAGATGGCTGGGCCTGGCAGTCAATCAGAGCAATGTGCACTCATTGCTCTGCCAGTTTGACATGGGCCCTCCTGCCCTCCCTTGGCTCTGATTGGCCTGAAATTGGGCCAATCTAGCAGCCATTGGCAATGCTGTGATGATGTCATTGTGCCTTCATCCTGTCCAGACCTGAGTGCAGGTGCAGTGGTCTGCGGTTGCCTGAAGGTAGAGCAACTAACTTAGAGTAGAACTGCCCTATACACATGCAACGTTTTCTGACAGGGAAATAAAGAAACAAGGAACTTTTCCTGAGTGCAAAATGGGAATGAACAGAGAAAGAAAGACAGGCAGGAAGAGAACATAACAGAGATAAAAAGAGGGATGGACAGAAGGAAGGAAAAACAGAAGGAGAAGTTGCAGGGGAATAGGGACAGCAAAGGTGTGGCAGCTGATGGAAGCAATTCAGGTTTGCAACTTTGGAGGGCCAAAGATTGTTCAGCGTCAAACAAGCACAGAGCACAAGTGAGATGGCGACTATTTTACAGGTGCCTAAATTTCATAGTGGAGGGGCAGAAAGAAAGAGCATTCATGGGGCACACAGGAGGAAGACTCATAAATTGTACTCACCCGTTTTCTAGCACTATCTGAAAAGAAAAAGGGAAAGGGGTGTCAAAAGTGTATCAAGTAAAACATGGCTGGTAAAACAGGTTCCTTTTACTCAGTCGCTCTGAAACAGCTCAGAGGCCAAGCAGGCTATAAACTGTTGCAGGATCTGCATTTTCAGCAACGGAATCTGCTCTTCTGCACACTCACCTTCACGGCTGCTCTTCCGTTTTTTTATTAGGTACGCGGCACCAGTAGCACAGACCAAGAGCAAAATCCCTAAGGCAAGGAGTAGAGCAACTGGTGTGTGACTGAGTCCATGGGGCATGCAGACTGCGTCCGATGTCTTGTTGCCGGCCCATTTTTCCTGCCAGCCTTTTTCACTGCAACTGGAACAGAAATGAAAAGAGGTAAGCAGGGATCGGCAGGGCGGCTGTGCTGTGCTGATCTTGAGATTCAGGGTCGAAGGCAGTGCTTTCAGTCAAAGATGCTAGAGAGGGCATGTGATGGAATGCTGATGTGCTGACCTGTGTGCAATATGTGCTCAGGTCGGTTTAATCCAGTGGTGCTCAAACCATTTAGCACTGGGACCCACCTTTTTAGGATGACAGTCTGCCCAAGACCCACCAGAAGTGATGTCATGGCCAGAAAAGCCATCATTGTGACACCAAAGGCTGCTGTTTTCCTGAGAATGAGTTATTTCACAGCCATTTTCCAACAGCAAAGTGAATCAGAATGAAAAAAAAAACCTATTTACAACCTTGACACAATCAACACAACCACGCAGCCTTCCCCCTTTCCAGCATCCCATATTTTCAATATGGCTGCTCTAAATGCTTCGCGACCCACCTGAAATTGACTCGCGACCCACTGGTGAGTCCCGACCCATAGTTTGGGAACCACTGGTGTAGGCCATTAATTCACATGCACTTTTTAAGTGTACTCTTTGATGGCTTTGCATTCTCTCATAGATCTATGAAGTCTGTAATGCATTTTATTTATATCTCCATGAGTCTACAGACTTTGGCTGTGAACCTGGGTCCTAGCAAAAACAAAATATGTTTCCAATTGGGCTCTGCAGCTCCAAAAACCCAGTGGCAAAATGCTAAGTGTCGCAGGACCCTGAGCTCTTTTGTAACACAGTCCTTTCCTCTTGCCTTCAGACCCATTCGCAGCTTGGAGAGCAAGGCCTGTGAGACAGTTCCCCAAGCTGCGAATGGCTTTGGAGATGAGGGGGAGGGGCTGAACTACACAGGAGCTCAGGCTCCTTACCTGGAGAATGTAATCTCTCCCCCCCCCCAGAATTCCATTGCTAAGACCAGCCCAGGCAAGACCTGCAAAGCTCTGCAGAGTTAATTTGCAAGTTCTCTTCCAACTAATTCAGATTAATTTTGCCTTGGTTTCTAAATTGCGGCTGTATCCGAGGCACACTTTCCTAGGAGTCAGCCATACAGTGGGAGTTGCTTCTGAGTAGACTTGCAGGAAATTGTGCTGCTCATCAACCAAGCTGGACTTCTGCATGTACCATCCAGTGTTCCAATGATGGGGGGAGAGGTGGGGTCACTTTAATGACATCGACAAATCCCACCTCCTTACTTTCCACCACTTTAGACCTATCCTGCCCCTCCCACGATCTCCTAAAAGCAGGAGCAAAGGAGGCACCCAAAAAAGCAAAGGGAACTCAGCCCTCTTTCCCCACCCCCATAATAGACGACAATTGTGGGGTTTCCTCTAACTTTCTCCGCAGTAACAGGAAGGACGAAACAGTAGCAGGAAGTAACTCCTTAGCACGAAAGGGACAAGGAGAATTTTGGAAGACGGGACATCAGACACTCATGTGGCAGAATCACATTGGCAAAAAAAGGCTCAGGGATTCTTACTTGGTCCAAGGTTGACAGGAGGGGGCGTTTTCAGTGGCTGAAAATGTTCTGGGAGGACAGGACTCAAATTCGGTGTCGGAGGTTTCTGTGCCTGTTAACAAAGGACAAGAAGTCATATGAGTCAGACTTTGGTTCATTTAACTTGACACCAACTGGCAGCAGCTCTCCAGGGTTTCAGCCCTGAGGTCTTTCCTAGCCCTACCTGGAGATGCTGCTAGGATTGAACCTGGGACCTCCTGCACTCAGAGCAGGTGCTGTGCCACTGAGCTTATGACGCTGCCTGCTGAGTCTGGCCGTGGTCCCTCTAGCTCAGTATTGTCAGACACTGACTGGCAGCATCTTTACAGCTTTTCAGGCATAGGTGTCCAGCTCCAGATGGCGGCACCAAAAAGATTGAACCTGGGACGTTCTGCATGTAAAATGCAAAGTTTACCACTGATTTATGGGCCCACTCTCAATTTACGGCCATGCCTTCTACAGAGTCAGACCAGTGGTCCCTTATCCTGGGAATGAACTATCCTAACCGACTACAGGTGTGTGCGAGGATGACAGATACATTCTGAGATCCCCATTGCAATGCAGTTTGTTGTGTAAACAGGCACTCAGGGCCCAATCCTAACCTGGAGTTAGGCCGGCACAGTTAGGCCCAGGGGAGGGGAGCACTGATCATTGAGCATTGAGCATTACGCCACAGCTGTGTGTATCTTACCTGGCCGTGTCACCATAAAACCAGGAGGAGAGACTGTGTGTTTCTGGCACAGTTCACATCCCCCGTCACCGGAAGAAATGCAGAAATAGCCTGGGACGCAAGAGCACAGGGTGTTCTTGGCATAGGTGCACGGCTCTTTAGTTCTCAAGTGGGCACCTGCAACAGAGGCACAGAATCACAGAGCTGGAGGGATCATTGCTTCCCATGTCCTACCCAATGGAAGGGGCTGGGAGTTTAATATAAACTGCAACTTTAACTAAGCCCCTTTGTATAATGTTTGTATAATGCAAACAAATAGAAAGACATGCATGATTTAGCCGAGAGGGTTAATGCCTCCGTTTGCCCAAAGATAACAGCTGAAGATCCGAAGGTCGTGAGCTCGAGACTACCGGAAGTCTCTGTGAGCGGCAGACCTTGCAAAACTGCGGCTGATTAAAAAAGCTGAGTTCCAGCTGCCTCGTGGGAGGGGGAGTGTGCTGGTCAGCTGTGTCTCTGGGGGAGCAGGGAAGCCTCTTATCAGCCAGCAGAAGACAGACGGGTGGCTAAGAAAGAAGGCTAAATCCAGAAAGAAAGATCTGTAGGAGTGTTGTTCTTGAAATATAGAACGTCTCTGTATAATTGTAAAAACCTTCGGGTTTGTGAATAAAAGTCTGCCTATGTAAACCGCCTTGAGTTACAGTCATTAGAGAAATCTAGTGATCTTAAGAAAGGTGGTATATAAATACAAGTATTATTATTAATATTTATCCCTTATCTAGTCTTTATTTTTCTCTTTACCTGAATCGCAGCTGTGACAACGGAGGCACTCAGTCAAGCCATTGGGGTGGTCTGTGTATGTACCCTCTGTGCAGGGAAGACAGCTGGTCCCCGAAACATCCGTGCAGTGTTTTGAGACTCGGTATCCTACAACAAGGAGACTCATTTGATGCTTGTCACATTGCACTTGAGTCTGCAAGTCAAGATATCCCCTAAACACCATCTTGAAAGTCACTCCCATATTGTTGCTTACCTTCTGACAATGCAGTGTTTTTCAAACCTTGGCTCAGGACCCATTTGGTGGGTTGTGGTCTGATGTCAGGGCATCAGACCCCTGCTAACTGCTAACCCCTGCTAACTGGGCAAGAGGCACTTTTTCAAGTGGTGTTTCTCTTATATTTAGCTGGGGGAGAGCAATTGGCCCCATTCACCCCTGCACAGTGTCTTTTCTAGTGGCTGTTGCTGGTGGTAGTCTGCATTTTTTTTAGATTGTGAGCCCCTTTGGGACAGGGAGCCATTTAATTTTATTATTATTACTATTTGCCTGTAAACTGCTTTGTGAACATGTTGAAAAGCAGTATATAAGTACCTGTTGATTGATTGATTGATTGATTGATTGATTGATTGATTGATTGATGTCAGGTAGATCTCAAAATGAAGCTATCTTAGAAGCTGCAGACCTGACTCTTGCTAATATTCCTTTTGTGAGTGTTAACTTCTGGCGATGGCATCCTCTCCAGGTTAATGACATCGCTTCCGGTGGGTCCCGACATTCTAAAAAGTGGGTCCCAGTGTAAAAAGTTTGAGAGCCATTGTAACATTGAATTCAGTAGAACTCAAAAGATTGCTTTTCCTGGTACTAAATAATGTTTGGCCTGACCTTGGAAAGTATGCAATCCTATACAAGTTTACTCAGAAGTAAGTCCCACGGCATTCAGCGGAGCTTATTCTCAGGGAGGTGTTCATAGCATTGCAGCCTATAGGACAACGATCAATGGGGCATAGCCACATAACAGATCTGCAATATAGTCACTGCCCAGAGAACTATAGCTTTTTTTGGGGGGGGGGGGTTGTTTCAAGGATTTCTAGCAGAGACTTCTCAGCCCCCTTATGAAATCACATTACCCAGAATTATGTGGGGAAAGCCACTGCAGTTAAATTTATATCATACAAATGTGAGCAAATAGGCCCATCCACTGGCTGTGTCTAGCCAAATTCAACACTGACCTGTTTATTACAATTCAAGGCAGACCCACTTACCAACCCCACACTTCGGGCAGCAGTCCTGGTTGATTTGGTACTCCCATGAATTGCAGGTGGTTGCTTCTAGACCAAGCAGTTGTGTTGCAAGGATGACGCAAAAGATCTGTTGAGGAAAGAGGACAGACGTTTTGTTGGTGCTGTGCCCAATGAAAATGCTTCTCGGTCGTCCATGGCGAATAATACACTTGAACAGGAAGACATAAATAGATAGATCTAAATCCATAACCATGTCCAGGACCAGCCCGATGTCTCCTGCCACCTGAGGAGGCGTGCCAAATTCTGCCAACACTGATGTGCCAGCCTCTGCTACTCACCTTCTCCAAGGCTCTCCCTCAGCACTCTCCCCCCGAACATACACTGCCTGCTGCAGATTAGATGCTGCTGTGTGGGTCTGAGTGGATCCAAGGCTGCCACTCTGGGTATTAGCCAGACTAACTCAGCCCAGAGCACTGAGCACCTCATGGTGTTTAACCGTTTAACAGGTGGTGTCATCTAAATGATTTAAGAACAGGTACTCACTTTTGATTGGCACGTGTCGGGACCCGCCCACCGGAAGTGATGTCATAAGCCAGAAGTGAGGTCGTGGCAGGAAGTGACATGAAAGAAGCCCTTTTAAGGCCTCAGATGATTTTAAACTGACCCAACAGTTGCAACGGTATTCCACAGCACCCCCAGGACATGTGAAGGAGGCCTGGCATCATGTTAAAACCCCAGAGCAACTCATTTTTCAGTGGCAAGGAAAGGAAAGGCTCCGCTCGCTGCCTGCCTGCCTGCCTGGCTCTGAGAACATGCAGGCAACTCAAACATGCAGGAAATTCAAACGTTGCAGAGGGCGGAGTCGACGAGTGGGCGGGCGAATGGGCGGGGCCAGCTGTAATCCTAGAAACCGGTACTCGCGTACCCCCGCATACCCCCTGCATGACATCACTGCACGACATCACACACCCTCGTTGGCACAATTCGTACCTGGAGTTAGGCCTGCAGTCAGGTCAGCAAAGTTTGCCGGCACAAGGGACACCACAAAGGGAGGATGGTGCACATCTGTGTGCTGGCCTCTCTGACTCTGAGAGCGGTCCAAACATACTTTACGGTGTCCCTTGTGCCGGCCAAACCTTGCTGGCCTAACTGTGCCTGCCTAACTCCGGGTTGGGACTGCGCTCTCAGAGACCCAGGCCTCCAGATCGAGGCCCAGGTTCCCAGGGGGTGGGACTAGAACCCCTGCAGATGCCCCAACTTGAAACTCACAGATGTTTTCAGTTTCCAATCACTGGCTCGGCCACAACCAGGCCAAAGGAAGAAACCAGCCAACCAATGTCGGCAACCAATAATTGCCAAGAGATGTCCGTTGGTATCCTAATTCGATATAAGGTCTCTTCTTCAGACATCTCCGAGAATGAGACTCATTTATGACTCCGAAGTCTTCGTCAGACTCCCAGCAAGTAAATTTGTAATTTACCAGCAAGTAAATTTGGTTATCTGAGATCCTGTTCCCTACTCCACCTGCTTTAATACTTCCGCATCCACTCTTGCTAGCTACATAATGGTTCCTTCATCATTTTTATGGCCGAAGCTGGGCTGGAAAGCTACTTCCACTTTCCGGTGTTTTGGCTAATGAGCAGAAAGTCATTTAGAGAACTAATGGTCAGAATGCAAGGAGAGGTGGTGTGGCTTCTTCCATTCAAACCTTGCTTTTTAATTCTGAAAAAAAACAGGCTAATATTCTTGCCAGTTGCCCCCAAACTTCCCTCTGAGCTGAGGTGGTTCTCACCAAGATTTCCCTGGTATGAAACTTACCTCTGCCAGGAACTCACTGGGCAAGCCATCAATCAATCAATCAATCAATCAGCCGGTACTTATATACCGCTTTTCAACACGAAGTTCACAAAGCGGTTTACAGGCAAATAGTAATAATAAAGTTAAATGGCTCCCTGTCCCAAAAGGGCTCACAATCTAAAAAAAGGCAGACCGCCAGCAACAGCCACTAGAAAGACTGCGCAGGGGTGAAGAGGGACAGTTACTCTCCCCCTGCTAAATATAAGAGGAGCACCACTGGAAAAAGTGCCTCTTGTCCAGTTAGCAGGGGTCTCCCTGCCCTCTCAGGGAGCCATGCCCTCTCAGCCTCAATTTTCCCCATCTGGAATCTGGGCATAATAATTTGTTGCAAGGATTTGATCGCTACTTGCAAAGAGCTTTGCCCAATCAGACAGCGCTATGCAAATGCTTCATTCTATAGAGATGTATTCATGTCAAAGGCAAGTCAAATATAACCTGAAGTACATGAGGCTGTAACATGCGTTTGTTTTTCGATTTCCACCATTGATTTCCACTCCCCTGCCCCAGTGTATCCCTACACTCTTGTGCCTGGCTACCAGCCTGACTCTGGGGTTTTCTGGTTGCTAGGCAACAGTATGCCTGCAAAAACAGCTTTCCCCATAGACAACTGTAGGCATTTCTGTTTATAAAAACATGGATATTTACAGTTGAATCCAGATTGTTTTTACATGGTGGTTTCCCAGTGCCCCAGTGCACATCAGCTTGTCCTGCACATCAAGGCTCTGCATGTGGTGAACAGACAATTGGCTGCATGTTTTATCAATGCATCCATCTACATGCGTGACACCAAAGGTGGAGAGAATATGCAGGCAGGCAGATAGATCATAGAATCATAGAGCTGGAAGGGACCTACAAGGACATCTAGTCCAACCCCTTGCATGTAGCTGGAAATCCTCCTAGAGCATCTCCAGCAGATGTCCGTC
This sequence comes from Lerista edwardsae, assembly GCA_029204185.1. Classification (NCBI taxonomy): domain Eukaryota; kingdom Metazoa; phylum Chordata; class Lepidosauria; order Squamata; family Scincidae; genus Lerista; species Lerista edwardsae. The sequence continues at coordinate 3,323,300 of JAJKFI010000061.1, read as the reverse complement.
AAGTCTCTGCTTGAAGGTCTCCAGTGAGGAAGAATCTACCACCTCCCTTGGCAATCTGTTCCACTGTCAGACCACCCTTATAGTCAAGAAATTCTTCCTGATGTCCAGCCGGAATCTCCTCTCTTGCAGTTTGTGCCCATTGGACCTAGTTCTACTGTAAAAGGCAGATGAGAACAAATGTGTCCCTTCTTCCTTATGGCAGCCCTTCTCCTCTCCAGGCTAAACCTCCCACATTCCCTCAACCTTTCCTCATAGGTCTTGTTTTCCAGCCCTCTGATCATCTTCGTTGCTCTCCTTGGAGCCTGCTCCAGTTTGGCTGCCTCCTTCTTGAACCGAGGTGCCCAGAACTGAACAGTACTCCAGGTGAGGTCTCACCAATGTGGAGTAAAGCCGAACCACAACCATGGGCTGAGCAGAGCATGGGTACTCCCCAGGAATGCCCCACATTGGGCCCTGCCGCCCCAGAAGCCTGCTCTGTTCCAGGCACCCAATTGTCATGCGCCAGCACTAGTGCACATTCACCTCACACTAAGCACATAGCCTGACCCCCTCCTCTCACTTCTTTTGTGCACATGCACTGCTGAAGTATCACAGGAAGAGGGATATTTTGAATTCAACCCCCCACCCACCCACCCACACACCCACCCACATGATTACAGTGCACAACCACAAGGAGAGGGGACATGCACTAGGACACGCGCACAATGTGAGTTCTGTGCCTGTAGTTACATGGAGGTAATTACATGGAGGAGATATAGGCCAGTAATTACACAGAGTCAGGGAATGTGTCATCCAAACAAGCCCCAGTTAAACCAAAATTCAGAAGGTTCCGCACAGAAGGCAGAGCAAACCAGAGGAACAAGAAAGGAATAGAACAAGGGGAATCTGTGCATCATAACTCAAACTTGGGCAAAGACATGCCAAAGGGACATGATTTCCTTGGCAGCCCCCCCCCCCCCACAGTTCTGAGCCACAGCCGAACCCCAAAACACAACAAGAGGAAACCGCTTGCAAAGAACTTGGTTCACAGCCCTTAGTTTTCAGCACCGGGACCCACTTTTTAGAATGACCATCTGTCCAGGACCCACCAGAAGTGATGTCATGGCCGGAAGTGCTGTCATTGTGACGCCAGAGCCTGCTGCTTTCCTGAGAATGTGGCAATCTGTTGGGTGATTTCTCAGCCCTTTTCCAATAGCGAAGTGGATCAGAAAGGGGAAAAATCCTATTTACAACCTTGACAGAAGCAAGCCCTCCCACTTGCCGGCATCCCATCTTCCCATATTTTCAATATGGCTGTTCCAGGTACTTCACGACCCACTGGTGGGTCCTGATCCACAGTTTGGGAACCCACTGATTTAGACGTTAAGGTGAGGTGGACTTCTCAGAAAGACACTGCGCTTCTCAGGTTTGTCCACAAGATGGAGTCTGGTCACCACCTATCTTTTGTTTATTTCCAACATAAACAAAGATATGAACTCTGGGAAAGGGAAAATCCTGATCCATAAACAGGAAGCAGAAGCAAAAATATTTTTTTTCCTGAGTTTTGGGGCACCTTAAAGGCTGTGTGTGCTTGAAATTTGACCTTTTGCTCTTTGACTTCCCATAGAAGCTTCCTGAAATTAACAATAGCACAGGATGGGCGGGCATGATCAAACCAGGAACCGCCGGGAATACGTCCTAATGAACTAAGTACTAAACCCCTAGGAAAGCCCAGCCACGTTTTCATTCCCGGCAGTGTGCAAACGCATCCAAGTATTTCATCACATCTTCCCATCAGATTGGATGCAGATGGAAAGCACGCCTGGCTGTGCAGGAGACCATTGTCCAAGGAGGAAGAAGACAGCGCTTTCCCGCACAGAGTTCTGTCAACGTTACTTCTGCTATCACAGGGAAATGACAAAGACGGCTGGGGATTTTTTTTTTTGCCTTATAGTGCATGATGCGCTGGAGAGAAAAGAAGGGGAAATTTTTATTAAGCTGCAGGGGTATTCCATTAGGGAAGACACTTTGTTCTCAGCGAACTGACATTTCTCGGGAGGGTCTGCGGATCCTTGGGTACCTCCATAGTGTGTTCAGGGCAGAGGCAGATCTAAGGGAGGGCAAAGCTCTAAGTTTTGCAGGAGCCTTACCTTGCAGTGGAAATCACTCCTCTCCTGCACCGTTTTAGCCAATCCTCACAGGGAACAGCAACATCTTGGCGTTGCTTACTGGCTACAGCAGCAAGGGAGAGGAGGGGTTTACATGACAGGGGAAGGCTTCTTGCAACACTTAGAGCTTTGCCCTCCCTGTAGAGCCGCCTCTGGTTCAGGGGTCAGGACTCAGCAGTGTTACGACCTCAAGCCCAATGAGGACTGCTCTGAAGAGGAGGAGCAGAGCCTACACTGTCACCCTGCAGAAATGGGGACCCCATAAGGTCAGTCCCTTGGCCCATCGGTTGCAGCACTGTCACCCCTGGCCAGCAGCCGTGCTTCAGGGTCTCAGACAAGAAAGGGTCTTCCCAGGCTTTCGATGGAGGACACCAGGGACTGACCCTGGGGCCTTTTGAATGCACAGCCTGTGCTCCTCCTTTGAGTGATATCTCTGTTCGGCCCCAGGGTTCCCTGTGCGGCCATCTGCAAGAGCTTCAATGGGCACAATTCATGCCAGTTCTGACCCTCCTTGATCACTCCAGGCCACAGAAGCAGCAATTGGGATAATAAGTCCTATGGCACGGATAATAGGACCCTGCCGTCCGTCAGTGGCAAAGATCTAGTCCCACCCAAAAGCCTCCCCTATATCTAGTCTGCTCGAAAGAAGGGGTTAGGCTTGCAATTGTGTACAGTTCTGGTCGCCGCTTCTCAAAAAAGGCATAGTGGAGCTGGGATAGGAGCAGAAGAGAAACCAAAAATGATTACTTGGCTGGGGCACCTCCCTTATGAGGAAAATCAACATCATTTGGGCCTCTTCGGTCTAGAAAAGGTGCCTGATGGGGGACACGATTGAGATGTACAAAACTATGCGGGGGATTCATAGGGTGGATAGAGGTTCTTTTCTCTCACACACAACACCAGAACCAGGGGACATCCACTCGAGTGTTGGGGAGTGAGAACAGACAAAAGAAAATATTTCGTTACCCAGCGTGTAGTTAGTCTGTGGAACTCCTTGCCACAGGAGGTGGTGATAGCGTCTGGCCTAGACGCTTTCAAAAGGGGATTGGACAGCTTTTTTGAAGAGAAGTCCATCACAGGTTGCAAGCTGTGACAGGTATGTGCGACCTCCTGGTTTTTTTTTTAAAGATCAAGAAACATCAGTGGTTTAGCTGCAACAAGCTTTAAAAAAAAGACATTTGTTTAAGGTTCTCTTATCTTTTTAATAGATGCCCCAGTATCCATGGTATCCGTGGATAACTGAAACCGTGGACGCTGAATCAGTGGGTCCCGGGGCACTCCTGTATAAAATAACCCCCATGTGGGGCAGCCTGAAGGAAAGACCAGGTCAAATGCATAAGATTGGTAAGTAGATGAGCTCTCCTTCCCCATGCAGAGCAGGTACAACAGGTGAGTGCTTGCTTTGAAGGGTTTTTGTTCTGAAACATTCCCATGACATTTTCAATTTTTTTTAAAAAAGCGTGGCATGTGTAGGAGGGAGAGCCTTGTTGACCCCCACTTCTGACGTCACAGGGACTAGCCAATATGCACCTGTGACATTTAAGCAATAGGGCTCTGCCCTTGACTCAGGCTTGCCGTCACTGTGCTCCACCAGGAGAGCGGTTTGCCGCCCCCGTTGCTCAAACCACACAACTTTCCACTACAAGTGTTAGCAGGCTAGCGAGGAAGGATGTCTAGACCTGCGTGGTGGCTGAGTAAGAACAGGGTAGCTGTCACACAAAAAACACAGAGACAAAGGAACACTCGTCTTGTTCCGGGAACCCGGCAGGGCTTAGGATGTGCACATTGAACACGGACCCAGAGCGCAATCCTAACCTGGAGTTAGGCCGGCAGAGTTGCACAAGGGACACCGTAAAGCATGTTTGGACCACTCTCGGGGTCAGGGAGGGTGGCGCCCATCTGTGTGCTGGCCTCTGATTTCGAGAGTTGTCCAAACTTACTTTACGGTGTCTCTTGTTCCAGTCAATCTAGCCTCAATGTGCCAGCCTAACTCCAGGTTAGGATTGCGCTCCCAGACTTTTTGAGAATTGGTGGGGGGGGGGGATTTGTCAAAACCCGTTTGAGATGCATCATAGTGGGAGTAGGAGAATTCCGTTGCCTAAGCCAAAAAGCAAACTGATGCCATCCCTTGGATGCTCTGGGGGCAGCCCTTTGACTCCTGCCACGTTCATGCAAGTTTCTTTCTACTTCCTGAATGAGCCAACAAACCCGCATTAGTTCCTCACTCTTCTGCCTCTGAGTCTTTGTTGTTTTAGCAAATCCAGTTAAATGAAAATACATTTGCAGGTCACGCACATTTCAGTTTAAGGAACTCTCTGAACTCTCTCAGTTTAGCAGGTGAGAGCTACCAGCAACCAGTGGTAAGAAAGAGAAACTCAAAAAAACATGTTCATTGCCAGAATGCCAAGCATGGCGCAATCAATGCGCACCTGTCGCTCACAGTCCCTCCTTTTCCTTGCCAATTAAACACTGTGCCTACTAGTAAATGAATACATGGTTTTGTTGGCTCATCTACCATCAAACCAATTAAAAGTTACAACACACCTCCCCCATTTCCCCTCCCCAACTGTCAACTATACTCGTTCCAACTCCAAAGAATGGGAGGCAAGCGGGTGGTCAGCTGACAGGAAGTGGAGACATTAAGACCCTGCCCACCACCTCAGAAAGTGAGAGCCTGTATATTTCTTGCAAATCCCACAGTTGCCGCTGCATCCCCAGGTAAATCTGGGGTGCTGGTCTGGATGACAGCCTTTCAGGCAGAAGAATACCTGCGTCTCCAGGTAGCGCTGAAACAACAGTAGACTAGCTAAAGGAGGTGCAGGGGGACATTGCACTGGGAAACAAGCTTTAGGGGGGCAACAAGTTAGAGGCAATAGAGGGATGTTCTTTTCCTTCTCTCAAAACACCAGAACCAGGGGGCATCCGCTAAAACTGAGGGAGAGTTAAAACAGATAAAAGGAAATACTTTTTTACCCAGCGGGTATTTAATCTGTGGAACTCTTTGCCATAGGAGGTGGTGATGGCATCTGGTCTGGATGCCTTTAAGAGGGGATTGGATGGATTTCTGGGGAAAAAAAGTCCATTGTGGGCTATAGGCAATGATGGGTTGTAACCTCCTTACATTAGTAGTAGGCTACTTCAGAGTACCGGGTGCAAGGGAGTGGCCACAGGATGCAAGCATCTTGTTGTCTCGTGCCTCCCTGGGGCACCTGGTGGGCTGCTGTGAGATGCAGGAAGCTGGACTAGATGGGCCCTCTTTGGCCTGATCCAGCAGGGCTCTTCTTATGTTCTTATGTAAGCTGAGCTTGACACTCGTGGCCAAAATTGTGAAAACTTTGGTAAGTACAAATAATGCTATCTTATCATCGGAACAGTAACTTAATGCAGAATGCAATGAAACGACTGTGCTGAAATATCTGTATTCTATTCCATGATAGGGCCAATTAACCAGAAAACCTTTTGTAAAATTTACTTTAATTCGATTTTGTCGGGGGGGGGGGCTACAAAATCTTCTTTGATCCTGGTCTGCAGATGCCTTAGCTAGGCCACTGTGAAACAAACCTGCATCTGAAGCCCTGGAAGTCTCACCAGGAGAAACTCCTGCACCCGGCCAGCTACAGAGGTCTGCTTCTGGCTCAGGCAGCTCTGGCAGATTCACACGGAGCCGGGCCCAGCTCGGATCCACTCACCTGGCGCATGGTCTTCCTGGAGGAGAGGTCAGGGGGAAGGGCCCATCCCATCCAGCCCTGCAGGTTTGTGCGTGATCCGTCGACCTGCTCGCAGCTACACTGGGTCGGTTGGCCTCCTTCCAATTACAGCCGCTCCCGGACTCCTGTCCACCTTCTCGCCTCCAACTCCGGGGGCCCTGAAAGCCGCGCCATGAATCCTCCGCTGCCTTTGGGTGGCCTCCGGCAGGAAACCAGCTCGACGAAAACAAGCCCTGCTGAAGCTCCTCCGCGTCTCCGTCCAAAGGTTTCTCGTTCCCAGGAGCAGCTCGGAGCTCCGGCTTCTGAAAGTGAAAGTGAAATCTGGCCAATGAAGCTGAGTAACTTATTTTCGACGTTTTTCCCCTTCCCCCAGTACAGAGAGAATTTGACGATCTCGTTTAGCGGCACCGAATTTCTCCTGTTTCCCAGCAGGGCTGCTGACGCTGCTGATCGTATTTGCTTGCTTGGCCAGCGAATTGTTCTCAGAAGAGCTGAAGGGCAGGGAGGGAACACACGCCTCTTCCCAGATTGCGACAGAGTCATCATAGGGTCCTGTTTTGAAAATTAAAATGCAATGGCAAATTAAGACCAGAACAAGCTCCTCCCGCATCCCTAGTCCAGCTCAACTAAGTCCCAAACCTTTACCTTTAAGCTGAGTTTGGACTCATGTAGCAGTCAACCCACAGAAAGTGGCAACCCTCTGCTGTCAAATATACTCCAATTCCTAATACAGATAGATTAGCCCTTATTCGGACATCCGAAATCCAGACATTTTTGTCCAAGGCTTTTTTTCCTAAACTTTCCATACTGTGAACATTAGAAGGTCTTGCGGTCATTCCCACCTGCAATGCGGGGACAAGCTGTAAATTCTATGCTCTGCTCTGTGCTGCTCAGACGTTGCTGAAAAATGTCCAAGATGACAGCAGACACCTGTATGGGTAACAGTGAAAAGAACAAAAGGAAAAATGTCTAGGTATATTTATGCAATTACAGGTGTGCCCCAGTATCCACTGATTTGGCATCCACAGTTTCAGTTATCCACAGATACCATGGATGCTGGGTCATCTATTAAAAAGATAAAAAGGTAAAGGTTTTAAAGCTGGGAATAGCAGTGCTTTTTGCTGCCACAAGGTAGAACAAAGAGATTTGTTTAATGTTCCCCTATCTTTTTAGGGGACGTGGTGGCACAGTGAGTTAAACCGCTGCTGCTGGGCTTTCTGACCGGAAGGCTGAGAGTTCAAGACTGCGCGACGGAGTGAGCTCCCGTTGCTTGTCCCAGCTCCTGCCTACCTAGCAGTTCGAAAGCACCTAAAAATGCAAGTAGATAAATAGGGACCACTTCGGTGGGAAGGTAACGGTGTTCCGTGCGCTACGGCGTAGAGTCATGCCGGCCACATGACCACGGAAGCTTGTCCTCGGACAAAACACCGGCTCTACAGGCTTTGAAACGGAACAGAGCACCACCCATTACTGTCGGTCATGACTAGAAACCTTTTTCTAGTCGTGGGGAAACCTTTACCTTTACCTTTCATTGTTTGTTGCACAAAATACTGGCAATTTAAAGGGCAAGACTCAGCACCATTCGCTTATTGTTACTCCACAAGCTGTAATGAGGGCGTGGAGGTAGCCCCTTTAAAGGAGATGATGTGGGGTTATGGACAGTGGCCACCTAAAAGGAACTGATCCACGCCACCCGATCGACCCCCATCGCCACCCGATCGACCCCCATCGTGGCAATCTGTGGTGACCTATACCACGTTAGGCTGACGATATACACTGGTTATATTTTGTGTGGCACGGTGCACGTTGGGTGCTCAGATAATGTCAAATGTCTCGATATTGCTTTAATACAAAGAGTTTGAAGAAACCTTTAACAACCCAAATTTAATCCTATAGCATGCTGGCCCACAGCTGGAGCTTGCACTACTGTTATGGGAGCAGCGGCAATCAGACATCCTTGGAGAGGTAAATAAAGCTTTTTCTTACCTACCTCCCTGTAGGCTGTGTGGCCTCCACTGGGTCTCCTTAGACCCACATCAGCTATTTTGCTGGCCTAAGTCTGAGAAGACTCAGGGGGCAGTTTGGTGTGGGGAAAGGGAGGTAGGATCTCTATGCACAAGGCTGCCACCATGTTCTCCCTGCCTCACACCCAAACTGACCCCTGCAGCTCAAGCCCCACCACACCCCACAGGAGTGTGCTTTCAGAAATGGGTCTGAGTTGAGCTGCAAACACAAATAATTTCAGAAGAACCTCCTGACTCAAGGGCATGCATTTAATCATTGCCATGTGACCAGTCATGCATCTGTTACGTGCCGACTCATGGCAAGCGTGGCAGTCTGGAGTCAGTGGATCTTGCCGACTCATGGCAAGTGGATCAGTCAGCAGGCTGATTTTCTGCAACAAGGACATGTATCCAGTTGACACTGAACGTTCATTCCAAGCCACATGCAGCAAGGCAAGTCCTTTCAAGGAGAAACATCTGGTCATTTTCAAGTCCAGCCCACTGACTTCCAAGGAATTCAAGCGACATTTCTCAAGAGGGTGGGGTGGGGTGGGGGGTGGGTATTCACTTTAAAAATGCATGCAAATTAAAATGAATGAATCCCCTTTAAAAATAAGGAACAACATCAATGCCCAGCTTTGCAACATCCAAAAATGCACGAGTCAGATTATACAGCAAAAAAAGAAAAATAAGATGGTTCCCTGACTCAAGTTGGCCACCAATCTATAATCTATAGTTACCAGGAACTATAGCCAGGCTGTGACAAGCTGCAGTACCTGTGGTGGCAGAACAGAGTCGCTGTGGAGCTGATTGCTCACCGCAAGTGAGAGTTGCAGGGGAGTGTGTGAGGAGGCCAGCCGGCCAAAGAACACAATGCGACCTTGAGGACCTGTCCAGGCTTGACCTGCGATTGCCTGCTGAGGCTTGATGGCAGGCAGCCAAAGGAGAGAACCACACTGTGAAGGCTACATCTGGGACTGAGGATTGGCGGATCACAGAAATACTGTATATTTGTAAAAAAAAAAAAAAAAAAAAAAAACATTGAAAAATGGTGGTTTAGACTGGCCGCCTTGGGCATTTGCTTCGGCATGGGAAAGGCGGGGTATAAATTCTTCAAATAAATAAATAAACTACAACACCTTCCTGTGATACACTGCCAAAGTGAATGGGTTTTCAGGGGCCTCCCCAGCCTCCCAAGTGGAGCTCTCCACCACCATGTGGTCCCGATCCTCCGCCTTGCTGCTTAAGCTACAGCCTCGACAGGCTTTCAACCGAGCAGTGCTCTGACTCCCCCTTGACGGCACACTTGTACTCCTTTGCTGCTAGCCACAAATGCCTGAGAAGTGTTTCCCACATCTCATGACAACCTGCCTTCTTGGCTGCCTAACGGCACAATCCTAACTTGGAGTTAGGCCAGCAAAGTTTGGCCGGCACAAGGGCCACCATAAAGCACGTCTGGACCACTCTGAGAGACCGAGAGGATGGCACATGTCTGTGTGTTGGCCTTTCTGACTCCAAGAGTGGTCCTGACATACTTTAAGGTGTCCCTTCTACTGACCTAACTATGCCAGTCTTACTCCAGGTTAGGATTGCACTTTAAGCTGGAATCGCCTGGGGATGGGCGGTCATCTCAGCAACTTGCTTTCCATACTATTCTCTGATGCTGGTGGGGGCCCGTCTCCCCCTCTGGCTTAGCCCAACCATCTCCCACCCTCCATTGCTACCTTTTGCCCTCCGTTGCTCACTTCCCCACATCCGGAAACCCCAAGGAGAATTTAGGACAAAGATATGAGGCAAATATCAACGGCTAGAAAAGAGGCTATGCTGAAATGACTGGGATGTTAGAATTGGGGGACACCATAGAGGTCATCTTGTCCAATCCCCTGCTCTGTGCAGGCAGTGGGTATAGCATCCCTGAGCCGTAGCTGTCCAGTCTTTGCTTGTAATCGCCCAATGAGGGAGATTCCACAATTGCAAGAGGCAGGCAGGCCAGACGGCTCTGAAAGTGAAGAAATTATTCCTCATGTCTAGCCTAAGTCTACTTCCTTGTTGTTTCAACCCATTGACCCCGGCCTTCAAAGCCAAGGGAAAGTGGCTCTCCCCCTGCTCAAGGTAAGAGACTCAGAGCGCAATCCTAAACTGGAGTTAGGCCGGCATAAGCTAAGCCAGCAAAATTTGGCCAGCATAAGGGCCACCATAAAGTGTTTTTGGACTACTCTTAGAGTCAGGGAGGATGACTCATGTCAGTGCGCTGGCCTCTCTGACTCAGAGAGTGGCCCAAACATACTTGACAGTGGCCCTTGTGCCGGCCAAACATTGCTGGCTTAGCTTACGCCTAAATCAGTTTAGGATTGCACCCTCACTATATTATCTCTTTGCATGGGGAAGGGTGGGCGTTGCAATAACCTTGAATGAAATTGAAAGTGTAAGGACTCCAAGAGGCAATTGAATCATTGGTCTTTCAGTTTCATTTCTTTATGGGCAACCTTTTGATGAGCTCCTCACCTGGCAACCTTTTTTATTTCTTTGAAAGAGGGATATGCCAGCTATTTCCTTGCAAACAGGTGAGCAGACCAGCATCCAGCAGAGAATACAATAAAACGCAAACTTTACCAAATACCATTAACAATAAATGCAGAACATCAATGTTAAAGTAGAACAGCAGAGCAGTGTGACCTGTATAATAAAAGCAACCTCGTCAAAAACAATAGAGACAGAAACAGTCCTCAGTACTCAAAACAGAACAAAAGATGGACCCAAAAGAGAAGGTGGAAAGTAGAAGGATCAAAGGAGTCTGGGGGATTTAGCCAGCCCAGCTGGGTCTCTGCACAAGATGTGAGTCTTTCTCCAACACCCCCCAGGACTAGGGTTGCAAACCCACCAGGCCTGGTGTCTCCAGAAATCAGCATCCATCTCCAGGTGATACTAAAAGCAAGTCTGGAAGTTTTAGCAGGTCCTCCAGGAATGCCCAGCATTACATCACATTGGAGAGCACATCTTCAGGAGTAGCTTTGGTAGGGTTGGCCAAAGACCTCCTGACACCTGAAGGGGCCTGCCAAATTCTGCCCCCCTTACCCAATGATGTGCCAGCCTCTGTCCTTTCCACACTCCGGTGTCCAGCTCCAAATTCACTTGACCTCCAAGTTGCCTTTTCCTCTCTTCCACCTCTTCTTTTCCAATCCAAGGAGTAGAAGGAGAGGGAGGAGGAGCATGTAAGCTGTCAGAAGTGGGTACCCTCCCCCCCACACACACATGTACACACGCACCAAACTGCTGCCTGATGCAACTGCTTCAGTTGGCCTCATGCATGGGCCGGCCCTGGCTCAGGTCAAACCTAGCAAACCCACCCAGTATCAACAGTGACAGCAAACCCAAACTGAGCTTGAAAACCAGCAGAGTGCCAGCCTGGCCATCCGGGGCTTACCACTTACAGGAAGTGGCTTCTTGGAACAGGAAGGAGCAAGCCCAGAGGCATGACTCAGAGTAGGCCTGGTCTAACTCCAGGAATTGGTGGCGTTTCCTGCCTCTTTCCCATGTAGTTGGTTGCTGGTGAGCAGTTGACCTTGGAAGCTCTCGTGAAAGCTTTTGCCTAACTCTGGTGCTCACCCACTGTGCTCTGCGTTCCTGACTCAGGGCCCCATCCTGAGGCCCGTACCACCAGCGGTATGTGCCTATCACCAGCTAACAGTGTCACGAATGTGCCGTAAAAGCGCATTCTTGACTCCGCTTGAGCAAGCACTGCTCGACTAACCCTCAATGCCGGCTCCATATGCCCCTTTGGGCAGTGATGTCATGCAGGGGGAACGCGGGGGAACTCAGTTCCACTAGTTAAAATTAGGGCTGACTCCGCCCACTTCACTCTCCCTCCTCCCCCCTCCCCATTCCTCTGCAAAGAGCTTTTCTTCTTGGTTGGCCGGCACTCAGAGGGTTAAAGGGAGCGACTCCGGATTCCTAGGGGGGCGAAGGCAGTGATGTCATTCAGGGGGAACGGACCGGAACGGGCGTTCCGGATCCTAACGGGCTCCGTGGCTGGTTCCGGGTTCCCGACAAGTGCCCATCAAAAGTGAGTTCCTGTCCCTAAATCATTTGAATGACCCCACTGCCTTTGGGGGGAGGGAGGGAGGCAAGGAAGGGTGGGACTGGGCAGGGGGAGAGCAGGAACAGCCCCAGGAAAGAGGGTGGGCCTGGCCCCAGCACTCACCGCCGCATCCTGAACTCCGTGTCAGGCTCTGACACCCGACAGGGGGCTGCTCCACTGTCCACCAGCAAAACAGCTGGCGGGACGTGGAGTCTCCCCATTGTGGGGATGCCAGGCCTTAACTCGGGGGAAGGGGACAAGCGTCTCCCTGAGGAGACCCCAGCAGCTGCCTTGCCTCCCGCGGCTCCTACGGGAGCTACGGATTGGGCTCCCAGTCTAGTCCCTGGGTATGAGGCCTGCTTCTCCACTGCTTTTGCTGCAGCCTAGTCTGGCCTCGGACTGAGCTTTCAGCCATGAACCTCTACCGTGGAGAGGAAACGGAGTCACTCAGCCATTTCCTCGGGAAAACGAGCGGGCCCCGAAGCATTCTCCCAGCACTGCAGTCGAGTGTGGGCATGAAGACCTGATTCAAACACGCATTGGCGCCTCAGTAAAAATCTGGGACATCCTCCCTTCCTGAACGTCCCACGGGTCAAAGAAGGAGCGAGCAGGGGCAGGCAGTCTGTCCCCTGGCTTGGTGTTCCGACACAGCCAGGCTTGGTTTCGTGTTTCGGCTTCCACTCGTTTCATCGCCAGGACGCCATCATGTTGACAGGCCAGTCTTGCTGTGTTCCTGAGGGGGATTTCTCTGCCGCAGTCAGCGCCGAGCCACAAGGCCTTGTGGGAGAACCTTTGGCTTACGGTTTAGGTGCCAAAATTGTGCAGGGATTGTTTGAGAAGCACCTTGAGCATTTCTCCCATTGGAAAAGGTAGAACATAAGAAGCTGATATGAGTTCTGCTGTGTCAGACCCTCCATCAAATTCAGAATTGCCAACATTGACTGGCACTTTCCCAGAAGGAAAGACCCCCCATGGGCTCCCTGCTACCAAGGTGGGCCGTGAAAGAGGGTATTCCACAACCACCATCAATCAATCACTAGTATTTATATACCGCTTTTCAACACAAAGTTCACAAAGCGGTTTACAGGCAAATAATAACATTAAAGTTAAATGGCTCCCTGTCCCAAAAGGGCTCACAATCTAAAAGAATGGAGGACACCACCAGCAACAGCCACGAGAAAGACACTGTGCTGGGGTGAAGAGGGACAATTGCTCTCCCCCTGCTCAATATAATAGAATCATGGGCTCCTAGAGCTGGAAGGGACCCTCAAGGCAATCTAGTCCAACCCTCTGCTTGAAGCTGGGACAGTCCTCTCCAGAGCATCTCCACTCGGAGATACCTATCAAGCCTCTGCTTGCAGTTTTCAAGTCAGGAAGAGCTAACCACTTCCCACTTCCCCGACTGTTGAATCACTGAGGTTTGAGAAATGTTTCCTGCCATGCAAATGAAATTTCCCCCCTTGCAGCTAAAGCTCATTACACCCAGTTCTCCACTCTGGGCCAGCAAATCCTCGTGGAAGCCCATGCAAGATCCCTTCTGGTATTGTGAAAAGCACTTGCTTGCCCCCCACCCCGCCTTCTCTTTGAAGCATACGGAGAACATTTTCCGCAAAGGCCTTGATTTCCAGACACCACCACTTCCGAGACTATCTTTTGCTGAACCAAGGACAGGGAATGGAGGGTTGTGAGCCCCTTTCTCTTACCGCCAGCTTCAGCTGCCCTAGGCACAGCCTCCTCGCCCCGCCCCGGTCCTGTTTAAAATAATCTAGAAAAGCACAGCATGTGTGGCAGAGCTTGTGTGGCTGGCTCAGGCAGCCTGTTGCCAAGGGGCCAAAGGAAACACCTCCTTACTTGATGCAGATTAGGGCTACCAGATACAAACTGGGACAGAGCGCCTACACCTTTAACTGTGGTATAAGAGAGGGAATTTTGGCAAGTGCAGCTTTTGATGAACTGCTCCATGATGAACTGCTCCTGCCCAACTTCAGGGCGCAACTTCAGGCTTATGGGTTCTGAGCTGTCTGTGACAGCTCAGGAGAGAGATCTTGGGGTGCTGGTGGACAATTCCATGAAGGTGTCGACCCAATGTGTGTCAGCAATTAAGAAGGCCAATTCCATGCTTGGGGTAATTAAAAAAGGGGTTGAGAATAAAACAGCCAATATTATCATGCCATTGTACAAATCGCTGGTAAGGCCGCACCTGGAATATTGTGTCCAGTTCTGGTCGCCGCATCTCAAAAAGGACATAGTGGAGCTGCAAAAGGTGCAGAAGAGAGCGACAAAAATGATGACGGGGCTGAGGCACCTCCCTTATGAAGAAAGACTGCAGCGTCTGGGGCTCTTCAGCCTAGAAAAAAGGCGCCTGAGGGGGGACATGATTGAGACATACAAAATTATGCATGGAAGGGACAGAGTCAATAAAGGGATGTTCTTTTCCCTTTCTCAAAACACCAGAACCAGGGGGCATCCGCTAAAGCTGAGGGTTGGGAGAGTTAAAACAGATAAAAGGAAGTACTTTTTTACCCAGCGGGTAGTTAATCTGTGGAACTCTTTGCCACATGAGGTGGTGATGGGATCTGGTCTTGATGCCTTCAAGAGGGGATTGGATGGATTTCTGGAGGAAAGGTCCATCGTGGGCTATAGGCAATGATGGATTGTGCAACCTCCTTACAAAGGTGGAGGGCTACTGTTACCGGGTGCAAGGGAGTGGCAACAGGATGCAAGCATCTTGTTGTTTCATGCCTCCCTGGGGCACCTGGTGGGCCGCTGTGAGATACAGGAAGGTGGACTAGATGGGCCTTTGGCCTGATCCAGCAGGGCTCTTCTGATGTTCTTATGTTCTTATGTAATCCTTACCTGGAGTTAGGCGGGCACAGTTAGGCCAGCAGTTTGGCCGGCACAGGGGCCACCATAAAGCGCGCTTGAGCCACTCCCAGAATCAGGGAGGATGGCAAATGTCTGTGTGCTGGCCTCTCTGACTGCAAGAGTGGCCCAAACGTACTTTATTCTGTCCCTTGTGCCAGCCAAACTTCGCTGGCCTAACTGTGCCAGCCTAACTCCAGGTTAGGACTGCAGCCTTACTCTTCTATACAGTGGTTAAAGATACAGGCAGTCTGTCCCAGTTTGCCTGGTAGCCCTATGCACGATTCAGTTTTGCCAGCTGATGATAGCCCAACTTCCTGGTTTGACTCCTTCCCCTGGCGTTTGAGTCCTTCTCTTCGATCCCTCAAAGGAGACTAGAACACGGTTAGCTAAACCTAGAAAATAGCGTCAAGACCGAGATAGACACAGACCCTGACGGGGTCATCTGTGGGGTAGAGGAGGAAGTTCACACAGCACAGCTTCCTGGCATGACCACTAAACCTATTTTTATCTCCCTTTTAAACACACTATGTGGTTTGCATGGCAAATCAATGCAAAATAAGTTGTCAAAGATGGGTGGGAATTCCCCCGAAGCCATACTCCCTAAGGTAGCGGTTCCCAAACCTTTTTTTGACTGGTAGTTCCCTTAACCTACTGGGCCATGGCTCGCGGTTCCCCACTAGGGATACCATCCTATACAGTGGTGTCATCTACAAACAAGGAACGGGAACGCTGGGCGGGACTTACGCAGGACTTACGCGTGATTGGCTGCCCGCCCGTCCCGTTCCACGGCTGCCCTGGCCTCGGGAGGGTGCCTGCTCACCGGGGGAGACAGGTGGGGGGGCACGCCGGAGCCTGGGTGAGCAGCGGTGGGGCGCGCAAACCGGGGGCAGCCCCCCCCCAAGGCCAGGGCAGCTGCGGAATGAAACGGGTGGGCTGCCAATCACACGGAAGTCCCGCCCAAGTCTCGCCCAGCGTTCCCATTCCTTGTTTGTAGATGACACCACTGATCCTATACATTGTTTAAGGAAGAGGGTTTTCGTGAAGATTCTCCAGTGGCTGGTTTCTACAACTTCCTGGGAACCACAGCTCACAATTTAAGATCCACTGTCCCCAGCCTGTAAAAGACCCTTCCATGGAGTCCAAGAATCTGCCTTGTGATAATATTGTCTCCTTGGGCTTATGGGTAATTAAAATGGCTGCCACAAGGAGACAGTTGTGTGGTACAGCTCCTGCCAGGAACTATTAGAATTACCGTAACTATTTTATTTCTTTTGAAGGCGTGGTGAATTTTAAAGCATGAATTCAAGCGAGTATGAAACCAAAGGAAATGAAAATAAAGATACAAATCAAAATACAGCTCTTGTAGGGCACGGTGCAGTATATTTTTGCGAACAGAGCACAGAGATACAGTCCTCCTCCCTGAAACCTTTGCACAATTGAGGTGTTGTTAAATTTCTGTGGCAAACCTTCACAATCGAACACATATTCCACTTCCTCTACCACTTCTCTTCTATAACAAGGTACTGACTTGTGTACAGCATCAATGTATTCATATGATTTTGTCCAAGAAGCGTCTTAGAGCACAATCCTAACCTGGAGTTAGGCCAGCACAAGTTAAGCCAGCAATGTTTGGTCAGCACAAAGGACACTGTAACGTAATGTTTGGACCACTCTCAGAACGCAATCCAAAACTGGAGTTAGGCCAGCATAACCTAAACCAGCAAAGTTTGGCCGGCACAAGGGCCACCGTAAAGCATGTTTGGACCACTCTCGGAGTCAGGGAGGATGGCTCACGTCTGTGTGCTGGCCTCTCTGACTACAAGAGTGGTCCAAACATACTTTATGGTGGCCCTTGTGCTGGGCAAACTTTTCTGGCCTAACTCCAGGTTAGGATTGCGCCCTCAGAGTCAGAGAGGCCAGCACACAGATGTGCGCCATCCTCCCAGCGTGATCCAAATGCACTTTACAGTGTCCCTTGGGCCGGCCAAATTTTGCTGGCCTAACTGTGCCGGCCTAACTCTGGGTTAGGATTGCACCCTTATTTGCATCTGTGTTTGCATAGTATTATCTATGTGAAATGTAATATCACACCACCTGATCACGCATATTGTATTACAGAACAATTTGCAACATGTTTTTTAAGCATCAATATTTTCAGAGATTGGAGGAAACAAAGAAAGCTAGGGATACTACATGGAAGAGAAAAACAACATGAATCAAAGGTACCTTCAAAACATTTGGACGGAAGGGACGTAAAGCAAGTCACGCAACCCTCTGAAGCTTCCCATGTGCATTTGAAAAGGCATGAGATACCCCGAGGAGATAGGGAATGGTATCAGCAGTGGCCCTTTGTCCCAGATTATCCAGGAAGTACGAGGTTAATCCCAGAGCTTCTGCAAGCCTCAGGAGCACAGCTGCAGGCTGATGAGGGCCCTGGCTAGGAAGGGATAAGCACAAGTGCAGATGGGTGTGGCTGATGAGCTAGAGCCTGGCCAGTAACAGACTCTGATTGGCCTGCCTCAGTATAAAGTAGGAGGCAGGAGCTGCAGTAAAGGTGCCGGGTAGGTGCCACACCAGGTAAGTGAAGGAAGGAAAGTGGCTGTGGATTGACTGACGGATTGCTGGATGGACGGATCCTTAGAGGACCGGATAAAGGAAGGGTGATTAGCTCCATGCAGGTGTAGGCTGGACGGACTGGGACTGGCCAATGGACTGACTGTTACTGGATAAGGTCAGGTTATTGTGGAGAGTAACTGTGGGGAACTGTTGTATGGCTGCCACGCCCCTGGAGCCACCAAGTGGAGGAGGCAGTTGTGGCTTAGGCAAGCTGACTGCCTATTGTTTGGTGGTGGGGTTAGTTGGTGCTAGAATTAAGGTAGTTTGGAGCTAAGCCGGTGATGAGGGCAGTCTGGAGGAGGCTGGCCAGCCGGTGATCCCAAGCAAAGCTGCTGGAAGAGAGGAGGCCCAGTGGGTGACAGAACCCCCTCCCTCTTGCCTATCTCTGAGGCTGCTCTGGAGGGGAAACTAGTTAGCCTAGTGTGGGCATCGGGGCCTTTGGGGAGGCCCAGCAGGGAATTTGGCAGAACTCCATGTATGTGCAGAGCGTGCATGAACTTGTCAGACTACTTGATGTTTTGCCTGCAAACAGGTGTGCGACTCAAAACACTCCTGCAGCCGGATATCACTAGTGATGAAGAGTGGAACCCGCACCCACCCTTGCGTCAGCACAACGTCCCAGAACATGACTTTGCGGCTCCACCAAAACCCACACAAGGAGAAACCTGGATACCAGTTAAAGCAGCACGAACTTGCCATTTTACTTGGCCAAGCCAGATGAAGGGGAAATGCTGACAAGCCTTTTCGGAGCTGGAAAAACTGGTATGAAATAGGGCTCGTTTTGCAAAACTGAAGACGGTCATGCACGGTCAAGTTCAGGGACTGCCCATGGACGGAGCCCTTCCCAGAGAGGCGCTGAGCTTGTTCGTGAGGCTGTCAGCGGAAATGCAGTCGAGCAGAGCCTCCACTGCCTCTCACTGGGATATTTATATTCAACTTGCAAGATCTCCTCTATTTTAAGGGGAGTGCTTACTTTAAGGAGCTATTTTGAAGTGCCTTCGTGTCTCTTCTCTTAAGGAAGTGTTTGCAGAGGGAGGAAGAGGAGGGGGGAACTTGACTTTTATTATAGAGGCAAAGTGTCTTTTAAAAGCAAACTGTCCTTTTAAGGGAAGACAATATACAGCCCAATATGAAACCCCGGAGTTAGAGAACTTGATAAACTATATGATGTGGCTGAAACAGATATTTTGACCAAGAGACTTAAAGATGGAAATCTGTGCAGGATAGAAAATTATTGGAAGCCTTTTTTTGACTGGATAGATATACAATTTAGTAAATGTGTTAAGATGTATTGTAAAGATTGTTGTTGTTGTTCAGTCGCTAAGTCGTGCCCGACTTTTCGCAACCCCCTGGACCATAGCATTCCAGGCCTCTGTGTCCTCCACCAGAACTCCCTGTCCTTCCAGAGTTTGCCCAATTTCATGTCCATCGCTTCGTTGACACTGTCTAACCATCTCATCCTCTGCCGCCCCCTTCTCCTTTTGCCTTCGATCTTTCCCAGCAGGAGGGTCTTTTCCTCTCTTCTCAGGAGGTGGCCAAAGTATTGGAGCTTCAGCTTCAGGATTTGTCCTTCCAGGGAGCAAGCAGGCCTGACTTCCTGTAGGATTGACTGATTGGATCTCCTTGCAGTCCAGGGGACTCTCAAGAGTCTTCTCCAACACTATAATTCAAAAGCATCTATTCTTCGGCGCTCTACCTTTCTTATGGTCCAGCTCTCACATCCATACATTGCTACTGGGAAAACCATAGCTTTGACTATGCGAACCTTTGTTGGCAGGGTGATGTCTCGGCTTTTTATTAAGTTGTTTAGGTTCACCATAGCTTTCCTCCCAAGAAGTAAAAGTCTTTTAATTTCATGGCTTTAAGGAAAATTAGATTAGAAATATTGCAATCCCAAGACAGTAAACCTTTTGTGTTATGCTTAGTGTTCCCTTTTCCCTATGTTTACTATTATCCTATACTGTACCTTTATATAAAAAATATACAGCCCAATATGCAGTGCCATTTCCCCTCTTGTGCTCCTCCATTCGCCACTGCTTTGCTGTCTGAAAGCTGAAATGCCTCCCTGATTGGCTGGGATGAGCCATTAAACATGGCCTTTACCTTAATTTGGCTACAGTTGCCCTTCAGGGCTGCGTGATCCCTGACGAGCTAGGATCATTCTAGGAAACAAGGAGGACAAAATAGCGAGATAGCATCTGTCCAGGCAAACCACTGTTGTGGCTGACAAGAGCACCAAGAAAAAGGTAAAACAAGGAATGTTTTGGAGACTCTCTTGGCCCCCACAGAAGCCTAACATTGGTCCAGTGAATGTTTGCAGGAGACTATTCAGTTCAGCTCTACATCACAGATTGCTTCCTTCTGTTCCCATTTATGGGTGGCTGCTTGGAAGGTTCCAGGATTTGATCCAGCTCTTTCCACGCTGCAGTGCAGCTGGGAAAGCAAAAGTGAGGTGCTGCCCCCTGTTGCACCAAAAGGAATGGCCCGCAACGTGGCAGAAGAATGAAAGCGAACTTACACCAAGAGGGGGGCAAAGACTTGCCTTCTATTCTGACTGTTTCTTAAACTCCCCGATAGTCTTGAGACATTCAGGGGAGGACGAGTCCTGGAAATCAGAACTTTCAAAGCATCGGTGGAAACTGTTTAATTGTCTCACTCTGGATGGTCTTGTGCCATCTCCGTGTTTTGTGGAGAAGACGACCTCTGGTGACCAAACAGAAAAAGTGCACCATAGCACATTTGTCTACGGGATGCTCTTTTAATATGTGCTTAGCCAGGAAACTGAGTGCACTCTGCATGCCCAAATGTGCATATGTGGAAGCCGACTGCTTCTTTATTTAAACCCTGCCTTTCTTTGAATGTGCCTGAGTCCACCTGCCTCCCCCTCAATTACATTCACAGCTGATGAATAGTCACCAGATATTCTCTGAATGCCAGTTCTTGGCATTGGATATCTAGTGTCTGTGTGTTTTTCTCCCAAAATTCCCCTTCAATTGATGCTTGGTCACACCCTAGATACCCAGTGTCAAGATCAGAGAATAACTATTTGTCAGCTGTGAATGTAATTGATGGACACATGCACAGGACACAGGCAGGGAATGTTAGAGTTGGAACGGCCCTTGGAGGTCATCTAGACCAGGGTTCTCAAACCTTTCCTGCTTAGAATCCCATTCTGAGCCTCTGTGACCCCTCTCAGCACCACTTTTCATGTTCTGTTTTCCCCATGTGGTCCCCAGGTCCAGAAGCATTCACTGATCTAGACCACAACTTTCACTGGTGGCCAAACGTGAACTGACTCACGCACTCTGCTCCTCATTGTCCTTGAGTTCAAGCGGAAGGGGCGTTCCCTCGTTGCTGGTATTTTTGGTAAGCTGCCCTCAGCTGACCTGGGAAAGTCTGAGCAACCTTCACTCAGTTCTTCTTTGAGTTCCTCAAATGTGAGGTTTCAAGTAAGCACATGCATCTCTTCCCATGATCGGCCGCTCAGTAGCTCAAAGGTTCAAAGGAATGGCCTTGCCAGATTCTAAGCCCATCAAACTGCATCAGCAACCTAGGCAAGGCTTTAGGAAAGGGATGTCTGAGGGCAGTTTCTCTCAAACTGTGGGTCGGGATCCACATTCACTTGATGGGTCACGAACTGATGTCAGGTGGGTCGCCGAAAGCTGGGAGTTGCCATCTTGGAAGCTCCAGACTTTCCTCTTGCTTTATTCTTTTTGTGAGCGTTAGTTTGATTTTTCAAGTTAGGATTAAAAAACAAACAAAAAAAACCCTGTGTTTTTAATTCAGTGCTTTTACATAATAGTTTGCTCTAATCTTGCTTTTTGTCTGGGATGTTTCACAATTGTGCAGTTGCTGCAGTCCAAGAATGCCAGTTGGCATTCCAGGAGTGTCATTTTATTATGTCACAACGACAGCACTTCCTGCTTGATGATGTCACTCCTGGCTATGACATCACTTCCAAGTTAATGACATCACTTCCGATGGGTCCTGACACAAGTGCCATTCTAAAAAGTGGGTCCCAGTCTAAAAAGTTTGAGAATCATTGCCTTAGGGGATCCAGGATGTGGTCTGTTCTGGAGAACTTCAAAGCAAATCAGCTGGATCAGGCCAAAGATCTGTCTAGTTCAGCATCTTCTTTCCCACAGTGGCCAACTGGCTTCTCTGGGAAGCCCACAAGCAGGAGAAAAAGGCGAATAGCCCTCTCCTGTCATTGCTCTGCTGTCAGTGGGATTCCTACAGGGGAGGCAAACTTGGAGGCTTTGCTCTCAGAGCCACAAACGGCTCCGGAGGAGGGGCCACATTACACGTAGCATATTCCCCCCTCTGTAGAACAACATTGTCCGCTGCTGCTCATATTTAGACTGTCACTGAACATGGATGTGAATTACAAACAAGCCCTGCTGGATCAGACCAGCGACCCATCTAGTTCCACATCCTCTTTCCCGTAGAGACCAACCAGCTACCTCTGGGGGGGAGCATAAGCAGGGGATGATCCGGTTGCCCGTGAAGTCGTCATGTCACCACCACTCTTTCCAGGTGCCTCACATTGTGCAGCATGACAAGCACTCTTCTTGGTGAGGGGGGGGCCTTGCGGGGAGGATGGGGTCCTGCAGGAACGCCTGCATTGGGCCCCACCACTACTGGAGCAGGCTCTGGTGTGAGACTTCCCCAGCAGAGAAGGCTCTGCCATCAGTCCCTTTTTGCTGGGTGGACAGAAAAGATAGTTAGTACAATCCAGTTCAGAATCCATCTTGGTACAGGCCAGGAAGCCCCTCTCCAAGCACTAACTCACTCCCAGCGGTGGATTCCCCTGGGCAGAGGCGTTTCTACAGGGAGGGCAAAGTTCTTGCAACACTTAAAGAAGCCTTACCCTGTCATGTAAATCCCACCTTGTTGTTTATTTTGAGTGTTTATAGCAGAGTTGGGGGCTTGTGGACCCATTCAGCGCTTGCCTAGCGCGATCGGAGCGGAGGAACGAAGCGATCGCTACATTACAATATCAAAGTCTTTTATTGGTTTCAGTAGCGATAGTTAGAAGGTGAGAAGTTCTATTTGCCGGTCAGCGATAGCCGGCGAAGGCTTGCCGCGTACGAGCGGCGTTTCAGCGCATGTTATTATAGTATAGGCGCGCACACAGTAAAGTACAGATATATGGGAACAAAGGGGTGTAGCCAGAGCTTATCTGGTAGGTGGATACCTGAAGACCCTTGTGCCCCATGTCGACCAATGGGGTGACCCTTTGAACACCATGGTCTCATGAGAAAGTGGGTGTTTGCTAGTCAGCGCTTCTCGTGAGAGATATTGCCTGCTTATGTTACGCTATCTAAAGGGAGTTCAGCTACTGTGTACCAGGTTGCACTAACAAGCTGGGAAGCTGACCACCTCAAGGACACGCAGGTGCTCTATCTGATCTGGAGACGGAGAGACGGAATGCCCGCATTCTCCACCAGTTCTGGAGTGTGTGGTGTGAAACTGCAACACCCCCCCATTGCGTCTCGGAAGTCATCTTTTGGCGCCAAACCTAACATTTGAACTGCCTGTTTGAATTGTGGCGCAGGAAGTGCTTTGGTCAGGACGTCCGCGATGTTCTCTTGCGATGGACAGTAAAGCACGTCAATGTCCCCGTTTTGGACTGCTTCTTTGACATGTTTATGCTTTATGTCAACATGCTTAGAGTGCATCCGGATTCGTTCTGACTTAGCAACCTGGATTGCGGACTGGTTGTCCATCCAGATCTGGATTGGATTTGTTTGTGGAGCATCCAAATCCGACATCAACTGCCTGAGCAGGTGTAGGTAGTTGGTCACATGACTTAGGGCTGTGTACTCACTCTCTAGAGTGGAACACGCGATAGTCTTTTGCTTGTGTGACCCCCAATCTATCACGCAATCCCCAAGGCGTATGGCATAGCCTGTGGTAGATCTCCTTGTGTCATCCCCTCCAAAGTCACTGTCTGCAAAAACTTCCAATTGCAGTGCTCCTTTTGGGGTGATGTAGTATCTGTGGTTACTTGTGCCTTTCAAGTACCTGAGGATGCGTTTCAAGGCTATCCAATCCGCCTGTGTGGGATTTGCAGCTTTTCTGCTCAGGTGATTGACTGCAACGCTAATGTCTGGGCGCGTCCAGCATGCGAGATGTGTGAGTGAACCCAACAGTGAAAGGAACATGTTCTGGTTTGGAAATGGTGCAGACTCCTCTGCTTTTCCCTCTTTCCCTATCACTATTGGAGTTGAGACAACCTTACAATCTTGCATGCCCCATATCCGGAGTAGATCGTGGATCTTTTTCTCCTGACTGAGGAGAAAACCGGAACTGTCAGCTGTGGGTTCGATCTCCACTCCTAGGTATTGATTGACAGGACCAAGACATTTAAGTGTGAATGCCTTTTGCAGTTGTAGTGTGATCTGATTGATCTGTTGTTTTGTCTTTGCGAGGACCAGCAAATCATCAACATAACATAAAAGAACACATAATTTTTCTCCTTTTCCTTTTTTGAAAAGGCATGGATCAGCTGTGGAGGGGGTGAACCCCAATTTTTGCAGCTGCTCTTTAAGGCATAAGTGCCAGCTCCTTCCGCTTTGCTTTAGGCCATAGACAGCTTTCTTGAGGCGAAAATGTGAGTAATCGCTTTGCACACCTGGAGGTATTGTGATATATACCTCTTCCTGCAGGTCTGCGTGCAAGTAAGCTGTCCCAACATCAAAATGGTGAACTTGATAGCCTCTGCTGGCTGCTACGGCAAGCGCTGCGCGTAGCGTCGTGGCTGCAAGTGTTGGTGAGTAGATTTCCTCGAAATCTACACCTGGAATTTGTTTACAGCCACGGATTACTAAACGGGCTTTCTTTAACGGCTCAGCACCTTCCCGATCCTTGAGAACAAACACCCATCTGGAATCAATCGCGTGTTTTCCAGCTGGTAATGTTGCTGGTTCAAAGACCTTTAAGTCGTGCATTGCCTTTAATTCAGTCCGAATAGCTTGTAGCCATTCTTCCTTCTGGGCTTGCGGTAGCTCTATGACATCTTGGTATGTCTGAGGTACCTTTCTTACCTCTACCTGGTAGGTTAATCTTTGGGGTGGAACCCCACGCAAAGCCCTTGGAGGAAGGATGCGTCTGGTCGGAACAGCTTGTTCCGGTGTGGCTTCCTCTGAAGAAGTGCTTGTATCCAACCCTGGAGTGGCCCCCCCCCCTCTTCCAGCAGCCTGTCAGGGCGTGCTGGTGTGGCAGGAGGTGGCAGGAGGTGAGGAGTTGATGCTGGTCGATCGGGAGTGCTTTCTAATCTTGCTTCCCCCCCATCTTCTGCAGCTTGTGTGGGGATGCTGACTGTTCTGTCAGCATGATCTGGCAGCAAACCTTGCTCAGAGAAATCGTAAGAGTTGGATATTGTGACAGTTTTATGGTCAGGATTGAGGAATTTGAGTGCTTTGCAATTCGGTTCAAACCCAATAAACTGCAGCCGCCTGGCACGCGGGTCATCTTTTCTGCGTGTTTCCCGATCTGCATGCACAAAGGCGTATGATCTGAACGTCTTTAGAAATGCAAGATTGGGAGGTTTGCCGAATAGTTTGGTGTAGGGGACCCCGTCAATCGAACGGTGGTAAACTCGATTTGAAATAAATACAGAATATTTCATCGCCTCTCCCCACAACCCTTTGGGTAGTTTTGACTGCTCCATCAGCGCTCTGACCATGCTCTGGAGCTCACCGTTTTTCCTCTCCGCAACCCCGTTATGTTCTGGGGTGCGGGGGGCGGTGAGCCGGTGGGTGATGCCCTGCCTTTCCAACCATTGAGACATCTCCCTACTCAGAAATTCACCTCCCCGGTCGGTTTGGATCGCCACTAAGTGATGCCCAAACCGCCTTTCCGCCCACCTGACCCAATTGCGGATTTTATTAGCAGCTTCAGACTTCTGGCGCAATAAAAATGCAAAACTATACCTCGTAGCATCGTCCACGAGCGTAAGAACGTATTGCGCCCCCCCTGCTGTCTTCTTCACAGGGCCGATTAAGTCCATATGCACCAGCTGTAAGGGGGTTTGAGTCTGGCGGTTGCTGAACTTCGGGATGGATGCGCGATGCGATTTAGTAAGTTTACACACATCACAGTCCACAAAAGCATCGCAGTCTTTTAAGTCCATTCCGTGCACAAGTTCAGCTGTCTTCTTCACATAGTCATGATTTAAATGTGCTAATCGAAGGTGCCACAGGTGCCCACAGGATCGGTGCCTTGGTTGATTGAAACACACAGTTGCCTGTTGATTCCTTGTTGTCTCTGCTCCAAGCATGAACAGCCGATACACTCGGGGGACAGCCACACAAAGATTCCCCCTCTCAAGTGTGCAGACGTCGTCTTGGAAAGTCACTTTAAATCCATCTTCTTGGAGGGTGCCAAGGCTGAGCAGATTCCTAGACATTGTTGGCACACACAGCACATTCTTTAAGGTAGTCTGCAGTTGTGGCAGAAAAACCTCTCCAGCGCAAACTACCGGCGCTGTCGTCCCATTTGCGAGTGCGACAGTTTCACGATCTGTCTCGCACTTGCTCGTGAGTAAGTCAGCGGATGTCACGATATGGTGGCTTGCTCCCGAGTCCAATAACCAGGACCCTCGCGTGCGCCTACCTTCTGTTGAGCCCACGAAAGCGATACTCGCTTTGGGATATTGTGCATGGGGCTTTGGAAACTGTCCTTGCCCCGTGCCCTGCTCACCTTGGGGCTTTTTCTTCTTTTTAGAGCCTCCTTTCTTCTTGGCACACTGGTATGCGAGATGTTGGGTTGACCCGCATACATAGCATTGTCTCACACCGGCGCACACTTGCGCCTGGGACTCATTCTTGGGCTGCTGCTGCTTTTTCCCAGAAATATTGTTCTTCCCCTTTCGGAATTCTCGCTCCCTCTGGTTGTCTGCCCTTTTGTCCGCTTCCTCGAGAAGACGTGCGACGACAAGGGTGACAGTCAGCTGTGCTGCAGGGATGGATTCCAAAGTCAGGGTAAACATGTCCCAAGTCTCATCCAGGGAATTGAGGATCGCGAAAACTTTGAGCCTTTCCTCGACACGTTCCCCGATTGCCTCAAGATCTTTGAGGTTTTGCTGCATTGCCCTTAGGTGGACACGCAAGTCCCCCCCCCGGTTCAAGATGCGATCTCCACAATTTGCGCGTCAGAACCATGCTGGAAGTCAGCGATGCACGTGCAAACAACTCCCTTAATGTGGTCCAATAGTCCATAGCATGTTCGAGGTCACGAACATAGACTAAGAGATCCTCTGAGATTGCGAGACCGATGGTAGCCTTTGCCTTCCTGTCAGCTGCTTCTTCTGCAGCGTTCGTGGGAAGTGCTTGAGTGTGCTGCCAAAGGTCTTCCCTTTCCAGCAGCAACCGCATCTTGTGTGCCCATTGCACATAGTTGCTGTCGTTGAGAAGTGGAATGGGAATGTTGAAAGGCGCCGGCGGGGCGGCGGGAGGTTGCTGCGCCATCCCGATTCCGGGCCCAGCGGGCTGCAACGGTGGAACTTGAGGTGGTATCAGAGGGATGAAAGGACCTTGTCCTGGAACGAGCGGCGGTGGCGGGACAGGTGCTTGGCCGTCGGGAGCCTCCGGTGGGGGAAAGAGAGGTCCGAGATCATCCGATTCGCTCTCCTCACTTTCCCCGGATTGCTCAGGTTCTCCTGGGTCGCCAACGTCCTCTTCCCCCGCTCCGTCACCGAGGTCTTCTACCTTGACTTCCTCTGTCTCCTCCTTGACTCCACCGATAGCTCCTTCCTCATCAGACATCTGTCAGGATGTCCGCGGGTATAGGGGTGCAGCCACATTCACAATTCAGTCTCTGCTCCATGGATCGGGCCCGTGGCAAACCCCTGCAGGGTTACGGCTGAATCTTCCATAACCTGTTGTTTATTTTGAGTGTTTATAGCAGAGTTGGGGGCTTGTGGACCCATTCAGCGCTTGCCTAGCGCGATCGGAGCGGAGGAACGAAGCGATCGCTACATTACAATATCAAAGTCTTTTATTGGTTTCAGTAGCGATAGTTAGAAGGTGAGAAGTTCTATTTGCCGGTCAGCGATAGCCGGCGAAGGCTTGCCGCGTACGAGCGGCGTTTCAGCGCATGTTATTATAGTATAGGCGCGCACACAGTAAAGTACAGATATATGGGAACAAAGGGGTGTAGCCAGAGCTTATCTGGTAGGTGGATACCTGAAGACCCTTGTGCCCCATGTCGACCAATGGGGTGACCCTTTGAACACCATGGTCTCATGAGAAAGTGGGTGTTTGCTAGTCAGCGCTTCTCGTGAGAGATATTGCCTGCTTATGTTACGCTATCTAAAGGGAGTTCAGCTACTGTGTACCAGGTTGCACTAACAAGCTGGGAAGCTGACCACCTCAAGGACACGCAGGTGCTCTATCTGATCTGGAGACGGAGAGACGGAATGCCAGTTTCCACCAGTTCTGGAGTGTGTGGTGTGAAACTGCAACACGCCTCTCCCTTGCTGCTATAGCCAGAATGCTACTCAAGATGTTGCTTTTCCCTGTGAGGACTGGCTAAAACTGTGCAGGAGAGGAGTGATTTCCACTGCAAGGTAAGGCTTCTTGCAAAACATAGAGCTTTGCCATCCCTGTAGAAACGCCACTAGAAATGAAGTAGGGTGGGTCAGGGGGGGGGGCTGGAGGAACAAATCTAGTGCTAGATTTGAATTGGGACCTTGGCACGGGGGAGGGGGAAGTCTAACCATTTTCACCTGCACCAATTCTCCGATTTGAAAGTCATTGGGTTCTAAGTCATTTGGTCTTGTGTATTTGGTCTCCTTTTGCCAGTCATCTCCTGTTCAGAACTAAGTTGGATATCCCAGCATTTGACACAAGGGGGCAGCATTGCCTCTCCCGTGATAAACTGCAGGGCTGAACCTGTTGCAGTAATAAAGGGATGGGATTTTCACCTTTGCAAATACGGCATGACTGAGTGAGCTGCATGTTTTGTTAGGACTGCAGGGTTGATTGCTTGGGATATGAAACTTGGCTTGAAAGGTAAGGGGGTTGGGATGGTGGACCAAGCTAGGGACAAACCATGTACATAATAGTTGTCACTATATTGTGTGACCTGTCAATGCATAGTGTACTTTGTGACCCTGTCTGGGCTGGGCTGTCGTGGGTGTCCCACACAGTTCTATAATGGTAAATTATGAAGTACAGGAGCTCTTCCCCCACCTATCCACACACACACCCCAAAAAAAGCAAAGCAAGCCAAGAAATGCATCATGAATGTTTTGTTTATTTCTTCCTACAAATACTGTCATACCAGGGGCATACACAGAATGCACACAAAGCAAATGTCCTGACAGCAGGACAAAAAAAAATGCACACACCATTCACCATGAATGGAAACATTCCCCTATAAGAGGAAACCGTCATTGCATCAATGATACACACACACATACAGAACAAAAAGAGCAAAACATTCTTACTTCCACAATGTATAACATTGGAAAATTAGGATCCTTCATTGTTCTTTAATATAAAGCAAGTCGGAATCGTTTTCCCTAACAAATCGGAAAAAGCGAAATGTCGCAGTGTTTTGTCCGGCCTGTTTTGAAATAGACACTCTTGGGTCTGTTTCACCAGACAAAATGAGAACTTTCCGCCCAGAAGACATGAAATTGGCTTCTGGTCAAAGCGGTACAGAAATAAAGCAGGAAGCTTTTACAGGTGTGCGGGAAATCAGTAACAGCGCAGGTTGCTGGGGCAGGGGGTGCTGGGGAAATGCTCTTCACTGAGCCCCCAATTGTGCCCCCCTATATAACCCCTGATGGAATATTCCACAGGTATTCAGGGTCACCCTGACCAAATGTGCCCTTCAAGGAAGGCAGGCTAGCCTGACCCTGCGGAAAACCATCTCCTACGGCAACTTGGAGGAGTATCAAGAAATTGAAACCTTCCTGCACTTTTGCAAAGCCCAATTTGCTGTTAAACTCTTCGCACAGTCTTCATTGTGAAGCTACACAACCCTCCCCGGATTGGATGGTGGCTGCGTGCCATAGTCACACACGCCCGAATACAGTTCAACAGAAAACATCCATCCAATGTATTCCAGTGCCCCCAAGCCGCCCCCAAGAATAAATAATAAACAAGGGGGATAATATCCCCTACAAAGAAGAAGACCAGGGCTGGATGGTTGGGCGACAACATCCAGCCCTCCCTCTGGAATGAATGTCCATTGCGAACGTTCTGCCGTTCTAACGTTCTACCAGGGTCTCCAAAGCGTGTGAATGTTCTTGGAGGTTGGGTGTTTCAAGGTGAAAGACGGGTTGAGCACCTCTGCGGTCAGTGGTGGGTTCCTTTGGAAGTGGTGCACGAGCTTGGTCTGGGTTTCAGTGTGGACTTTGTGGAGGGACATAAATTGGAATGCCTCTTGTAGGCATCTGGAGTAGCCCTCTTTGAAGTCCACTTGGATGTCTTTTTGAGCAGGTCCTACAGCTAGAGAAGGAAAGAGAAGATCCTGTTATTTGAGATTCATGGAGCAAGTTAGAATGCCATTCAAGAAGGTCCCGCTTCAGTAAGCCCCACTACACGAGCAATCTTAGACTACCCACCTTTTGCCTGCTTCCGGCTTTGCTGTTTCAGGTATTCCACCGTCATCTCGAGGATGTCGGCTTTCTCCAGCTTGGAGCTGGGCTGATGTCTCTGGAATTCCTTCTCCAGGAGGAGTTTCAGCTGCTCGATGCTGCTGTTGATGCGGTCACGGCGCATTTTCTCCACCACTGGCTTTCGTAGCTGTGGAAAACAAGAGATTTGCTTAGGAAACAGTCTAACAATGCCTTGTTTTCCACACAAAACCACCAGAGATCTCTAAACAGGGGGCCCTGCTATAAACCTATCTTTGTTTTATAATCCCTTCCAATGTAATCACTTCCCCCAAAGAATCCTGGGAATTTTAGACTGCAATCCTATGTGCACTTTCCTGGGAGTAAGTGCCAACATATCCAGTAAAATGTACTACTGGAAAAAACAAAAAAACAAATATAGGATGCATTTTGGCTATAGTTTGGAGACAGGAGTGTATGGAGAACTGAAAAAAAATCATGTCTTCTCAAAGCTCATTCATTCAAACCCTTTACTATGTTCAAATGTTGCCCTTCAAAATTCTCTAGTACATTGCTTAGAATACATTGCTTGAATTTTACTTCGCATGAAATTTCAGAGCCAACCCTAGAGGTGTCCAGAAGCCCCTCTAAAAAATATGACTCGTTTTCTAGAAAACCTGTGTCAATTTCCTTGGACGTTCTTAGAAGTTCATGGCTTTAAAATTTGCTTTGGGTTTTCTTTCATTCCAGGTGTTTGAGCAGGTTAATCCATACCAGGCCTATCTTACAACTATAATTTCCAATTCTCTCTATCCAAATATTTGGTTTTATTTAAGTCTACAGTACAAATACACTGACAGAATCCATCGTAACTTCATTGAGCTACTTACTTTGTTTTTCTCCTTAGGAGTGAGCAAGCCGCTGTGATCCATGAAAATGATGCTGGTGGGTGCCATTTTTGGGTAGGCTGGGAAGGCCGAAGTCACTCAGGACTCGAATCCAAGAGAAAGATGCTTCAGTTCGCCACTCGGCCCTATATTTATACTCCCCGGGCTCAGTGAGATGCTGTGGGTCTGTGCTTCTCTGGAGTTTCCCACACTCCGCAGCCAATCAGGAGGCAGCGATGGACACAATAGAAGAAGCGTCTCTTCTTGCATGCTCTGTTGGCGGTGAATAGCCTCGGGATAATGACCTTCTCCCCGACGAGCAGGTGGGGAGTGTATGGTACGTGAAAGATTGGACTCGGGGATTACGCGCGCGGGAAGCTGGGAACGGGCTGGCCCTCCATGCGCAGAGGCCACAGAAGAGATCAGTCACATTCTGGGCACTCACAAGGTGCACTTCACAGCCATCGGGGGGGAGGGGGGAGTGTGGCGAGCGATGGTCAGCATGAGCCTTCCGTTGATGACAGGAACCACACGTGTCCATATGTGCGCGCCATAAACTCCCGAGAGAACATCCTAGTTATAAACTGGAATTCTCTGACACTCCATTCCTTAGTTCTGCTTTTCACCTAAGTCTGAAATGGGATAATGGTACAGAGCCCCCCCAAATCTCATCATATAGAAAAAACGATGTCAGCAAATGGGCTTCGGCTTGAATCGGAGGCCCTGCCACATGCCTGTCCACTCCGCCAGGGTGGTGAGCCCTCCCTTGCAGTTTGAAGTGGTACAGCCCTGACACAGAGTCACCACCGCGGTGAGTCCAAGTTCTGTCCTGGCTCACTGATTGAACTAAGGAGGTGTCAGCTAAGATCTTCCCTCTACCATGAGCCCACTTGGTGGCCCTGAACAAGCTCCCAGCTAGCCACTGCCTAACACCGCTGTGGTTGCTAAATATTGCTCAGAGGGAATACACAGCAAGAGTGCAGGGATATGTCCTTCCCGGACACAGGCGTCCAGGCTTACGCAAGGACCCACCACCTCCCCCAGTTATGGTCCCTCTGGAAGTTCTGGTTTAAACCTCAGTGTCTTAACCATTACATGACACCATTCTGATCTGAGGTCTTCCTGATAGCCAAGACAGTAATAGAACCTCCATGTGCAGGGGCAATAGAATGCCCAAAGCAACTTACAATCGGTGACCTGTTTGTGGGCTTCCCAGAGGAAGCTGATGGGCCACTGTGGGACTCAGGATGCTGGGCTAGATCAACGTGTGTTCTAGCACGACCAAATCTGACCCAGCATGAGTTCTCCAACAGCGACGGGTCAATCGAAGCTCCATATTCCAGAGCAGTCTACCTCCAAATACCAAGTGCCGAGAGGAAAGAACTATTCCATTGGGCTGTTGTGAGAAACAGGCTGCCCAAGTAGATCTTATTTGGCTCTGGTCCATTTCAGGGGATCTTCTAATGTTCCCAATTTGCTTTAAAAAAGTCAGGTAAAGGCTTGTATTGTAGAGGGTGGCCTGTTTCTGTAGAGTACTCTCCCTCCTCCTTTTTTCTTGCACACTCCTCTCCACATATACATGGGCTCATGAACACCACACACACACACACACACACACACACACACACACACACACACACACTTCAATTGTCCATCCCTGAAAGGTTCGCAACCCTTTGTGTCAGGCGGCAGCTGTGCGAGCCCCAAACCTTTTATGTCAAGTGGTGGGAAAGTTTATATGACCCCATCTCCCATGTCCGCCTTCAGAAAGCATGCCTTTAATCTCTCTGTGCATGTGGAGGGGGTGTGTGTGGAATGTTCCTTCCTCTCTAAGTAGCCACTTCTAGACTCTCACCTGCTGTCCTCTCTCCCTGTCCCAAGTTGGAATGGGAATGTCACTGACATTTTTTTTTGGGGGGGGGGAGCAAAAAATATCCGCGGTGTGCATTTTCACTAAGCCAGACACGTGTAAAAAGAGGTTAAGCATGTTACTCCTGTCATCACCGTCCCTGCGCATTGGTGCCATGATGCCAAACATCAGCATCACATTTCTCTGGCTGGAAAAACCGTTGGCATGAGGGAGTCCTTACCACATTCCTGCTGGGGTAAGCAAGTACCACGATCGGGTGATTGCAGCTGACTCTGAGAGGGAGCACCTCACCGTTGCCGGCACCCATGGCTCACGCTACCCCAGGCTACACCCTTCCTCCGCCTCTGGAAGGAACACTGCCCTGAGTTCCTTGGAGGGTTGAAAAATGTGAAAAATAAATAAGAAAAAATAAAAATGAACTGAGCTAGCAAAACACACCAGTGTTTGAAATTGCAGATGTCAGCTTATTTTGGAGAGGATTTTTTTGGGGCGTGTGTGTGTTGAATGTAAGTGTGATCTATAGTGGCAATCTCTGCGACAGACACCAACCTCAGAAACACCCAGGACCACGCGCTATCCCCGCTCCTGCCTCTCTGCCAGATGTTGGCCCCCTTTGGAAAAAGGGGGAGGGCGATGACTTACTTGTGCATTCAGAAAATGGCCACTTCTGCCTCCTCCAGCACGGCTGCCCAGATGGCCTTCTGGGAACAAGAGTTTTCCCACTGAACACAATGCCAACTCAAGGACCATCGCCAATGCGCTTGTGTGGGCCGGCACACGTCCATTGTGCCGGGGATGAATGTCATTAAGAAAATGTGTGGGAAACTCGGAGGGTCTCAAGCTTCCTCTGCCCGCAGAGTAATAAGCTACTTAGCCATGTGTCTGGGAGGTGGGGGTGGGAGGAGAACGAGGAAAACAGCCTCGAACGACACGTGCACTCTGCTCGCCCTCAGAAACCCTCTCTTCTTCAGCTAGCCTGCAACATTTGCATGGAATAGGGAAAGACGCACATATTGTTGGAGTGTGCAAAGCAAGTCACCTGTTTTATCTTCCCAGCTCTGCTCAGTGAGTCAGCAATATTGTCCCCATACGGCAAACTGAGGTTGAGAGGGGGTGATTTGCTTAAGGCCATCTAGTGAACTCAGGGCAGAGGTGAGATTTGAATACAGGGTGCCCTTATTGCACAAATCAGGCTGCAATTCCTGTGTGCAATTCCTATGTGAGAGTGACCTGCAGCAAGCCAATCCCTCCCAGCCTCAGTTTCTCCATCTGCATTATGGTGATAATAATACTTACCAAGCTGTTATGAGAATTACATGTAAAGTCTATTGCACCGTCTAAAGTTCCTGTTTACGTCTGGGCATCCTTGGTCCACCTTCCCCATAATTATGCTAGATGGCCTTACACAAGACACCTTTTTCAGCCTCCCTTCTGAAATACAATATAGTCTTCAGTAGGAGCATCCAGGTGTGCCTTTTGAAACTGTTTGCAAAAGACTCTGGTTCAACCAGAGGCAAACTGAGAAATTTGCCTAAGGGCACATGTTAATATTCAGGCTTTTCCTAAGGGGTCCAACATAAATATATTTCAGTATATATTCTGCTGAATACATTGGAACTTTCTTCTGAAGGTCTCAAGCCTTGCCTAGCATTCTAATATTCATTTTCTATGCATTGGGAATATTTTTATAAAATCTCATTTTTCACATTTATGCATAGGTTTTCAAACTCTTGCAACTCCCTCTAAGGGTTTGGGATGAAATGAACATGATCTCAATCAACTCAGCCCTATGCACATCTCCTCAGAAATGTGTCTCATCAAAGTTAATAGAACTTACTCCCAGGTAAGTTTTACAGGATTGCAGCCCAGCCAAGCATAAGTTTCAAAGTAGGAATAAGTGGTAAGAGAAAAACCTTCTCATGAAGCGCTTTAAAGTTCATGTTGTTGTATGTACAGTTCCCTGGGAGTAAGTCCCATTGAATACAATGGGACTTACTTCTGAGTAGACATGCACTTCTGCATCGACATGGGGAGGTATCATGTCCAGTTCCTTCAAAATTCATTACTGCAATATCGACACAGAGCAATGTAACTGAGAGATTTGTATTCCACCTTCCAAAGCCCTCCCAAAAAGTCCCCTAAGGCAGCTGTTCTACTAAAAGAAGCGTTTAAAAAAAAATCAGCAATAAAACGTCAGTTTTAAAGCCCTCCATATTTGAAAACTGCAAAAGGCATCCCATTCCCCATTCAATTCTGCATCCTTTTCCTTTCATTTTTAAGCGGCCGCCCTTCTTCTCACTTCCTCCCCCTCCTCTCTGGGTAGTTTAATCTGATTTTTTTTTTCCCCTGTGCCTGTCGGCCACAGGCAGATGTGGTGCTGTGAGTTTCGAGCTGGTCTGAGTTTCCCACAGTGAGTCCCTATTCAAGGCATTGAGCACCAGGGAGAAAGGAAGCGTGCCAAGCTACAAACTGAATTAGAGATGGTATTTGACTTTCTTTTGTGCTTGGGGAGGGGCGCTGGGGGAGAGCCTTGCTTTGGGAGACCATCTGCATAGCATTTTCTGTTTGCGGTGGAGAGCCGAGCCATTGATCAAGAGCTGTCAAGTCTTGGCTGAGGCACTTTGGGAGGTGATTCCTTTATCTCTTGAGGGTTTAACATCTGGCCAAAGAGGGCAGGGGAGAGAAGGAGGAAAATAAAGATCAATCAACGGTTAAACAGTCTTGGATCCGTCTGGATTTCAGGTGTCTCTGCACCATTTTTTGTCCTTGGCCCCTCGATTCCTCTTTGAAACAAACATTAGAGTTAAAGAGACTCAGACCTGAAGCACAGCTCCTCTCCTGAAGCTACTGCCGGCTGAGTCAGACATGGGTCTATCTGGTTCACCATTGTCAACACAGACTGGCAGTGGCTCTCAAGAATTTTAGGCAGGGGTCTTTCCCAGACTGACCTGGGGTTTTCAGACTGGGACCTTGTATACGCCGAGCAAGCACCCTAGCAATGAGCTATGGTCTTTCCTTCACCCCCAAATAAACCTTTCATCGGAACACATGGAGCTGCCTTGCATCATCCAACCATTACCCTACTGAAACTTGCGGGGTGTTGTCAGACTAGCAGTGGCTGTTTGCCCTGGTAGATAAGGGGGAAGTGTTGTTAGATGCTGGAAGAAATATAATTCTACAGTTTAATATTTGCAGAGCTACCACTCAGGCTATTGAAAGATGGACTGGTCACTTTTAGTCAGCAAGCAAGCAAATGAATAAATTCATGATCAGACTAGATGGCCTTTGGGTACTCCATTGACTGAGAAGCTGTTGTGCCTTTTGGCCCACAAAGTTTTTTTTTCCAGCCCCACACAAGCCTACACACAAGGGGGCTGGAGAGCATAAGCTGGCTAACCTACGACACCTCCCCAGTTCAAATCTCTCCCCTGCCCTGAACTCATTCACTGACCTTAGGCAAGCCCCTCTCCCTCTCTCTCAGCCTCAGTCTTGCCCATCTGCAATATGGAGAGAATACCACATGCTGAATTTAAACAGAGAATACTGCTTGCTGACCATTTACAAACTGTTGTGGGGGCCCACATGAAGACAATGCCTGTGAAGCACTTTGCACACATAGAACACATGATTCCAATGTTTAATAACAAAGCAAAACAGTATTCCATTGGTAGGGCAGAAGATTTAGCCGAGAGGGTTAATGCCTCCATTTGCCCGAAGATACAGCTGAAGATCTCAAGGTCGTGAGCTCGGGACTGCCAGAAGTCTCTGTGAGCGGCAGACCTTGCAACTGCGGCTGATTAGAAGCTGAGCTCCAGCTGCCTCGTGGGAGGAGGAGTGTGCTGAGAGTCAGCTGCGTCTCTGGTGAGAGCAGGGAAGCATCAGCCAGCAGAAGACAGACGGGTGGCTAAAGAAAGAAGGCTAAATCCAGAAAGGAAGATCTGAATGTGTGTAGATCTTGAAAGATAGAACATTCTGTAAATTGTAAAAATCTTCGGGTTTATGAATAAAGTCTGCCCATGTAAACCGCCTTGAGTTACAGTCACTAGAGAAATCTAGTGATCTTAAGAAAGGCGGTATATAAATACATGCATCATCATCATCATCATCATCATCATCATCATTATTACTACTACTACTACTACTACTACTACTACAATGGTAGCTTCGACTGTGCAAGAAAGAGTTTGCAAACTGTCATGTAGATGTGCACACCAATGCTGCTTTGGCTGGTTACAATGTGGGAGAGCATGGCATGAACGGCCCGGCAAGGGGGTGGGGTGTGGGGGACACCCCCCCCCCCAACGTAAGGGTGCCGACTGAGCCCAGCCAACATACCCAGGGCAATGTGTTCCTTTGAAACATAATTGATTCCTAGCATCAGGCACCAGCCTGCTTTCCTGGAGGGTCAGTGCTTTCCCACATTCAAATATATTATCCCACAGCCCTGGCCTTTTGTACAACACACTCCGGCTATTCATGTGCAAAGCAGCCGTAATCCCCCGGGCCTTTCAGAGTCAATAAACCAGGAAATAATAAATCCCTCTTGTGCACCCGATGGAGGGGACTTGTGGGAATTTCCACAAGGCAGAGGAAAGTCAGGATGGGGGGGTGTGCAGGGAGGAAGGGGGGGATGAACAGCTTCAAGGGGCGCATTGGTCAGGAGTTCAGTGCTTTCATATTAAGCCAGAAGTGTGGGAGAGAGTCCCCCAGGCTTGCTTTCCAAGTCTTATGAGCTTGACAGCACTTACCACACAGTTGTACTCATACGGTGTGTGTTGAAAGGGAATGTGAATTTGAACACACTGCCTATACATCTTGATGTACTTCTTATTTATATACGTTTAAAACAACTATATAAACCTATGCACATGTCTCATTATAGAGCAGGTGTCTCCAGATTTTTCAATACAAGGGCCACATCATATATTGTATAGATTTTCGCAGGCTGGAAAAAAAAAAACACAGTTTTACCAATGAATGAAATTGAAATGAATGAATATGTTTTACTTGGATTTTTTTTTTTTTTTTTTGGTAATCAGCACGATACGATTCAGAATAAAAGAGAGACGTGACATTTGCAAAGAAGGCAAGGCCGTGCTTCAGCTGCGAAACGATATTAAATTAGTAAAGATGTCAAATATTTGAAGTGGCTGTGGGTCGGATAAAACCTTATGGCTGGCCAGATTTGGCCCGCAGGCCATAGTTTGGAGTACCAGAATACCATGGTATTATACTCTGGTTATAGAGTACTGGTTATAGGTACTCTGGTTATAGAGTACCAGAATACACCTTGATATATGATCCAGACATTTGAAACAGCTATGTGAACCCATGCGCATGACTCTTTGTAGAGTACCAAAGAATGTCTCTGCCCCAAGTAGCTTACAATCTAAAACACGGGAGAAACAGGAGAAAAAAAGAGAGGGAAGTGGAGGCAGGAGTAAAATTGTAGGTACCTGTGCAGTGTTTGCACCAGGCTAATAGGTGGCTCTGGGGCAAAACGTAAATAGCAGCTAACCCCCCAAGCCACATAAGTAGGTCAGGCTTTGGGGGCTACAAATGACAGCAGGATTGAGAGGTCAGTTTCCATCTACATGGATTGACCTATTTCAAGGGTGTTGGCCCTTGACTGGCCCCTGATGCCACTCCTCTGAGCATGTGTGCATTGTTGGTTGTTGGTTGGTTATCAGCCGAGGAGGGGGTTAGTCTAGATGGCCTCCAAGGTCCCTTCCAACTCGAACATATCAAGTGTGAGTGCAGCATTTGCCCTGGCTTCCATGTTACCCTCAACATGGCTCAGAACTGAAAAGGGGTAAAATACAAGCTAAGCTGTCATTAAGCACAACACTCTGGGAAGGATTGCCTTGCGATGCCTGCAGAGGACCCCAGATGCGACCCCTGGCAGCATCTGGATCTTCCCCCACCCTCCGACCTGAAGCCCAGGAGGGCTGCTGCCAGTCAGTGTTGATGATATTCAGCAAGGGGGACCAAAAGGCCTGACTCTGCAGAAAGCAGCTTCACGTGTGTCTATAGAGCATGCCGTGTTCAAATGTTTGTTGACATTTGTGTGCTTCCTTTCCTCTCTGAAGCTCAGGGCAGGATACATAGCTCCTTTTCCCTTTTGTCTTCACAACAGCCTTGTGAGGTGGGCCACGCCGGCACTGGCCCAAGGTCACCCAGGATGCTCTGCGGCTGAGAATTTGAACCCGGCTCTCCCCAGGCCAGCCAACGTTCCCTGAAGGCTTCTGCTCAAGGAGCCAACACAGGCTCTTGCCCTGAGCTCAGTTCCCCCCTTTCTTTAACTCCTGGGCTCCCTTCTTGGCAGAGGAGGATGCCTGAGAAAATACCTGGGGGTCCTTGGCCGGTTTTGCTTTTTTTTCAGGCTCGGCTGAAAGGATCACGTGAGTTTGCGGCGCATTGTCCGGAGCCCAAATCTCACAAAAGGGTTATTAGAGCCCGACTGTGTGGGTTTGAGATCCATGGAGGTTCCCACACTTTCCCCCTCCTTGCCTGCACAATGGAAGTGTGCCTGGAGACCATGGGAGACATTAGTGACGGTGCTTGAGCCTGCATTCAAGGGGAGGAAAAAACCCAACTCCCAAAAGACCATCTGGTTAGTCCTTGCCATCGAGTCACGAGGGTCAGGGGCTGCCGCTCCGGAGGTGGGAGGGACGTGCTCTTTGACACCCCTTCGGCCTCTTTAACCAGCTTCCTCAATGAGCTCCCTGTCAGTCTCTGGCTTCCCGCTCAAAGGCTGAGCACTCCCAACAGCATTGGCTACTCCTGGCCCAATGGCAAAGGGGCACTGAGCCAGACCAGGGAGGACACGAGTTCTAATTCTTCCTTGGCGGCAGGTGGTTTGGATCACACCTGCCACTTTGGGCCTGGCCTGACCTACCTCGTGGGGTTGTTGGGAGCAGAGGACGCGTTCCAAAATGGATATTGGTGGTTTTGCCAAGGGGTGCATCGCAGCTGGCCATAAGGAAGTGCAGTCTAAAAATCAGTCAACGTCGTGTTTATGTTAGCCGCAACATAAAAAGCAATGAAGAGGAAGACATTGGGCTGTATCTCAGGGCACAATCCTAACCTGGAGTTAGGCCGGCACAGATAGGCCAGCAACGTTTGGCCGGCACAAGGGACACCATAAAGTATGTTTGGGCCAAAGTACGTCTGTGCGCTGCCCTCTCTGACTCCGAGAATGGTCCGTACATGCTTTACGGTGTCCCTTCTGCCAACCAAACTTTGCTGGCCTAATTGTGCCGCCCCCAACTCCAGGTTAGGATTGTGCCCTTATTTCATGAGGATCTAAGAGTAGTAGCATTGCAAGAAGCCCTCCAAAGAATTCAAGGCCCACTGCTGTATGATTCCGTGGGGCAAAGATGCTGATGGGCTGGCTATGGGGAGGACATGAAAGTTATCCTAAAAGCTGCCTGATTTCCTGATTTGGGCCCTGCGCTCGGCTTTCAAGCAAGACCGCAGTCAGGAAGGGAAAGGGGTCAGGGAAACAGCGAGCTCCACAGGCTTCATTGTCCGGGTCTGAAAGGGCTTGTGTCTTGTTCAAGACAGATGTTGGCCACTGAAGCTTTTATTCCGTTCCCCTCTGTTTTGTGGGAACGCTGGGAGACGGGGTGTCTCAGGGCCGCTCAGTGTCATTCAAAAGGATTTCTCAAAGACACGTGCTCTGAAAGGATGGAGGCTGGCCCAGGGTCAATTCACTATCATGGCCAGTTGCTGTTTGGGAGGGGGGCTGAGGGGGGGTCCTGCCCTTCAGAAACAAGGACCAAAGGAAAAGGGGGAGAGAGCTACTGTCACAGGGCCACAGGTATAGCAAGATCACATCGCCTGA
Source organism: Lerista edwardsae (assembly GCA_029204185.1). Classification (NCBI taxonomy): domain Eukaryota; kingdom Metazoa; phylum Chordata; class Lepidosauria; order Squamata; family Scincidae; genus Lerista; species Lerista edwardsae. The sequence goes on along the minus strand of JAJKFI010000061.1, from coordinate 3,282,710 downwards.
TGTAGCCTGACCTCTTGCAAAGTCCCGGGGGAGATTATAGGTGGTATGAGATGCTGACTCCAGTGAGCAGATCTAGTTCCTGGTTTGAGTGTGCTGCTGAATAGGCCGTGGAACCTTCTGCATGAAAAGCATGTGGCCATACCCAGGGCCGGCCCATCCACGAGGCCAACTGATGCTGATGCCTCAGGCAATGGATCGGTAGGGGATTCTCAACTCTGCCTGCCTATTTGCCTCCTCTACTCCCTTTTCTCCTTCTGTTCCCTGGATTGGAAAAGGAAGAGGGCGACGGAGAGGAAGGAGGGGAGGCGGGTGCTTAGCTAGAATGTTGGACAGTGGGGAGGGCAGAGGATGGCACATCGTTGGGTTGGGATGGCAGCATTGGGCATGATGCCACCTCTGGCTTCAGGAGGCTTTGGGCTGGCCCTGGCTCTACCACTAAGCTGCAGTGCCATTTCTGAGGAATGGCTTGCCCCTTGCCTACACCCATCTGTATAGGTAGGTAGACAGCTAGATATTGCCACAGATATACAGGACAATACAAGCCCTGTTGAAAACGACTTTCTGCGCATCTAAGCCAGTGGCTCTCAAGCACTTTAGAATGGGTCCTGCTTCTGAGAATGGCACTCTAAGTGACGTCATTAACCTGGAAGCGTTAATGATCTCATTAAAGTGACGTCATTAACCTGGAAGCGTTAATGACATCATTAAAGCGATGTCATTAACCTGGAAGCAATGTCATGGCCAGAAGTCACATCATCAGCACCTGTGCCGGTGTTGGGGCCCGGGCGGTGCCGCAAATGTGCTTAATGACATGCCTGCCACGCAGGCGCTGGTGTAAGAGCTTACTGCCGGCTTCAGGATGAGGCCTTGAATGGTTCCCTTCCCCCAAAGGCCCCACAAGCTGAAAATATTACATTAGTGACCCCAGCACTAGCCACCAGAAAAGACGGCATGCTGGATGAAGAGGGATAGCTGCTTTCCCCCTGCTAAACAGAAGAGGGCGCCCCTTCAAAAGGTGCCTCTTTGCCCCGTTCGCAGAGCGGCTGCTGCATGCAGGATGTTGCCCTGTTATCTTTCCCTGCTGCAACTAAGCGCCTCGGGGCAGGGGCAGATTTACTTCTGGATATATAGGTAGAAGCTGCACCTGTGGCGCTGAGTCTCAGAGCCACTGCCGCTCTGCCAACCACGGTGACACCACAGGCCAGCAGAGTGGTTTTGGGGGGCATGGGAAGGCCTTGGGGAAGATGGGGGGAGGCGGAACTGGGCGGGGGAGGGGAGGAGTGGCCCCAGAGGGGGTGGGGCGCGACGGCCCTCATTTCCACATCCTGAACCCTTCGTGTCGGGCTGGGATGATGATGATGATGATGATGATGATGATGATGATAATAATAATAATAATAATAATAATAATAATAATAATACTTGGATTTATATACCGCCTTTCTTAGGTCACCAGATTTCTCTAATGACTATAACTCAAGGCGGTTTACATGGGCAGACTTTATTCAGAAACCCGAAGGTTTTTACAATTTATACAGAAATGTTCTATGTTTCAAGAACTACACACATACAGATGGATCTTTCTGGATTTAGTCCTTCTTTCTGGCCACCCGTTTTGTCTTCTTGCTGGCTGATAAGCAGCTTCCCTGCCCCCACCAGAGAAGCGGCTGAACTTCGGCACAACTCCCCCGCACACAAGGCAGCCGAAGCTCAGCTGTTAATCAGTCGCAATTAACGAGGTCTGCCGCTCACAGAGACTTCCGGCTGTCCCAAACTGGCGACCTTCAGATCTTCAGCTCTTATCTTCAGGCAAACTGGAGGCATTAACCCTCTTGACTAAATCTTCTGCCCAACATTGGACTGCTCCAGTCTCTGCCGGCAAAGTTGCCAGCAGAGACTTGAATGCGGGAGCCAGGGCTTTCCCCAGGGGCCAAACGTCCCCTTCCCCTGAGGACACCCCCGCAGGATGCAGAAGCAGCCCTTTTGGTACTGCAGCTGCTTAGGATTGGGCTGCTATTGATAAGGATAAGAATAAGGCCTACTCAGAAGTAAGTCCCATTTGTATCGGATTGGTGCCTTAACTGCGCGTAGGTATAAAATGATAATGGCCACTGACTGTACCTTTTCCACCCCACAATTCCTCCTTTTCTTCTCTCTCGACCCACATATATGGGGACATGATTGAGACATACAAAATAATGCATGGAAGAGTCGACAGAGGGATGTTCTTTTCCCTCTCTCAAAACACCAGAACCAGGGGGCATCTGCTAAAACTGAGGGTTGGGAGAGTTAGAACAGATAAAAGGAAGTATTTTTTTACCCAGCGGGTAGTTAATCTGTGGAACTCTTTGCCACAGGAGGTGGTGATGGCGTCTGGTCTTGATGCCTTTAAGAGGGGATTGGACGGATTTCTGGAAGAAAAGTCCATCGTGGGCTATAGGCCATGATGGACTGTGCAACCTCCTTACAAAGGTGGTGGGCTACTGGTACCGGGTGCAAGGGAGTGGCCACAGGATACAGGCATCTTGTTGTCTCTTGCCTCCCTGGGGCACCTGGTGGGCCGCTGTGAGATACAGGAGGCTGGCCTAGATGGGCCTTTGGCCTGATCCAGCAGGGCTCTTCTTATGTTCTTATGTTCTTATGTTCTTATGTTCTTATATATGTTACATACCTCCCAACTGAGGATTGCCACTTAAGCATTGGATGAATCAAGCCGTGATTCCTGGAAGCCTGTCTTTGCCACAAATTGGGCAGACTTTCAGGCATCACCCGTCTCTTGGCTCTGAAGTTGGGAATTCCATAAGCCGACCACAATGCCAGCAAGTCTCTGAGCACTGGGGTTGCCTGTTTCCCGCCTTTTCCCAACCACGCATCTTATTGATCTCTGGGGCGCTCTCCTCCTCCTCCTCCTCCTCCCCCCCCCAGCACTGAGGGATGCAAGCGGGATAGGGGGATTGTGACTTCGGAATGCAATTGATCCCCCGCGAGCCAGCTGGAGGGGCATCGCTTTCCCAGCTCTTCCCCGCAGCCCCGGCCATCGCGCTTTGCACAGTCCACCAGTTGGTACAGGCAGAAGGTTATTCTCTCCGGGGCATTGACGGTCAATGTAGCATGCAGTAATGAGGTGCCTTCTCTATTATCTGACCTCCTGCCCGGATTGGCTGCGCAAGTGTGGGAAACACGGCCAAGCTCCAAACTCACATAACTGCTGAGCTGCCGGCGGATATAAATAGAGGCGCTGGGCAAGCTTTGGAGCGTAAGGGTGACACGCGAGGTGCAGATCTGTGTGCCTGGCTGGTAGGCTGGAAGATGGCTCCCAGCAACAGCTGCCTGGCCCAGGTGGAGGAGGAGAGGCTGCTGTCGAAGGAGAAGAACAAGGTAACTTCAGCTCACCTCTTCTTGTAGGACCAGAGGAAGGAAGCTGCCCTACACTGAGTCAGACCGAGGTTAATCTAACTTAGCATTGCCTGCACTGACTGGCAGCGGCTCTCCAGGGATTCAGGCTGGGGTTTTCCTGGTTCTACCTGGAGATGCCAGGGATTGAAGCTGGGGTTTCTCTTTGCCCTAGACCTGCCCCACTCGTGCATGGGGGTCACCCTTCCATGATGCATGCAGCAGAACCTCATGACGTTTCATGGTGGTGGTTGCTAAATTATTGTATTACATTATTCATTTTTGATGATTAAATTATTTTTGACCCATTATTACTTCTAATAGTAATGCTGAACGAGAATGGTGTTGGATGCCTTGAGTTTACGACGGCAAGTGTGACAGCTTAGAAATGCTTAAGCTCATACACACCTAGAAAGAGGCCTCAGGGAGGTCTTGATGTGCGGTGTTGAACAGTGATGCCCGTTCACGCGCTCAACTGACAGTGATCCAGTGATCTAGTGATCCAGAAGGATCCAGGGGTTGGTGGTCAAGTGTGAAAAAGATCTTGGATGGGCTGGGAGGTCAATGTGGCAACTGACAGAGAAGAAGAACAGCTCTGACAACAGGGAGAGCTTGGCTTCGATTTAGATATACAAGCATGCCCTGGTATCTGCTGGGGTTCTGTTCCAGATACCTGAGACCATGGATACTAGGGATGCCTTTTTAAAGACAGGGGAACATCAGTGGTTTTGCTGAAACACAGTTAAAAAAGGAGATGTGTTTAATGTTCCCCCATCTTTTTAGATAGGCGTCCCAGTATCCATGGCATCTGTGGATAACTGAAACTGTGGATACCGAAACAGTGGATTCTGGGGCACACCTGTAGTTTAGAAGTGAGGGAAGGAAGGACTTCTCTTACCAACATCAAGCTTGAGTACAGAGATGGTGAAAGATTTGTTTTGTCCAAAGGCAGGCAGATGGAGACTCTGTTGTACAATGTTAAGAAAGAAGACAGGTGGGCAAAGGGTGGGAATTAGCTCACCCACAGAAATCCACACATCAGCTCCTTCCTGAATGTAGCTGGGCAAACCTAATGGACGTCCTTCTTCCTTCCTGACAGCTGAGAAAGCCAGTGGTGGAGAAAATGCGACGAGACCGGATTAACAGCAGCATCGAGCAGCTGAAGGTCTTGCTGGAGAAGGAATTCCAGAGGCACCAGCCCAACTCTAAGCTGGAGAAAGCCGACATCTTAGAAGTGACGGTCAATTATTTGAAACAGCAACAAGGTGAGCAGGCTTTTGAGCGGGCTTTTGAGAATATAAGAGCAGACCTGGGGCCCATCTACTCTGACATTTTCCAAGATCACCTCCAGCAACTAATATTCGGGGATACACTGTCTCTGAATCTGGAGGTTCTATTTAGCTATCATGGCTTGTAGCCATTGAGCCACAATTTACAGCCTGGCCAGTTCCTTGCAAGCTTTTTATTGTGCAAAATATGTCACTGCCACTATTTGTGTGCAAGGAACAAATGGATGAGAGATTCATTCACTCATAGAATTTTTTTGGGGGGTGGGGGGGTGGGGGCTAATTAGGGCTGCAATCCTATACACCAGTGGTTCTCAAACTTTTGAGCACCGGGACCCACTTTCTAAAATGACAATCTATCCAGGACCCACCAGAAGTGATGTCATTGTGGCCCCAGAGCCTGCTGCTTTCCTGAGACTGCAGCAATAAGTTGGGTGATTTCTCAGCCGTTTTCCAATGGCAGAGTGAATCGGAAAGAAAAAAACCCTATTGACAACCTTGATGCAAGCAAAACGACCACACAGCCCTCCCCCTTTCCAGCATCCAGCCTTCCCATATTTTCAATATGGCTGCCCTCGGTGCTTTGCGACCCACCTGACATTGGCTCATGACCCACTGCTGGGTCCCCGACCCACAGTTCGGGAACCACTGAGATAGCCAGTGCTGATCCAGGTAGACCCATGAATAGGAGTTCTTTCACTGGGAACTTTCCTTGCGTATGAATATCGTTCTGACCCTGGGTTTTGACGCTCTCTTTTTTCCAGCCTTCAGCCAGAAGAACCCCGAACTCGACTTCAACACGGGCTACCTGCGCTGCCTGAGGGAAGCCGCGCACTTCCTCTCCTTCTGCGAACCGAAGAGAGAGACCCAGGCCCGGCTGATGAAGCACTTCTACAAAGTCCACGTGATCGCGGACCACTCCCCCCCCACCCGCGTCCGCCCTGAGCTGCCTTCCGCCATCTCCTTGCCCTCTGCCCAAGAAACACGTCACCACCCAAAAAAGCGCACCACCTCCCATGGCCATCTGGAGGCCATGGTAGGAGCCAAAGCCATCTGCAAAAGAAATGCATCCTAGAGGGATCTTGGGTTGTGCGCGGTTCCTCTTTAAAAAGTAGGAAATATATGATTTCCAAGTAATAGGAGAAGGTGGAAGAGGAGGAGGAGGAGGAAGAGGGAGTCAGGTTGGGTTTTTTTTGTAGCGAGAAATTGAAATCTCGGAATATAATTTTCCTTCGCAATGAAGGATCCTGCCAGTATTGGGCAGTTCATTGCCTTCTGTGATGGGCAAATGTGACAGAGAGACAGAGCCTTCATTCCTGCCAAAAGCTGTGCCTGAAACAAAAGCATTTTTTAATATCAGAAGATATTCCTCTAATATTGGCAAGGGTCGTCATCAGAAAGACTTCAGCAGCATCTGGTGAACAGTCAAGGAGGTGAAAGAGCTCTCAATTCGTGTTGTCCTTTAGAAAGAAGGGCTGTACTGAACTTCTCATCAATAAGATACTTGGATCAAAGTGTTTTAGTCTTCCCCCTCTCCTTTCTAGCTTTTCTAGAATCTCTGGTCCAGAAAAGTAGCTCCCTGCCCCAGAATCCTGTACTATGTCAGTAGATCATTTGATTTAAAATGTTATTGTGATAACAGAACGGCCACGCACGACATTTTTTTGTTTGTGCAGGTTTCTCTCCTTTGAGAGATGGTTTGCTGCCTTTTATAAAGGGAATTGCGCTCATGGTATTTTTCATAAGGAAAAATGTGTCTGTATTGTCGTCTGAACATGGGGTTTTTTGGGGATTGGGACTAGATACTTTTATAAGGCAACTGGGGCATGTCACTGTATGTGATGCTGAATAAATATTTGAATTTTCTGTGATGGAATAAAAAGATGCCAATAAAAAGATCTGACTTGTGTTTGTTTTGTTTTGTTTGTTTGTGGTTTCCATAAACAAGTCCTTGTTTGGGAAGAAACAATCTGTCATTTCCCTGCGGAGACACAGAACCAATCGATGACAAAATTCCCATGTTGCTCAAGTGAAAACTGTTCCTTACGTATTCGCAGGATTGCCACAGATTTCACAAGGCATTGGGAAGGGGATAGTTGTCATTTCTGAGCCATTTTCCAATGCAAAATGAATCAGAAAGGAAAAAAGCCGGCTTACAACAAGCAAAATAGCTACACAACCCTTCCCTTTTCCGGTGTTGCATCTTCCCATATTTTCAATGATGGCTGCCCTAGGTGCTACACCACCCACCGGAAATTGGCTCGCAACCCACTTAGTGGGTCCCGACCCACAATCTGCGAAATACTGGCCTGAGGTCCATCTCGTTCTTTGGTTCTTCTAGTTCAGAAACGCAAACTGGGGACATTCTGATTTGCAGTTCCATTTTTTAGCCGTCAACCTACTATTATAAAACAAAATGTATTTTAAAAAAACATAAAATAAATATATTGAATACGTAATAATATATAATAATTAATGTTATTATGCATTATTATTATTATTATTATTATTATTAATAATAATAATAATAATAATAATAATAATAATAATAGTTTTTTCAGAGAATGGTTCAAAGACATGACAGCTTCTCTTGTCTTGCCCCACAACAGAGGCTTAGCAAAGAAATTACACATAATATGAAGAATGTGGGTTGATATATTCCCCCCTTTCTCTCATGATACTAGAACTCAGCATCATCCAAATGTTCAGGCAGCTGATTCACAAAAGACCAAAGAAAGGACTCTTGGTGACCCAGCATGCACTTAACCTGTGGAATTCACCCCCACTGTATTTGGTGATGACCAGTGGGATAGGCGACTTTCAAAGGAGATGGGATACGTTCACGGAGGAGATCAGGTCTATCAATGGCTATTAGAGCCATGGTGATTACAGAGAACCTACAAGAAAGAGGATGTTATTGATTGACATTTGCTGGAGAGGCTGCAAGATAAGATGGAGATACTGAGGTTGAGAGGAATTCTAAGGCCACCTATTGAATTTGTGGCAGAGTTGAACCTGAGCAGTCTAGATTCATTGTTCATTGTTCATTCTCTTGGGCACTCTCAAGGTTGGCCCATCCACGAGGCCAACTAAGTAAGGTGCCTCAGGCAGCAAATGAGTGAGGGCGTTTGTCTGCCTCTCTCTTGTCTCCATTGAAAAGGAAGTGGGGGTCAGAGAGGAAGAGGAAGTGTGGAGGAGAGTGTTGAGCTGGAACATGGAAGCGAGGAGGAGCAAAGGCTGGTAAAGGAGCAAAGGGGGCAGCATTTGGCATTAGGAAGGCTTCTGCTCTTAGCCACTGCATCACGATCATACGATATACCACTCACCCAGGCTGAAATCCTATCCACCCTTAGCTGGGTGACTGTCCCATTGAATTCAGTGGGGTTTCCTTTTGAGTAGACACAGTCCTTTTTCCCTGCTGTTGTGAAGCTTAACTGCATTCAGCTTATCCTGGGGCTAAACCACAGTGAACACAATGGGACTCACTTCTGAGTAAACATGCAGAGGATTGTGCTGTGAGACAATCGGATCACCTGGAGGGTTATTTTCACTTCTAACTGTTGTCTGTGGGTAGGGTTCCCAGATACAAACTGGGACAGAGTGCCTATACCTTTAACCATTGCATAGAAGAGGGAATTTGGGCAGGTGCAGCTCATCATGGAAGGGTTTCAAAATCTGCACCTGCCCAAATTCCCTCCTCTGTACAATGGTTAAAGGTATAGGCACTCTGTCCCAGTTTGTATCTGGGAACCCTATCTGCTGGTCTAGCTAGATTGCAAGTCTCTGGGGGCAGGGTCCTGCTCCTTCTGGTGTAACACACAGGGATGAACGGAGCGTGCCCATGGCAAGGTGATGAAACCGTCCCCCCAGGACGTCGACCCGCCCCCATGTGTTGCCCCGCCACGCCTCCCTGCGCCCGGAATAGTTCCATTTTGGAGCGAAACAGAGGCGAGGGAGTGCGGGTGGGCCAAACAGCGCGCGGTTTCCTCCGTGGACTCTGCGCAATGGCGCCCCACCGCCCTGCCGCTGCCGGGCGCCCATGGCTCACGCCACCCCAGGCTACACAGTAAATACGCCTCTGGTAACGCACTGTGCATTTGGATGGTGCTATCTATTGTTATTAGCATTTGTGCTATTGCTATCATTAATTGTTATCATTCGTGCAATAGTTATCATTAATAATACTAGTGGGTACTTTAGGTGCCATACCAAGAAGCATGGAAAAACACCTGCACTCCTTAGGTGTAAATTAAATTAATCCCCGATGACCTGCAAAAAGCTGCTCTGCTAAGAAGAGCATATATTTAATGCAAAGGTCCCTAAATATCTGAGGTCCTTGGGGGGACTGTTATTAGAAAACACCAGCCACTATCAGGTGGGCTCTGACTATTGTGCAAAACGGTTGCATGCAACAGTTGCAAAATATATATATATTATTGTTATTGTTATTGATGATGATGATGATGATGATATCACTAAAAACAACTGTTATTAAGCACTCGGTCAAGAACCTTTCCCCGAAATTGACTCGAGTGCAGGATGCCCCCCTCCTTCCTTTGGCAGGGGCCTCTCTTGCGGGCGTGGGGGGGGGGATGATGTTTGTTCTGCTGATCCCACAGGCCAGGCAGACTGCTCTGACAATGTCCCTATTAACCTCAGAGTGTGGGGCTGGGTTTCTCGGTGTTTCCCACACTTTCTTGCCCATTGAGGACATTCAGGGGGAGGACAAAGGACGTGTGCCTGGCTACAGGGTCCATTAGCGCCGCTGCCAGAGTCCCCTTTGTGGCTTCCAGCGATGCCGGTCCCAATAGACCATCTGGAGCCATTCGCTTTCCCAGGGACCAGGTTGATCGATCCACATTCTCCCCGGCCCTTTTCACCGGGCTGGGAACAGGACGCTCCTTGACACCAAAGAGCTGGCACTGGGGTGGGGTGGGGGGCTTCCCCACTCAGCACAACTTAGGGATCTGTGAATGCAGGGGGAGGAATCAGATAGATAGCTGGACAGAGGAAAAAAGATGAAGAGATGGATAGAGTGGAAGGGGGAGGGAGAGAGAGAGAGAGAGAGAGAGAGAGAGAGAGAGAGAGAGAGAGAGATGTAACTTGATTATTACTACTTGCCTACAAACCACTTTGTGAACTTCGTGTTGAAAAGCGGTATATAAATACTGTTGATTGATTGAAAGTAAGGAAGGGTTGTAGCCCCAGAACATACTTTTTTAATGTCACGTGCTGTTTCCTGGCACACGCAAAAAAGTGTCTGAGCGTACACAGAGGGTATCAGTGTCTGAACATACGCAGAGCATCAGTTCCATCAGTTCCGTCGCCATAAAACATGCACAGCCAACCTGTGCACCCCTGGGGTGAAAAGGCAGATTTCCCAGTATTTCAGCCTGGAACCCCGGCACCTATCTTTTTTTTAAAAGGAATTAACTCTCACCAGATGGAAAAGACCAGGCACGTTGCTCTAATGACCCAGGGAGGGAGGGAAGGAGGGAGGGAAAGGATCTGAACAGCACGAGGGAGGGTGGGAGAGAAGCGGAGTCCCACCGCCAGCCCCTCCCTCCTCTTAAGAGCCACTATTTCGGGCCTGCCTGGTTCACCATTCACCTCCGATGGTGTGAGCCCACAAATCGGCGTTTCCCACACACTGCCCCATTCACGCTGTTAAACCGTCGTCGACAAAAGGCGTGTGCCTGACAAGGGAGCAGCAGACCCTCTTCCACCATCTGGCTAACACTCTGCAGGGTGGGCAGCAGGTGGGGGGGGAGGATGCTCCTGGAAAGGAGGGGGAGCCTCTCGGGCCCTTGTGTGGCTGGCTGCTGCCCTGCCCTCACCAAGACCCACTCACTTCATCTCGCCACCCAAAACTGTACATTATCTGAGCCAGGTTTCCTCAACCCCCCCCCCAGTCCTGTTTCTCCACCACCCCCTCACCCGTGCCTGCAGCCAACCAAGCACAGCGCAGAACTGGTGTCTTGAACATCACACATGCAGCAGCTGCCGTTCGAGTCTGACTCTCGGTCCAGCTCATTCAGCATTGCCAGCACTGACTGGCAGCAGCAGCAGCAGCAGCAGCAGCAGCAGTTCTCCAGAGTTTTCAGGCAGGGATCTTTCCCCAGCTGCCAGCAACTGAAACTGGGACATGCTGCATGCAGTACCTTGGACTACTCTCGGGGCAGAATCCTAACCTGGAGTTAGACCAGCACAGTTATGCCAGCAAAGTTTGGCTGGCACAAGGGACAACATGATATTTGGACTGACGCGTGCCATTCTCAACTGACTCCGAGAGGGGTCCAAACATGCTTTATGGTGCCCCTTGTGCCAGCCTAATTCCAAGTTAGGATTGCACACTAAATGATGTCTTTTCACTTATGGATGATCTGTGTTGCTGTTTTTCTCCATCTCCCCCCCCCCAATCTGCAATTTAGAATTACCGTGTAATTTTTTACATCCATATTTTGTGCCTTCCAGATGCTGGGTGCTGCACAGCACGCCAGAACATTCCGACCCCTGCCCAAAAGTTTCATAGAAAGACACATATCCCTATCCAATAACGCATCATCAATGACATCGATATGCAGTCTTGGTCCCCTTCCCAGCCACCCCTAAAGAGCAGCCACTTACAACCTTTCAAAACTATTTGGAGGGGAGGGCATTGCAACATTTTTGTAATTGTTGTTTGGCCAATCAAAATGATTGGAGGCAGTGGGGTGGGGGAGAGAATGGGATTTTCAAGCTGTTTCAAACTCCAAACCACCCTCCCGCAAACACCCCCCTCCTACCTCCCGTAGCATACGTTTCTCGTTTTGAAATTTGGTGCCTGACCTCTAAAAATTGACCCACACTGTATTCATTTAAGCACACTTTAATGTCAATGAAAAGGTCTTAGGCGGTTTAATTGGAATTCTCCCCCCTTGGAAGGACAGGCGAGATGGGGAGAGAGAGGGTGGGAGGAGGGAGGAAGACTTATCCCACTAGCCTTCCTCACCATCCTCCTGTGCGCTATGTTGCCGCAGCCTGGGAAAAGGCAACATATTGAGATGTCGACGCTCGCAACATCAGGTCTGGCGATAATGGGCAACAAGCCTTTCCCACGTCCCCGTCCTCTCCTTCCCAAGGCCGGCTTCTATTGTGACCCCTGCTCCCCTGTCCACCTGCTCCTTGGGGAGCAGCATATTATCCCAAAGCAATTCACAGTCAATTTAGCATGCTGTAATAGATGCCTCCCCTATTGTCCCAGAGGAAGGCCCTGATTGGTCAAGAGTGTGGGAAACGCCAAGAATCTTTGGGCCGCGGCATTTGTATGCAGCTCAGAGGTATAAATAGAGGCCCTGCACGGCTCCCTTTGGCACACGACATCGCCGGAGCCAAACACATCACCGGTTCCCTGCCCGAGTCATGGCACCCGGAGTCCACGCTCTCAGACTGGAAATCCAGCCTTCCAGAGATAAGAACAGAGTAAGTATCTTGACGGTTCTCTTTGGAGTCTCCAGTCCTGCCCACCCCACTGAAGATGGCGCACCGGGCAAGGCGAGCGGGGGATTAACGTGGGCTCTTTCTTTCTCGCCTTGCAGCTGCGCAAGCCCTTGCTGGAGAAGTTGCGCCGCGACCGCATCAACAGCAGCATCGAGCAACTGAGGCGGCTGCTGGAAAAGGAAATCCAGCAACACCAGCCCAGCTCCAAGCTGGAGAAAGCGGACGTTCTGGAGATGACCGTGGGCTACCTGAAAGACAGCCAAAGTAAGTGCTGCTCTCTCCTCTGAAGGATGGGCTGGTTTGGGATTTGTACGGTGAAACTGGCGGGACTCTTGGGAATTGTGGCCCAATGAGGATGCTGAGGGTTGTGCTTGAGATCCCTGCCGCCTCTTCCGGAACTACAGATCCCGAGAGAGAACGTACACATAAGGAGCCGCTTCCGAGCAAGTCAGGTCAGCATTGGTCATGGCAGTTCGGCTTTCCCAACCCTTTGGCAACTGGGTTTAGCTCAGGGTCTTTCTTCACCCTCCCTGTAGACGAAGCCAGGCTTGAAACTGGACTTTCTGGAGGCAGAGCAGGTGCCCAGTTGCTGATCGGCTGAAATCGATGGCTGACCAATGGCTGAAACCGACGCGCTCTTCACATAGTCATTGCCTGTGCTCGCAATTCTGCTTGGACCAACCCCGTCTCTAAATCCCCTCTCTCTTTCTTCACAGCAATGGTACCCTCTTCGGCAAGTGTCGCCCAGGATTACAGCAAAGGCTACTCCTCCTGCCTGAAGGAAACTCTGCAGTTCTTGGCCATCCACTCAGCCAACCCCAAAGCCCAGACTGAGCTCTTGAGTCATTTCCAGAAGCCCTGGGCTGCAGCCTCCAAAGGCGCTCCATCTCTTTGCCCTTCCTCGCCTCTCCAGAAGTCAACACACCTGAAAGCTCCCTTGAAGCCAGCCTGCAAGCTATGGAGGCCCTGGTAGCGGAGGAGGACTTGAATGTTCAAAAGACATCCCAGAGGAGCGGGAAGTTTGCTTGCCCAATCTTTGCTGCTTCTCTCACCAGTAGGGCATCAATTTGCCTTCAGATATGACGACCCGGGGTTGCCGTGGTGTTGTCGGGTACCACTTTCTTTCAGAAAGGTGATGTTCTCCCGCCCTGCGGAGAGAAAACCATTCTTATCAGAATGGGCCAGAGTAATCCCCATGTTTGGGGTCACTGTTCCAAGAGGGACGCCAAGTCATGGTTAACCTTAAGGTTGTATGTTTATGGGGGTGGGTAAGGAAGAGCCTTGCGCATGGTATTTGGGGCAGGGCTTTGTTTTGTTTGTGTTGCGAACGAGTAACTTCTAAGAAGTTTGGGCTGAGTTTTTTTTCCAAAAGGGTTCCTGTGTTCTGGATGCCTGCTTTTGGAGGGGATTTTTTCCCCTCTGCAGCCACTGAGAGTCACTCCTTTCTTGCATCCACAAACATGGAAGGCCTTTTTGCAAAAAAAAAATTTTTTGAATGGCCCTTTGTATCACTGCTATCGTAAGCCCTATAACATTTGTAGGCCGTATGGCGCAGGTTGTGATATAGCGTCACGCCACGACGCTGGCATGTAGAGGATGTTCTTCAGAACATGCGAATGTGGGATTGTAAAGGGGTGCTTTTTATAAAGGCAAGAAACATAACTAGGGGTCCTCATAGGACAAAAAGTAACAGCCCATAGTGCTGAATACAGTATATATTATTTGTTGCTATTTTTATTTTTATTTTTTTTACATGAAAAGTTGAATGATGTCTTTTATGAAAGGCGGCCTGTACAAATTGTATTTGTGTGTTTCGGGTACCATAAGTCTTATGGTTGGTTCTCTTTCTCGAGGTACCATCCTTAGAGGATGAAGCTAAGTTGATGTGTGTAATGCACAGAATCTGTACTTCACTGGAAGGTGTGATGTTGTTTCTGAAATGTTTGCACAGTGCTTAAAAAATAATAATAATAAAAGCAGCTTACGCAAATCTCTATGGTATTTATTTTATTTGAAGAATTTATACCCTGCCAAAGCAAATGCCCAGGGCGGCTTATGTGGGCAGGCTAGTCTAAACCACAATTTTTCAATGTTTTTTTTTTTTTTTTTGACAAATATACGAGTATTCTGTGATTCACCGAATCCTCAGTCCCAGATGTAGCCTTCACACTGTGGTTCTCTCCTAGCTTCAGCAGGCAATCGTAAATCAAGCCTGGACAGCTCCTCAAAGTCATGCTCTATTATTTTCCCAGCTGGCCTTCTCACACATTCCCACACTGGCTAATCAGCTCCACAATGACTCTGTTCTGCCAAAACAGGTACTGCCACTTGTTACTGCCTGGCATTCAAAAACAGACCACAGATTCTCTTGCTTAGCTTCAGGCAATACCAGCAGCTCAACCATCAGTCCATACCATCATGGTGGACTGTCTGTCAACACCATTGCAAAGTGTTGCTCACATCCCCAAGTTTCTGAACAGGTCCCCCAAAAGGGGCAGTGGAATTGAGGGTGATTTTAGACAGACCCTAGGGGAAGCGCCTCAGTTCAATGTTAAGAGCACCCACTTGAAGGTTCCTAGTTCAATCTCTAGCAAGTCAGAGAGCAGAACTAGGTAAGAATGTCTTAAACATGAAGCTGCCTCCTACTGAGTAAGACCCTTGGGCCATCTAGTTCAGTACTGTGAACCCGGACTGGCAGCAGGTCATTTCAATGAAGGCTCCCCTCTCCCCCGTTCCAGCACTGCCTGCAGATGCCAAGAATGGAACTTGGGACCTTTTCCATGCGATACAGGTGCTCAGTCTCTAAGCTACAGTTCCTTCTTTGGAGACCTTTCAATATATCACATCAATAGTGCAGAACTCAATGGATCGAATAGCCTGGTTCTATATACAAGATCAAGTCATTCGATCCATTCTGTGTATATAGAACCAGGCCATAAGAACATCAGAGGAGACCTGCTGGATCAGACCAAAAGCCCATCTCGTTCCTGTGACTCATGGGGTGTAATCCTAACCTGGAGTTAGGCAGGCACAGTTAGGCCAGCAAAGCTTGGCTGGCACAAGGGACACCGTAAAGTATGTTTGGACCACTCTCGGAGTCAAAGAGGCCAGCATACAGACGAGCACCATCCTCCCTGTCATCATCGCTGTGATTTCCAGGATCTTGGGCAGATTCTGAATTGCTGACTATAACTAGGCCAGTATAGGACGTGATGTTGTACAGATGATCCCTTTTCCGAATATCCAAAATCTAGACTATTCCGAAATCCAGACATTTTTGTCTAAGACTTTTTGAAAACTTTCTCCAGTGTGAACGCTAGGTCTTGTGCTCATTCCCATGTACAGGCTATAAGTTCAGTTCTCTGCTCTGTGGTCTGTTCCATGGTTGAAAAATGTCAAAAAAGGCCAGCAGACACCCAGATAATTGTATTAAATTTAATGAGAAATTTTTCCTCTTGATCTTTTTTACAGTAAAAACAGAAAGAGAAAGCATTTCTCATTACATTTATGCAGTTATTCTAAAATCCAGTCAAATCCTTCTGAACGCCTTCCTGTCCCAAGCAGCCAGATAAGGGATTCTCAACCTGGATAATAATTTATTATTAAAAATTAGAAGGGCGCACTATCAATAGGGAGATGGGAACGGAATGGTTAAAAAGAGGCGGGATTAGAGCGGTGGGCGGATCCTTCAGGGGATGTGGGCGGAGCGACACCGTCGTTCCGCCCTCTCGGGCTGCGTCGCTCGCCCCTCCCCTTTAGGTACTGTATGCGGCGACTTTTTCCCCTTCTCCTGTCATATTAACATGCAAAGCATATGCGCATATATTTGCATGCCTAATGAGGCCGGGCGCGCACAGAGCGGGTCGATGCGTCCAAAATGGCGGAGCGGGGCGGGCGAGGCGGCGTCAGCGGCAGCCTGGACAAGAGCATCACCCTCCCGCCCGACGAGATATTCCGCAACCTGGAGAACGCCAAGCGCTTCGCCATAGACATCGGTAAGCGGGCCAGGAGAAGCGGCGCCTCCCTCACTCTCTCAGTCAAGCGCTGTCGCCGCCACGACTGGTACGATCTCTGAGGGGGAGAGAGGTGCCCGCGCAAGGCACGCCGGGAGATGAAGTCCTGAGCCCGATAGGCGCTCTTTGCCTCGGAGGGAGAACGGACGGCAACTCCCGGCGTGCAACGCGGAGGAGCTGGCAGAGCGGTGCCCGACGGGAGTGGTAGTCTTCGTGCTCGTACTGTGATAGGCTGCGCGCTGCGGGGAGACTACAAAGCCCAGCGTGCCTGCCTTGCCTCGAAGGCTTCTAACGGAGAGGGGAGGGGGGGGAAGATGCACAGAGCGAGGTTATAAACAAGTTCCTTCAGGCTGCTTCCCCTGCCTGTTGGGGTGGGAAACCCCAAGCAAAGGAGGGGCACGGGTGCTATGAAGATTGGGGGGGGGCATTTATATTTAGGAGGATTATGGGGGGTTGACCCAAGTTCAAGGGTAAGATATCAGTTAGGGGGGAAATGCTTGTACCACTTTGGAGGACTGTACCACCTTGGAGGAAAGGACTCATTTGCAGTATGGAGGAAGCTGGAGGTGGTGCACAACATCTTGTGCCTTAAATTTATTAGTAGGGGAATCTCTATTATTTGGGGAGGGGTGTGAAGCAAATATTAAGGGAAATTGGGGCAGTGAAGGCCGCTTGACCATGGGGCTGGGGGAACTAGACTTTTATTTAACCTGGAGAATGTGGCTTAACCTGTTGTGACAGTGCCGTCAGAGTGGCGTTTTGCATGGTGCAGACCTCTATCCCGAGGCGTCTGCAGCGAAGAAACTGGTGCAAGGACAACGAAAGGAGAGGTCGTAAGAGGCAGGGGTACACCGTTACAGAATTGTATATTTGCTAACCCCCTCCATGAGCACGGTGCTTTAGTAAGGTTGCAACGATGAGTCTCTGCCCTGTAGTGTTTACAATTGAGGAATCGGCGTGAGGGAGGCAACTGGAGCACGAAATTGAGGGGGGGGGGTTAATGGGGAAAATAAACGATGTTGTGAATTTATAGGACTATTTGACACAGGTCTGGCTCTTGGGAGGCCTGAAAGCAGAGTGCCTTAAGGGTGCAATCCGACCAACTTTCCAGCACTGACATAGCTGTGCCAATGGGCAGTCATGGAGGCCTCCTCAAGGTAAGGGAATGTTTGTTCCCTTAGCTCAGAGCTGCATTGCCCTTACTGCTGGAAATTTGGTTACAATTGCCCCTTAAGTTGGCTAACTTATATTCCATTATGGTGGTGGTGGTGGTGGTGGTAGTGGGGAAATGGTAGGGTGTAACTGAAATGTAAAGAAATGTTACCTTGGGTCTCCTCCAGGGGGCATGGTGGGATTGAAATACAGTAAGAATAAAACATACATTATTATTAGAATGCCTTCTGTATGCGTGGTATTTGCAAATAGTGAAACGTTTTATACATAATATTTATACTTTCAGTGTTCAAAGTGCTTACTACAGCATGGTCTTGCTGTCCTTAAACCCAGCCTGTAAAATTGGCAGGTGTGTTATCCCCATATTGCAGGTAGAGGATTGGAGGAGAAGGAGGCTGAGGCTGCAATCCTAACCTCCAGGCCGGCCCAGTTAGGCCAGCAAAGTTTGGCCGGTTCAAGGGACACCATAAAGTATGCTTGGACCACGCTCGGAGTCTGGGAGGATGGCACATGTCTGTGTGCTGGTCTCTCTGAGAGTGGTTCAAACATACTTTACACTGTCCCTTGTGCCAGGCAAACTTTGCTGGCCTAACTGTGCCAGCCTAACTCCAGGTTAGGATTGTGCCCTAAGAAAGTGGCTTGTCTAAGACCACGTGGTGAATTCCAGACAAAGTAGCTCTTGAATTTGTTCTCTTCCCTTTGGCAGGCGATGCCCCTGTCTTTATGTGTCTTTTGAGACACAGAAAAGAAGGATTTAGGGCTACAGGCCTTTCAACCACCACTGTACACGTGGAAAGGCGAGATAAGCTCCACCTGATCTGCGGATGTGCATTTGCAAAACTTTTTTTAAACCTAGGTGGGGCTGGGCCTTGAAACCTTTTCCCGGAAGGTAGAGTTTCTCATAAGAGACTTCTAAGAGTAAACTAGCTAGGAATTTCATGTCATTGCATGTGATAATTATTGGATTTACTAACCTACTGCCTAGCCAGCAGACATAAAGTGGCGCTCATGTCTATATTTTTCCTCCCGCTATATTTTTGCTACCATTTCCACCCTTTCATTCTTGGAAGTTAGTTTCATTGCATGGCATTTGAACGCTGTTCCAATTTTTTGCTGAGTGGTAGTCCCGTTTTAAGAGGGAAAGCGTATTTCCAAAACGGTCATCTTAACAGTAACCCCTCATATAGGCCACACAACATATTTACCTATTTCTCTACTAAATTTCTATCCCGCTTTACCTCCCCGATGGGCATTCAAAGCAGCTTAACATAAAATAGCAGTAAAAACCATAAGCATTAAAAACCTACACAATACAAGGCAGCATTAAAAAATATCACATTGAAAGACTACAGACAAAAATAACAAAACTAGCAGCAATCAGTAACAAGGGGGCAGGCCCATAAAATCTAACCCACATAAAAACCCACAAAATCCAGTATTAAAGACCCAGAAGGCTGATCTAAATACCAGTGTCTTCAGGCCATGCCAGAAAGCCTCTAAGGGGGAGCTGTTTGTATAGGCAAATTACACCTGGCTTTTCATCTCGTATGATTGAAAGGGAACCTTTGGGAGGTTTCAGGACTCTCTCTCTTTTTTTTTTAACTGAGGTGAAACATAAGGTTTCCCAAAGCAATGGTAGTAGTTTGCGTGTTCTGCAGCACAAATGTCTAGTCTGGAAATGTGGGTTAATGCTAAAGCCTGCTCTCTTCTCACTGGGTCAGAGTGGAATTAAAGCAAAGGGCTTAGCAGTCAACACTGAGCGCAAGAGCATCCCTCAGCATTGTTTTAAAGGGAAAAAAATCAGTTTAGTTAAAAAAATCACGCGGGGGCTGGGGCAATTGATTTCAAGAAAGCAGCTCGAGCCAGATGTAGATATAGGAAGTAGTCCTATGCAGCGTCAGACCTTTCGTCTATCTCTGTGCCAGGCAGGGTTGTTTTCCAAACTCTTCCTGGTGTTGTCACAGTTTGAACCCGGGTCCTTCTGAGTGCAATGCAAAACATTGATCTGCAGCCTCATCTGCAGTTTCAGCCAGTCGGAAACCCTTGATAGCTCAAAATAGCCTTCTCCTATCCATGTTGCTCTTCTATGAATGCATAAGCATTTCCTCTCCTTTCCAGAGGCATTCAAAGGTGTACTGTACTGTGGACCTTTTGAGTCCATGTGCCTTTGATCACCTCTCTATGCATCCCTGATTCACTGGAACACAAATGTGCCTTTCCCCCCTTTCAGATACTGCAGGGTGCTACTTGCATATTATTCTTGTTATTTTTTTCCTTAATCTTTTATCGAGAAAGTTCACTTTGATTGACATGCAGGTTTCCAGTTCCTAGTATTTACAAAAGCAGCGTATTTTATAAAAAGCGTTAATTTCCTGTTTGTGTGCGCGAGTTTCCCCCTTGAGGAAGTATGCAGCTCCTTAGCTGGTGTGTGCCGGGGCTGGGAAGGAGGGGAAATGGCTTCTCTTTAGCCTTCAGCATCATCTTCCTGCTGCTGAAAGAATAGCTGTACGTACGTTGGCCAGTATTAACATCTGTGGAAGAGAACGGGTGACTTCCTGTTGAAAGCGGGTGCATTGAGATTCTCGCTGAATACAGCATGTCCTTTAACCCAGTTGGGGGCTGGACGGAAGGTCGATTGAGTTTTACTCTGGGTGAATAGTAGTAGACTAGCATGACCTTCTGACTCCCAGTGGTTTGGCAATAAAAACATTATTATTCTGGTCTGGTGTTCTTGGGCAACATTGGGACTGAGGGCTCTCGGTTGCCCTCAGTCTACCCCTGAAGCCCTCATGGTATGTGGTGCTCAATGGATAACCTGGGTGTAGTTAAAAACAGCAGGTAGATGTGGTCAGGCGCCATCTAATGGATGTTTTCTGTTTGCCTGACAGGTGGCTCCTTGGCCAAGCTGGCCTACTACTCGACCGTACAACATAAAGTGGCCAGAGTGCGATCCTTTGATCAGTCAGGAAAGGTACGTAAGAGTGTTGTGACTAATAAATACACATGATTATAAGCTCTCCATACGTTCAGCACTGATGCAGCCACAATGCAGCCCTGAGGTTAGGGAGCAAAGGTTCCCTGACCTTCAGGAGGCCTCTGTGACCCCCCCCCCCGCCACACCGCAGTGCGCAGCGCATGGCACAGCTGCATCAAAACTGGAAAATTGGAGAGGGTTGGTCCCCTCGTGATTTTGCCTGCATGAAAAGGGGCGGGCAGAAAATGGAGAAGGATCTCTGGCTAGATCTCTGGATGATGTGCAGTAAATTGGCAAGGGTTTCTGACTCATAACTGTTTGTGAAATTGCACCTATAAAAGAATTGTTCTGCCATGACTAGCCTTGTGCCGATTGCTGCTCTCTTCCCCCTTGGTGGTCCTCACCAGTAAAACAGGAATATTTACTGGTTGCCTGTTACCAGGCCTCCACTTTGCCAACTAAACCACTTTTGGAGTTTTATATTTGAATCTCTGATCAGGAATGGATCTGGGTCGGATGTGTATTTGTACTTGCATCTGTGTAGGTAGATGATTTCTGCTTTTATGGCTCATGGGATTCAGCAGCTAACTGACTCCTTCCCCCGGAGCTGTCATTTGGCCCCTGGCTTAGCTGGTGGATCGTGGGAAGGCATGTGAAAAGCTGCTGTATTTCCCACAAGCCTGAAATCTGCTTGTGATACAAAGTTTGAAATAAATTGGAGGGAGGGAGGGAAGAAAAGGGAGAGCAGGCAGAGAGTTGTTTTGTGCCTTGCTCATTGCCTGTTTCCACAGGACGCAGAGCACGAATCGCCGTACGAAATCAGTGTCCAGGAGGAGATAACGGCCCGGCTTCATTTCATAAAGTTTGAGAATGCCTATATCGAAACCTGCCTGGATTTCATCAAAGACCACCTCGTCAACACGGAAACAAAAGTGATCAAAGCCACAGGAGGTGGTGCGTACAAATTCAAAGACCTTATTGAGGAGAAGCTGGGACTAAAGTAAGTGGACGAGGGAAGGAGCCCCTCACATGAGAACGACCCGCCTTTTGGGGGGGGATGCTTTGATCGCTTGGTAACAATTGGTGGCCTCGCCCTGGAGCAAGGTAAACCAGGAGGCGGGAGTTCAGGAGCGGGAGCCATCCGCTTGCTCCAGCCTTCACCTGGTGGCAGAGAGAGGGCTGCCATTTGAATTCAGGTGGGAAAGAGTTCCAGGGCAGACAACTGAAACCATTTTCTGCAGCAAACAAGTGGAGCTGAGCCATTCCAGCACGTCAGTTAATGCAGGCGTGACACTGTTGCAGATCTGTATGAACTGACTGAACAGCTCGAGCCTATGCATGTTTACTCAGAAGTAAGCCCTATTGTATTAAATGGTGCTTACTCTTAGGAAAGTGTGCATAGGATTGTAGCCTTAATTTGCTTTCTTCTGACTGCCAAATTTGACACTGGGAGGGCAATAGGCTTCTGGGGGCATTGCTGTCTGGCCAGTGGGAATGAATAGAATTGGGGGACGGGACGGGGCAGAAGTTAATGCCACTCTAGACTCATCCTGTGCGAACGGGACTGGGAAATAGGGGAGGTGATGTCACTCTGCAGAGTACCTCCTTTGCATGCAGGAAGTCCCGGGTTCAATCCTGGAGGTTTCAGGTATGGCTGGGAAAGACCCCAGCCTGAAACCCTGGAGAGACCCTGCGACTCGGTGTTGATACCAAGCAAGCTAGACCAATGACCTAACAGGCAGTGCAATCCTACCCACCCACCCACCCCGCCCTTGAAAGCTAGCCTGAAATAGAAAATAGTTTTTAAGCCTTATTGGAACGGCTTCACGGAGTGGGTTGCTTGTAACTTTTCTGGAAGCATGTTTAAGAAGTGCGGTGCCACAACAGAGAAGGTCCTGTTTCTTACCCCCTTCCCCTTTCCCTCAGATGGCAGTGGAACGCTTAGCAGGGCTCTGCCAGATGACATACGGGGATGAATGGGAGTAATCTCAACATTACCCTAGTCCCTGGCTGTACCTTGGCCCCAAACTGTTCTGGCAATTATTTCGGGTGAAATAATCTGCAGAAATAACCTGCAGAAAAGACCATTCGGATGGAGAGCAGAGGATTTAAAAACCGTTGTTGTTGTTTTCCAAATAAGTCTGCGCTTCTTATTGAGAGTAAGTAATTGGCATCCAGAACTGCAGAAGTGGACAGCTGCTCTCTAAAACCTGTGGTTGCTTCCCCGCTTTCAGAGTAGATAAAGAAGATGTCATGACCTGCTTGATAAAGGGTTGTAACTTTGTGCTCAAGAACATTCCTCACGAGGCCTTTGCATATTTGAAGGATGCGGACCCAGAGTTCCGATTTCAGATGAACCACCCAAATATTTTCCCCTACCTGCTAGTCAGTATTGGCTCTGGAGTCTCCATAGTCAAGGTATGTAAAAATCGGCTTAAACCTGTCCTTGACATTTATGGCCAAAAAATGTAGTTTGGATTGATGGTTTGAATCTTGAGGGCCTCTTGTCTGTTTACTTGGCAGGTGGAAACGGAGGACAAATTCGAATGGATTGGTGGAAGCTCCATTGGAGGAGGGACTTTCTGGGGTCTTGGAGCATTGCTTACGAAGACAAAGGTAATGTTGGTGACTGGTTTGCCATAGTGGCCGTGGGCTGTTTCGTCAGTCGGGATTCCTCAGCCGCATCTTAGAGAAGGAACTGAGTATGTTAACAGTTCCCTGTCCCTGAGCAAGAGACAAAAGGCGGTGTTGTGTTCTTGGGCAAATGTCTAGTTCAGTGATTCCCGGATTCCAACCAGGGGCAGCAATGCGATCCCCAGGGAGAGGCTGTTTTCCACTTACCCCTCACGGCGCTGTCTCCGGGGTATGTGGGGAGCACTGGAGAGAGCCCCGCAGGGCTCCCCAAGCCTCACAACATTCGAAAACTGCCATCGCAACCCACTTCCGTTTTTGTGATCACAAACTGGACGTGGGCCGCGATCGTATTTTTCACTAGGGGGCACAACACATTCATCTTTTCTATGAATTGCTTGCAACTTAAAGAAGCACCTTGTAGCACCGATGTATTCGTGTCCTGAATATCGGCTGCAGAATTACACACGTGGATAAGAATGACCTGCATGTCAAGAAGCGTTCGGGTGATGCTTTTGGGTGACACGTGCATGCTTTTTGCTTTTAGAAATTTGATGAGCTGCTGCAGCTGGCTTCAAAGGGTCAGCACACAAACGTCGACATGCTGGTGAAAGATGTGTATGGCGGGGCCTACCAGACTCTTGGCCTGAGTGGAAACCTCATAGCCAGCAGCTTTGGGAAATCAGCCACAGCAGACAAAGGTACCGCCCAGGAATACATTCCTTAGTGCTGGTGAAGTGGCAGTGCATGCTGGGATTTGTGTATGAGTGCCCCCTGCCCTTTCACCCCCAAAGGAGCCCTAAAAGTAGTGTATGACAGAATTATTGAAGCTAACCTAAAGCAGCACTGCTTAAAGCAAAATAATAACAAAAGCAAGAGGCAGGGATGGAGCAAACAAGCTAAAACAGTGGAGATAAAAATTGCCCATTGGAGAAGGTGGATATTAAAAGCTTGAAAGGATTGGACAAGCCAAATTTTCTTAGGGAGGGAATTGGGTCATGTGACTGAAAAGGCTCTGAGTGTACAAAGCTGCCATGCATTGAGGCAGATCTTTGGTTCAATTAGCAGGGTAGTGTCTACACTGTCATGCGGCAGCTCTCCAGGGTGTGGGACGCAAATGTCCGAGCTGGAGATTGAACCGGGACATCTTGCATTCAAAGCAGAAGCTGTCCCACAGAGTTCTCCTGCTTAATTCCATTCTCATCCTTTGTTTTCACTACTTCAGCCCAAACCTGTTTAACAGCAAAATATTAAAAGGTAAGCAATAGTGAGACTGTTCTCAAAAAGAAAATTAATGGCGCTAAAAACAGGCTGGCTGGCTGGTTCACTTTTATATTTTATACCTTATGATCCACAGGGTTTGTTGTTTTTTAAATTTTATTGCTTTGTTTTAATTTTGTTTTATTGTATTGTTTTAATATTGTTTTTAAATTGTTTTTTGTGTTGAATTTTATATTGTAATGCCGCCTTGGGTGCCTTCGGGCAAAAAGGTGGGATAGAAGTCTAATAAATAAATAAATAAATAAAAAGAGAGAGAAAAAGCAGATGCTTTCACAGCACTTAGCAACCTGCTCCCAAGCCACCTTCACGCTCCAGATGACTGACAAAACAAATGTGCCTTGAATGTCTTCTTGCAGACAAGGCTTGTCATGGACTCCCTGGGGGAGAGAGTTTCACATCTGTGTTCTGAGTGAATTGGGCAACGGCTGCAGGTTGCTGTTTTGCTCTGCGGTAAAGTTCCCTGATTCTCATTTTTTCTCTTTGGGAGATGTAGATGGATTCGTTCTAGAGCAGTGGTTCCCAAACGGTGGGTTGGGATCCAATTTCAGGTGGGTCGCGAAACACCTAGAGCAGCCATATTGAAAATATGGGATGCTGGACAGGGGGAGGGCTATGTGGTTGTTTTGCTTTTGTCAAGGTTGTAAATAGGCTCTTTTTTCCCTTTCTGATTCACTTTGCTATTGGAAAATGGCTGAGAAATCATCCCACTTATGGGATGGGATGAGAAATCATCCCATTCTCAGGAAAGCAGCAGGTTCTGGTGTCACAATGACGGCACTTCTGGTCATGACATCATTTCTGGTGGATCCCACACAGATCGTCGTTCTAAAAATTGAGTCCCAGTGCTACACAGTTTGAGAACCACTGTTCTAAAGGAGTCCCTGGAACCTGCCTTCAAAGGAACCTGTCTTGGGTTTTGCAAGAGTCCTCCCAGATGTGACCGTTCCCTGTCTCTTTCTATTTCTCCCCACTTAGACTTTTCCAAAGAAGACATGGCAAAAAGCTTATTGCACATGATCAGCAACGACATCGGGCAGCTTGCTTGCCTCTATGCCAAACTCCACAACCTGAATAAAATATATTTTGGAGGCTTCTTCCTCCGGGGCCACCCCGTCACCATGCGCACAATCACGTACAGTATTAACTTCTTTTCCAAGGTAATGAAAACCTCGATTCTCCCAGGAATGTTCTCGTAGATAGGAGATTATTCAAAATGTGTAAACACATCGGTCCTTTTTATCCGTGGATTTGACTATCAGTGCGGTCCAAGCCCGCGGTTTAGGTCGTGATTGGAAGTCGTCTTCGGTTGCATCCAGAGGGTGTTCTGAGGTGCAGGGAGACTGTGTGTGGCCTCCCCCCCCTCCCCTGCACCTTGGAACGCCTGTGCGAGACTTGAAAAATCAGAAGTGCTTCTTGGAGGTTTCAGGCAGGCCTTCTGACACACAGCCTTCTTGGGGCCTCTCGGGCAAGGAACACCCTCTGGGCACACCTGGAAAAGACCTCCAGTTGCGTTGGGAGAGTACCGGTGAGGCTGTTATTTCGTTGCCTGCGGATTTCGGCATCTGCAAGGGTTCCAGGTACGGAACCTCTGTGAATGATGAGGCATGATTGGATACCTTTTTTGGACCCGCCCCCTCCAAGTTTGAAAAGGAGCAGAATAAAACGGGGGGTGGGGGGGGAGAATGGATCCCTGTTGCAAGGGGCTTTCAGTCTAGAACAAACGAAACAACCGACTCCCGTTCTTCCTCCCGAACCTCAGAGGCCCACATGGCTCTCCTCAGTTCTGCGCCAGCTAAAGAGCTAGCCCAGATTCATGTAGACCCAGAGAGGTTGCTGGAGTGCCACCCAAGGTAGGCCTCTGGCTGCTGCTCCTGCCCCACAGGATACGGTGGCAGCCTTTTCAGCACTGCTGTCCTAAGGGGCGGGCTAGCAGCAGAGGACTGGGCCCTAAGTCTGCATCTTCCGTGCATCTCCTGGGAGAGCAAGTCCCTCGGCACCACTTGCTGAGACCTCTGTCAGGTACACGGGCGCAGGTTTGCACCACAAGTCCGTAAGACCCGGCGGCCGTGGATTTTAAGGCATTCCGATTCCCAGAACGAACATTTTTTTAATCACAATTCATTGCAGGCAATGATGAAACATTGTGCTTGCATCATGATTTGCCTGCTGCTTTGCGCCACAATGAGGTGAGGGTTCCCTGCCCCCGAGAGGCCTGCCGTCTAGAATGAAATACAGAAGAGGAGAAGGGAATTGAAGGCAAGGGTAACTGGGGGAAGAGTTCCCCCAGCAAAGTCCCTTCCCAGCCTCAAATCCATTATTCAGTCATTTTGCCATTGTAAGTAATCTCAGTTATATAGGAAATGGGGCCTAAGGCAGAAAAATGTATTCCGCGCAGAGTGGAAAGGATTTGGCCTCCAGAGCTCTGCTTCTAGTAATAAAATTTTAAAAATTCCGCGTGGAGCTGGCGTTTTATAAAACCTTATAAGTGCTTGAGCACTGTAAATTTATTATAGGGGAAGAAAGGTTTCCATCCAAGCCCTGTTCTGCATTGCTTGCAGGGAGAAGTCCAAGCCTTGTTCTTGAGGCACGAAGGCTACCTGGGAGCCATCGGAGCGTTCCTAAAAGGAGCCGAACAAGACAGTAAGTGCAGCGCCGCGATGTTGTGCCACTGCAGTGTTCTGAAACGTTCACATATCTAGAGCGAGGGAGCCCCCAGTTTGGAGGAACCGGTTGCTGTTTTTCCAGTGGCAGAGCTTTAATTCTGGGGTCGGTCAGTCCCGGGCCGCTTGATCATTCAGTGCTTATGTGTTCACGGGTCATTTTCTACCTTTTAAAACCAGTCCGCTGTGGTAGGAAACTTGAAGGAAATAAGCTAAAGTAGTTCTTTTTACTTTAAAGTAGTTCTTTTAAAGTAGTTCATCGTCAGAGATGCTCTTCAGGAATACTTTGACGCGTTGGCGTCATTTAAACAATTGCTCAAGCTAAAAAGTTCCAAATATCACAAAGACCAATGGGCTAAATTAATTCGAGCGACTGCTTCCAATAATTCTAAAGCCTTTTGGACTATAGTACGGGGCCATTTTAGTCCTAAAACAAGCAATGTGGTAGTAATTGATAGTTCACAATGGATTCTACATTTCTCGAAGCTATTTTATGACCCTTTAGCGCCGTCAAATGTACAGATTAGCACCCAAGCTATAGAGAGCTCTTCATGGCCCCCTGTAACGTCAGAAGAAGTGAAACAGATGATTCTGTCTCTCAAATTGGGGAAAGCGGCAGGACCTGACCAAATTCCTTCTGAATGGCTGAAGACCGAGATAGACCTATGGTCAAAAATTCTGGCAAATCTATTTACAGCTGTCACTGCTTCAGGTTCCTTTCCTTCCATATGGCTCAAGTCGACAGTGGTGCCAATTTATAAAAAGGGTGACCCTACGCAACCAGACAATTACCGGCCAATAAGCCTTCTTTCTATTATAGGGAAGATATATGCTAAATATCTCTTAAAGAAACTTTCCCTATGGATAGAACTGCATAATATCATTGGTCCCAAACAAATCGGTTTTAGACCAGGTAAATCAATATTAGATCACGGACTTATTCTGCAACACCTAGCTTACAAATACTCTGTCAAACTTAAGACCAAGCTATATGCAGCGTTCCTTGATCTCAAGAGCGCTTCTGACAGTATAAATAGGAATATGTTATGGCAGAAATTGACAGACCTGGGGATTGATCAGAAACTTCTTAATTTAATTAAAGGTCTCTACTCGGGTACATCCTGCCA
Source organism: Lerista edwardsae (assembly GCA_029204185.1). NCBI lineage: Eukaryota > Metazoa > Chordata > Lepidosauria > Squamata > Scincidae > Lerista > Lerista edwardsae. The sequence continues at coordinate 3,254,693 of JAJKFI010000061.1, read as the reverse complement.
TGTTCGTACTTCACCTGCAGGGGACATAACAGCAGATTTCCCCACTAATCGTGGTGTCAAGCAGGGATGCTTACTTGCGCCCACTTTGTTTAACCTGTTCATTAATGATTTGGCGCAGCATCTCGCTAAAGTAGATTGCCTTCCTCCCAAATTGGGAATGCAACATGTTCCTTTATTATTGTATGCGGACGATGCAGTAATTTTGGCTCGCACTCGTATCGGCCTGAAAAGAGCAATTGGTAAATGCCTGGAATATATAGCAAATAACAATCTTCAGCTAAATTTTGATAAATCAAAAATAATGGTTCTCTCTAGATCCTGGAGACCTCGAACATGGCATTTCAACAATCATAGGATTGAGCAGGTTAAGTCTTTTAAATACCTAGGTCTTCATTTCTCATACAACTTATCTTGGGTTAAGCACCGAAATTCTGTTCGAGCAGTGGCCTTATCTTCACAAGCCATTATCCGCTTCTTCTATAATAAGGGGGGCTCCTTTATTCCAGCAGCCCTTAAAGTTTTTAGGTCCAAAAGTACTGCACAGTTATTATATGGGATTCTGCTGTGGATCTCTGCCTTTAACCATTCTATTGAAGTTATCCAAGCGTCATTTCTAAGGAAAATTCTAGGACTGCCGAGTTGCGTTACATATTCTGTGCTGTGTCTGGAAACCAGACAGTGTAAGTTGGATACCTTGGCACGGATCCGGGTATTGAAATACTGGCTAAAAATTTACTATTCTGCTGCCCCTAACAGCCTGATTGCACATCTTATTACTGACCCGTATTTTTCAGATCTTCCTTGGCAGCGTAAGATCATCCAAATTGGTCTATCATCTGATTTACTAGGCGCTCTCTCGTTTGCGGAGGCTTTTAGAACGGTTAAAGGCAGACTCCTGGCCATTCATGACCAATAAAATTTGTTCGCCACTTTCTCTGCAGATTGAAGCTTCTGCAGGGACAATGCCCTCCTATTTACAGCTAGTGGAGTGTGCTAGAAGTCGAAGAGCAATGACACTGGCACGCTGTAATGTGATCCCATCTGCTGTACTTTGGGGTAGATATGAGGGACTGCTCCCTCAGGAACGCATTTGTCCCTGCTCCTTGGGTGAAGTGGAATCTTTAGAACATCTTCTATTTATATGTCCGCGGCATGCAGAAGGTAGATCTAAATTTTTGGACCCAATTACTCGGAACTATAAGTCGACTGATCTTGCAGAATTGCAGAAGTTTCTTTTTGATATGAAGGATGCCTTTTCACTGAACCAACTTGCCTTATTTTTAGATTTAATTGTGAGAACAAATATGACTCGACTGAAAAGGTAATCCTTAAGAGGATGCCTTTTGATCTTATTAGATGTAATTAGTAGTTTTAATCCTGAGTAGTGATTGTTTTAAGTATTGTCATTATTGTAATTATTGTGATGAATGCCAATAAAGGTTTAGTTTTGTAATTGTAATTATAGTTCTTTTTTCCAAAAGAGAAACTACCTTCTTAAAACAACTTTTTTTTTTTTACCTTCCTTCAGTTCAACCAAACTCTAGCCGCCCTGGAAAAAAATTGGCTAACTTGTTGATTGCTTTACTTTATTTTTGAAGTTGTGGCTGGCACTTTGGCGCAAGAGCGGTCCTCCCCTCCTGGAGCACATTGCCAACTTGAGTTTATGCATCCTTTTTCCCCCCCTACCCCAGATCCCAACCAGTACAGCTGGGGAGAAAACTATGCTGGCAGTTCCGGCCTCATGAGCACGTCGCCCGATACCTGCCCCATGCAGCGCGAGAGGAGTGGGACGGTGAGTCTCCTTAGAGTTGGACTGGGCCATGTTGGATCTGGGGGCCATGTTGGCTTCTCCCTCCCGTACGTTGTGGCGAACTGAGGGTGTTCTTCAGTGGTGTTAACGGATGCTTGGTGAGTCCCTTGTGTTGGCTGTCCCAGGCAAGCAGTCTAGGCAGGAGGATTATGGAGTCCCAGTTGGACAGCTTGAGTGATGTCCACAAATTGTCGTAGCACCAGGGGTCGGGTTGTTTGTTTCCTTCCAAAGGCCTTGGCTGCTTTGCAATGGTGTGAATGTTTGTGAGCGGTTCATGACAACAGACTGGTAAAATCGCCATGATAGAGATCCAGAGTGCTGGGGTGGCGTTGATGGCATCTGATGTGACTCCTGACTCTGGCTCCCTTGCGTGATGTTGGGTGGGAGATTTTATTTTGGAACCCTCTGCCCGCTCCAACAGGTGTTCCTGCTGCCCTTGTTTATGTGGTCTGCACTGTGGTTCATGTATAAACTGTCTCTCCCATCCCAGTTTGACATGCTGGAAATGGACCGTTTGGAGCGGATGCTTGTCAACCTCCCCTTGCTGAAGGACCCGTCCACCTATGTCCCAGACACAGTTGATCTCACAGACGATGCCCTGGCTAGAAAGTATTGGCTCACCTGCTTTGAGGAGGCTTTGGATGGGGTAAGGATCTCCATAAAATGCACCGCTGCCTGGATTCAATCAACCAACAGTATCTATATACCACTTTTCAACATGAAGTTCACAAAGCGGTTTACAGGCAAATAATAATAATAATAAAGTCAAATGGCTCCCTGTCCCAAAAGGGCTCACAATCTAAAAAATGCAGAACCCCACCAGCAACAGCCACTAGAAAGACTGCGCAGGGGTGAAGGGGGACAGTTACTCTCCCGCTGTTGGGATATAAGAGGAGCACCACTTGAAAAAGTGCCTCATCATGGGTAGCCTTCATGGATTCATGGGTAGACTGCCTATCCAGAAAGTTGAGCCCATGGGTTTTTGTTTGTTAATAGGTTTGTATCTTTCCCTTTGGCAGAGAATTGGGGGGGGGGGAGTGGATTGGTGACAAGCACCAACAGAAGTTGGCCACTAAGCCTAGCCAATTTTTGTGGCTCCTCGAGACCAAAAGCTTTTTGTAGCAGTGTAAGAGTTAATCCGTGCCTGGGCTGTCCTCCTTCAATGCTCCCCAAGAAACCAGGCCAAATGCGCTTGATTCTTCCAAACCGTTGACTTTTCTGTCGCCCGGGGCCTGTTCCAGCACCCGCTATTATCCCTTCCTTGTGCTTTCGTTGACTCTTCTCCCGAAGCTCTGAGCCCGCAGCGTTGGCACGACCGCTCTGTCCTTGTCCCCTTGCCAGGTTGCGAAGCGTGCAGCGGCCAGCCAGCCAGACTCCATTGACGCAGCGGAGCGGGCCGAGAAGTTCCGGCAGAAGTACTGGGACAAGCTTCAGACGCTCAGGCAGCAGCCTTTGTAAGTCGGAGTTGGCAGCGGAAAGAGGGTTTGGAGTGCTGCTCATGTGCCACCGTCAAGCATACAACCGTGCCATAGCTCTGGGAGCATGAAATGTCCCAGTTTTGCCCTCACCAATACCATTGTACAATTTTACTTATGTACAAAATTTCCAGGGTTGCTATCTTTTTTTAAAAAAAAATCACTTTTGATTAGCTTCACTTCTCATGTTTTGTTGCCCCGAAGGAGGTTGTCTACTCTTTCGCCTGTTCCTTTGCCGCCTTCATTGCCATTCCGGACACAGCCACTAGAGGGCCGAGGGTGTGTTTGGCTGTGCTGCAGGAATCCGAGCAAGCTTCTGAATCCTTCAAATGTTTGGCAAAGGACGTGCCCCTTTTCTTGCCCTGCGTGTTGCCCACCAGCCTCTCTCTGGGCACAGTTGCTTTAACAACCCAGTGGGGAAGAGCCCAGATATGCTCACCCAGCTGACGGTCACTTGGGCAAGCCTGGCTGAGATGCGAGTTCTGCTGGGGACTGCCCAAGTGCCACACTAGACCCCAGTTCTCGTGGTGCACGTAGAACGCCTAAGTTCCTGGTTCAAGGCGAGGTGAATATTCCTGCACTGAGGGATGTGATGGTGCGTCAGTGAGGGGAGGGCAAGAAACAGAGACTGGAAGCCGGGGTTGGGAAGGGATCCACGGAGTGGCGATTTGGGAACAGTTTCTTCTGTGAACCTTGAAATTTGCTTACATTTGCATGACGGCATGATGGCTAGGAGGGAAAAATCCTGCTCAGGGCCCTGGTTTCCATCCCCAGCAGCTCCAGGTCAGGCAGAGAAAAAATCCTGCCTGAGTCTCTGGAGAGTTGGCATTGTCGGGGCTGAGCCAGACTGGCAAATGGCCTAACTCGGTATAAGGCGTAGCTATTACACTAATGTCCCGTGCTGGAAGCCCATGTGCGATACCTGGGGGTTTCCATGCAGCCATCCAGACCTCAGCCAGACCAGGAGTTGCTTATCTGTCTTCCATGCAGACCAGACCACAGGAGCTGCTGAAGTAAAGATAAGATGAACGCCAGAGAATTACCCTTATCCCTTGGGGGATCTGACTCTTGTTAGTTCTTGTCCCTTTTCAGTGCCTACGGCACCTTAACCGTTCGGAGTCTGTTGGATACGAGAGAACATTGTTTAAACGAGTTCAACTTCCCGGATCCTTATTCCAAGGTAAGTCACTGGCTGCCGCTGAGCTGCGACCTTCCCGTTCTTGGCATTTCTGAACCGCAGACCTCTCGACGCGTTGCAGGTGAGGGTTTTTGAAGGTCCTCTGTCTCAACAGGGGTTTGCAATGCTGGGTAGGTGGATCTCTGCTGGAGTAAATTAAGCCCAGAGTTCTCTTGGGCACACCAACCTGGTCATGTGGACCTCAGCCAAGCCTTTTTTTTGCTTTGTCAACATCGTTGACAACACTTTGCTTTTTTCAACGTTCTTGTAAGAAATCATCTCAGGAGACATATTTCCTATGTGTGTCTCCCATGCTTTGTTTGTTAGCAGCAATTTGCTGACCTGTTTGCAGCCGTGAAACTAAAGGGGAAAGCTTTGGGGAGGTGTGTTGTGGAAGGGGGGGGGACAGGGAGGCCTATGAGCCTGATCAAGGTGTCAGCGTGCCTGCCTTCCTTCCTTCCTTCCTTCCTTCAACAAGTTGTCTTCTGTCCCTTCCTTGCAGATAAAGCAGAAGGAAAACGGCGTTGCCTTAAAATGCTATCAGAGTGTCATCAAGTCTTTGGATTTGTTAGGCTGGGAGGACAGGCAGTTTGCCCTGGTGAAAGGACTTCTTGCCGGGAATGTCTTTGACTGGGGAGCAAAAGCAGTCTCGGAGTAGGTATTAAAATCTCTTCGCAAACCTGCGTTTTTCACAGACGCTAAATGTGTCCCTTGTACTCCTCCATACCTAGCATGCTGCCAGCTTGTGCTTTGCTGTCTGCAAGCATCGGCTGAGTTCTGTTAACGCATTAGGATGCTGCAGAACCACATCACCCCTGGTGAAACTGGGCAGGTGAGGGTGTTCCTCTGAACCTTGCAAAGGCCTCTCTCTTGGCTCTGTGTGGGTCATCTGTTCATTTTGAGTGTTCTTAGTCTTCCATCAAGTCCTGAGACCCTTTGAGAAATACGGAACTTGTGTGGGTTTCGCCTTGCACCTGATGCCTAACACGTTGGAAATTATTTTTTGGGTGGATTCTGAGGGCACAATCCTAACCTGGAGTTAGGCCGGCACAAGGGCCACCGTAAAGTATGTTTGGACTGCTCTGAATCAGAGAGGCTAGCACACAGATGTGTGCCATCCTCCCTGACTCCGAAAGTGGTCCAAACACACTTTACGGTGGCCCTTGTGCCGGCCAAACGTTGCTGGCTAACTCCAGGTTAGGATTGCGCTTTGAATCGGTTGTGTGTGTGCCAGTTCAGGATGGCTGCACGGATTCAGATGGGACAGAGATCCAACCATGCCAGCCTGCATGCCCTATAGTCGGGAACTGGAACTTCCAGGGCCCATCATGCCTGTGCATTCATTGGACCCAATCCTGTTTCTCAAGCACCTTCCACCCACGACTCTAGAGCTGAAATGAAACCAAGGGTTCATTCCCATGAGAAGCAAAGTGGCGTAATGGATAATTGTGTCTGAACGTGTTGTCCTGTGTCTGAACGTGTTGTCCTGCATCTCTCTGCGCTATCGTGCATCCAGGGTGCCTGCTGTCCCTCACTTTGAGCCTCGCGTGTTTATGCATTGAAATGCTGGCGCGGGGTGTCTTTCCTCAGCTGCAAGGCTGTTCGAGCAGCGCAGCCTTGTGGAATCTAACCGCGTTTCTGTTCTTTTTCTCTCCCGGCGCCAGCGTCCTCGAAACAGAGCCGCAGTTTGGATTTCAGGAAGCCAAGGAGAAGTTGCAAGGTACCCGGTGGGCGCTGACCTTGAGGGTGCTGTTGTGTGGCGGGCAGGGTGTCTCTTCCCCAGAGCAGCGCAACTCGCTGAGGGCCAGCATGCCCCCAGGGCTGCCGTCTTGCCATGAACCCTAGCCATGTGCATTGGAGCTATGCATGCGCCTGGCACATAGAGACGCGAGAAGCTTCTGTCCTTGAGCCAGACCATTGGTCCATCTAGCTCAGCAGCATCTCGTTGCCACTCCCCTGCATCTGGCATTCGGAGGTGGACTGTTTCCCCTCGCAGCTCGCACGGCAAACGGCAGGAGTTCAGCTCTTTGCAGGGCAGTTAGCCGCAGTCTGATTTTATCACCTAGACCCGCAATTGGAGAAACACCGTGCTAAGCTATTTTGAGCAGCCTGGTACTTGCTGGTGGTGTTGTGGCAACAAGTTGTCGTCTTCTCTGCCCTTGTACAGAACGCCCCTGGTTGGAGGATTCCTACAACGAGTGGCTAGAACGACTCAAGGTACCTGCAGCCTGTCATCTTGACTGACTGAATAGCATGCAACTGAGCAGATAAGAGCCTCTCTTTTGGCAGAGCCCCTCTTGAATAGATGCCTGGTGATGTCAGGTAGCGTTGGCGCAAGCTATTAAGCCACATCGGTACAGTAAGCGTGGGACTGAGAGAATCCAGGCATGATAAAACTATCGTTCAGTTAGCGTTGTGTGTTTGAATGCTTAGTGCCCCTAAGATTTTACGCATGTATCCAGTGATACATGCTCACTTCGTGTGTCTCCCCACCTACAGCTTCTCCCAAGAACTATAAGACCCATCTAGTTCCACAACTCCTTTCTCACTAGAAAACTACAGGAAACCCACTGCCTTCCCCTAGTATTGTGTGCCCTGACCCCCAAGCAACTAGTATGCAGAGACATGCCACCTCTGGACAAGGAAGGGCCATGTAGCCAGCACACTCTCATCCCCTTTTGGTAGTGAATTCATTTTTAGTATGCATTTTTAGTATGCGGTACATTTTTAGTATGCATCTGGAGCTTGTGTGGTCTCTTGGTGAGGGAGGAGGGTGGTGGAATTGTGTGGCTTAAGCCCTATAGCCTGTCCCTTTCGTGTCTGAATGATACTTCTCTTTTTTTTTTTGTTTCCTTTGCAGGCCCCCCCTCATAAATGTGCCTTAATTTTTGCAGATAACAGTGGAATAGACATCATTTTAGGCATCTTCCCCTTTGTCAGGGAACTGCTCTCTCGGGGCACAGAGGTCAGTTGAGTTCAGTGACGTTCCAAGGTAAAAATCGGTCATGCAAGTAGAGAGCAATTGGGCATGCTCCCATGATGGAGGGAGTTCTCCTTTTTCCTGCAGGGCTGGACAGGGGGCAGTTGTGGCTATTGCCAGTTGCACTGCTGTTCTGTAGTGAGAGGCAGGGCCACATTAAGGCAGACAAGGTTGGCTATAGGGAAAATGGGCCCCACTGCACTGCTCTCTGGATGTCTGGATGGCAGTTCGTGGATAGTAAATAGGCATGGTCTAAACCTGATCACCCCCTTATAGTGACCAGAGAGTTCTCTTTGTGCTGCAGAGACAACTGAGGGGTGCCAGCAAAACAGCTCTGGTTGTAGAGGTGCTGTGGAGAGGGGTACACAGCATCCCTATGCCTCCAGACTGACCACTGTGTCTTCTCCTCTCTTTGCCACAGGTGATATTGGCTTGCAATTCTGGGCCTGCTTTAAACGATGTCACTTACAGCGAGTCCTTGATTGTCGCAGAGAAAATAGCAGTGATGGATCCAGTCATACGGTGAGAGCCAGTTTGGGGTGTGATCCCTTCCCCCACTCCCACCCCACCCCCAAGAAAAGAGAGGTCAGACGTTCTGTGGGAAACCCCTTTGGGAGAACATATGGTGGATACTGGGCCCTTTTTACAGACAGGGGAACACCAGTGATTTTGTTGTGCCAACAAGGTTTTGAGATTTAGCATTCCCCCATCTTTGTAATAGGGATTAAGGGTACTCTCAGATGATCTGAGCTGGAGGGGCCCAAACTATTTAGGGCTTTAAAAGTAGATGGTTTTCAAGCTTTGTAGGCATCTATAATGATACTGACCAGCTTTGTGTAGTTTTAGAAATATTGCATTGTGATGTAACACCAGGGCGGCGGCCAGGATCCAGGCTAAGTCTTATTGTTGCCGTTTTCTCTTTAGATCAGCCTTGAAGGAAGAGAAGTTGCTTTTAGTACAGACAGGCTCAAGTTCACCATGCTTGGACCTCAGGTAAAACACAATCCTAACCTCAAGCTGGAATGTAAACCACATAGCCAAGACTGGGGGACCCAGGATAAGGGGTGATACGTCCAGCCTCTTCAGTGTCCAGGAGGTAAGAAACTCTCCCAGTGCCTTTTTTTCTCCTGTTCTCACTACAGCCGTCTAGACAAAGGGTTGGCCAACCTGGTCCGGGAGCGGAAGACAGACTTGGTGGTGATTGAAGGCATGGGCCGCTCCATCCATACCAACTACTACGCAGTGCTGAAGTGCGAGAGCCTCAAGCTGGCTGTCATCAAGAACTCCTGGCTGGCTGACCGCCTCGGGGGGAAGCTCTTCAGCGTGATATTCAAGTACGAGGTGCCCTTCAACTGACCCCGCCGAGGAAGGGAGGGAGGACTCAAGGGCCTGGGGTGGGACTTGCACTAATTGTAAAGAATGTATTTTTATTGCCACAGGGAAAAATGAGTTCACATACAAGATTCTGTATTTATATTGTGCTTTTTGTGACTTAAAGCAACAATATGATTTATATATATAAAAATGTATATCACTCATTTTTTTTTTTTTTTGCTGCAGTATTTGTGATGGAAAAAGACTTGATTTCTTCTCTTTGGTTCTGTAAAACATTCATATTTAAATGTCAATGAAATCTCTTTTTATATTTTGGCCTAAATATATACCAGCCATTACTTGGCACATACCAAATAGAGTTTTTAAACAGCCAAAAAGAAACATGACTCTGTGTTTGGATTTTTTTTTTTATCTACAACGCGGTCCCAGACAGATGATTCAGAACAAATGAGAAATGTGACTGTTTCATTAGCACATTGCTAGTAAAAGTAAAACCCTAATGCTACCAAGCTTCTTACAAGTAGTAACTTGCAAGATAATAGTAACTATTAGTAGTAGTATTACTATTAGTAATAGTAGTAACAATACTACTAATAGTAGTGTGTATGCCTACAGCCAAGACACAGCGGGCTATGCCTAAAAGCACATGCGGGGCAGGGGAGAAGAGAACCCCCCCCTTCGCAAATCCCTCCCGTCGACTTACCTGGGGAGGCATGGAACCCTTCGGAGCGCAGTGGAGGAGCAACTGTAAAGTAAAGCAGAGGTGGGGAGAGGAGAGAGCCAGTCAGGAAGGGAAGGGGCAATGCTGAGAGCTTCTGGACTGGCTATGTGAGGGCTACTCTGGGTTTACTCCTCAGGGACTGAGGGAAGCCCAGGAAGTGAAGAAGGGTGAAGCAACATCCTCTCCAGAACTGACCTCTGGGGCTAGGAAACCCTGCCTGCCTGCTTCTCTTTCCCTAGAGCTCAGAACTCCGACACCAGGTGGCGCAACACTCCGTTTTGGGCAGCCCAGCTGTGGACAGAGAAACTGACCTCTTTCAAGGCATTAAAGGTAAAGGTTTCCCCACAACCGAATGGTCTTGTTGTGACCGACTGTAGGGGGCGCTGCTCATCTCCGTTTCCAAGTCTGTAGAGCCGGCGTTTGTCCGAGGACAAGCTTCCGTGGTCCTGTGGCCGGCATGACTCTACGCCGTAGTGCACGGAACGCAGTTCCCTTCCCACCAAAGTGGTCCCTATTTATCTACTGGCATGTAGGTGCTTTGGAACTGCTAGGTTGGCAGGAGCTGGGACAAGCCATGGGAGCTCACTCCGTCGCGCAGTCTTGAACTCCCAATCTTCCGGTCGGAAAGCCCAGCAGCAGCGGATTAACTCGCTGCGCCACCACGTCCCTTAGGCAGGTGTTTTTGAACAAGACTTGGCTATGAATCTCTGTGTGTTGATGCATATGGCAGTTTAGGTTATTTGGCTGAAACTGCCTCAGGAATCCCACCACTAGCCAAAAGCTGAGCTGGTTGAGATGCGGGCATTCCTCTCTCATTCTGCAAATACAATCATGGAATTTGTTGAGGCAATTTTTACACTCCCCCCCCCCAAGGGGAGCCATATGTGGCTTACAATTTTTTTTTAAAAAAATTACCATTTAAAAAAAAAAAAACAGTTGCTGCTGCTGACCAGAGGAACAACTTTTTACGCAGGGACTTAAACTGGCCTCTAACCACTCAAGAAGATTAAGGAGGTTGAATCCGTGTCAAAACTAAGCCCACCATTCAAAGCTAGATCACTGGACCCGGTTAAAAACAGCTCCTTTGGCAATGTCTGCCTTTGGCCACCAGAGGGAGACAATTGGCTGTACTACCTGGGACTCTCCAGCAGATGCCAACTTGCAGATTGGGAAAGAAACAGATTCCTTCACCTTCCCAACAGCTAAATCTCCCTGCCAGCGGGCTGCTCTCTTCCCCAGGCAGCCATGGGTTCTGAAGAACACTCCATTCAAGAGAAGCGCAGGAATCGGCATCTCACGGCACCCCTTCCAGTGGCACCCAGTGGCCAAGGGGAAAGAATTGCCATTGTACCAAAGAGCAGAAATTAAAAGGGGCAACTTTTAAACCCACACCATCTAAAGGCATGTCCCAGTAGCCACTGATTTGGTAGCCACAGTTTCAGTTATCCACGGATACTGGGATGCCTATTAAAAAGATAGGGGAACAAGAAACAAATCTCTTTTTTTTTACCTTGTTGCAGCAAAACCACTGATGTTCCTCCATCTTTAAAAAGGCATCCCCAGTGTCCACAGTTTCAGGTATCCACGGGAGGGTCTAGAACGGAACCCCAGGGGATACCGGGGCATGCCTGCTAAGTTGAGAAAAACTTCCCATTAAACATGATCCAGAGAAACCCACCTCATCAGTTGTCCAAATAACAGCTCTGAAGCAAAATCATTATTTTTGCACCAAGCCTTTCTGAGAGATGAAGGGAACCCTGTTAACCTATTGCTATTTTCCTGTAAAGCAGTAGTGTTTGTTTCCATTCCCCATTACGAAGAGTGTTTGAAAATAGTGGTGTTTGGTTTCATTTTTTGCAGATTCCCTTATTTGAAAGGCAGAAACAAACGTTTTTTTTTTCTCATTCCAAGTTCTCATTTTTATTAATTTTAAATCTCAATTTTATTAATTTTAATTTTTAGTGTCAGCCGATGCAGCCACAGTATTTCTAATTGGAAATGTAATCTATTTTAATTTTTGGAAAATATGTTTAACACCAAAAAAGCAGCCTTTCGTGTCTTTGAATTGTGAGAACCTTGAAAATTGCTTATATCCTAGGTTATAGTCTTGCTCCATGGGGAAAATCAAGTGAACCCTAGTAGAGCAGTTCCCTTATTGGAAACCAACTAGTATTGCTCTATTTCCTTAACCAACAGGTGCCCTTTAACATTCAACCATTTGTGCGCAGCAATTGGGCAACTTTTCACCAGACCAACCACTGATCTCAAAGGTCCCATTTTTCTAGCATTCTTACTGTTGCATATACAGCACCTTGAAGGCATTCCTGCTTAGAGAGCTCTGGGACTGAAAATATCTGTCACATCTCCCTTTACGTCCACAGCCATTTTTTCCCCCTTGCTTGATTGCTATCAATTGCCAGAGATGCTGATCCAAAACCAGAGACATGCGGAGACAATTCTATCACAGCTCCATTTTTTATTTAGTTGATTGGCGATACATAAAAGGGCCACTAATTCTTGGTTCTGTTTGTGTCAAGCAAAGCTGTCTTGTCTTTCTCAGTCCTCGCAAAGAGTGTTTCTTAGAAAAGATTCTACAGGCAGAAAAGTGCGCTGAAACAGAATTGTAACAGCCTGTGGTTTTTAGTTTTTACATGTAATGTTCTAAGTGTCCTGCTCCCTTCATTTTCTTGCTTCTTGGGATATTGTTGTCTCTCCCTTCAGTCTAATGGCCGTTCCTGTCATTCCACAGCCAAGCAAAGTCTGAGCTCACCTTTTTTAGGTTCTAGAAAACAGGAGTTGTAGCATTTGGTCCATCTGAAAAGCGACAGACTTAATCTAACACAGGGTAGATTGTGAGACCCTTAGGAAAGACAAACGACACCTTATGGCAAGCTGGGTGCAAATTTATAGCTGGCAAGATCTACGTTAGTTCTGTCACAGAACCCCAAGATCCATCACCCATAGTGTGGTGCAAAATAGTAGCAGTTGTACTCTTAGAGTGAAAGACAAGGGTGCCTCTGAGCATATGTCAGTCCAGCAGCTGGTTTTCAGCACTGAAACCTGACTCTCAATACTTCCTGCATATTTTTTCACAAGTGAAAAACTTTCACTTGTGTGGCCTCCTGTAGAGAGGAAAAAAGGATTTTTGGTGCTGCTTTTGAACAAAGGATTCCAACTTCCATTTTTTTCCCCATCTGCCTCCTGCCAAATACTGCCCATCATGGGGAAGGTAAAAGGAGCGCCACAAGTAATTTAAGTACCTCCATTCCCTATGACTGCAAACTTGTTCTAGCACTTCCGTAGACTTCTGAGATGCAGGGCCCCAAAGTGTTAACAATGTTGACTAGAAACATGACAGCTTTATTTTAAAATGCACAAGCTGTGGAAGCAGAGTTCTTCAACTGAAGCGATTCTGAGGACTAGAAATGTTAGATTCCAGAAGCAAGGTGATAGCAACCCTCTGACTTCTTCAGCTGTCTGCAGTGTTAACAGGTTTTTTTTTGGGGGGGGGGGACAGGGGGATCTTCACTGGTTCATGTTATTACAAGGAAGCTACAGTAGATCTTTTTTGCAGACATACCAGATAGTTAGAAGAAACTCAGATTGCTAGAGAGAGCCCCACTATATACAGTAGAGTAAAGGGAATATACAGTAGGGTAAAAAGAAGAAATGTTCATTTAAGGCTTGTTCCCCGGCTCCTTCCACATCATCTCATCATGGCTTTGATTTGGCTGCACTTTCCTGCTTCTTGTCTTCTCTCGGCCGGAGTCGGTGGCTGAGCTCCTCGGTAAAGACGGAACAGCAGGATTTCTACAAAAAGATAATTGTCTGTCAATCTTTTGGAGGAGCAGGACGGGTGAAAGGGGGTCAGCGTGCTAAATAGCGGGTCAGATGGAAGGTTGTGCATTTTCTAGATAAGAAGGGAGAAAGCAACCACAGGGTGGTTTTGCCAAGAGGGTGATCGTCGGGTGTCAACTGATTCCCTAATTTGGGGAGCGGGCAAGGGACAGTGCTGCTAGCTGGGTGCTCCATGGTGCGTCCGCCCACTTCATGGAGACTGGAACCAGCCAAGGGTTCTCTGGATTTGAACTCGCCACCGGATCTCACCCCCACAGCCTGCCCATGATATTTTGGAAACGAAAGGGAAAAGTTTCTGCATTTCTGAGAAATGCAGACCTCGCTGGCGAGAGCATGGCCACTGCTGGATTGTGGCAGGAAGCTGGACAATTACAAGAAAACATGTAACAAAATAAGCTTTGGAAAACTGGATCTTTTGGAAGGGGGCATCAAGCTCCAAGTCATAACACACAAAATTGGGGCAAAGGATTTTTCTTTTTTCCCATGCCGGAAACCTGGTTTTTTTTTTCCTTTCGGCCTTCTCAAAAGCGCTCATGTCTCCCTAATGACCACTTCCTTTGTTGCAAATTAAAATGCACTGGTAGGTCAGTTCACACGACCCTTTTTGTGCATGATGGAATGCTGTTTTTCTGGGTGTGTGGCAAGCTGTCAGGGCCTCACTGAAAAATGGAGGTGGCGGTGCGGGAGCAATCAGTGTGCAATTGTGTGCATTGTTGTTGCTCTCGTTGGACTTGGATGCTGCAGTATATGGGGGAAGGGAAGGGGGCATATAAGACAGGCCCTTTAGTCCAGCATCCTGTTTCTCAGCCCTAATTTTTTTTTAAGTGGAGATGTTGTGCCTTGAAATTTAGGATGTTCTTTGCACAAAGCACCAGTAGTGTGTAGTGGCTGTGGCTAGAACGACGATGGGCTTGGCAAGCAATTTTCTGTGTTTTCCTTCTCATGGCACACTGACCTCTATGGGCTTCTCTATGGTCTTTGCCTCCTGTGATGTCACTTCCGGCTTCCAAGAAACTCTTCTGGGTTCTGTGGCTCTGCTTCCAGGCCGACAACTGTCTGTAGTAACACATTGTCAGAGCCAGCAGAGACAATTCGTTACTACAGCCAGTGGTCCTAAAAACTGAGCCACAGAACCCAGAATGGTTTTTCAGCGGCTTTAAAACCGCTGCGCTCCCAACTCCCACAGCACACCTGAGCACCTTAGCCGCACACCAGTTGAAAATCACTGGCAAACAACAGGCAGAAGTCATACATTCTGAGGCCCAGCATCCCCCCTTAAAGGAAGCCGAGGGAAGAGGTTAAGAAAGAGTGCAATCTTAACCTGGAGTCAGGCCAGCAAAGTTTGGCTGGCACAAGGGACACCATAAAGTGTGTTTGGACCACTCTGGGAGTCAGGCACAGATCTGTGTGCTGGCCTCTCTGACTCTGAGAGTGGTCCAAACCAGTGGTGTCATCTAAATGATTTAAGAACAGGTACTCACTTTTGATTGGCATGTGTCGGGACCCGCCCACCGGAAGTGACGTCATAAGCCAGAAGTGAGGTCGTGGCAGGAAGTGACATGAAAAAAGCCCTTTTAGAGGCCTGAGATGATTTTAAATTGACCCAACAGTTGCAACAGGATTCCACAGCACCTCCAGAACATGTGAAGGAGGCCTGGCATCATGTTAAAACCCCAGAGCAACTCATTTTTCAGTGGCAAGGAAAGGAAAGGCTCCGCTCGCTGCCTGCCTGCCTGTCTGCCTGCCTCTGAGAACATGCAGGCAACTCAAACATGCAGGAAATTCAAATGTTGCAGAGGGCGGAGTCGACGAGTGGGCGGGCGAATGGGCGGGGCCAGCTGTAATCCTAGAAACCGGTACTCGCGTACCCCTGCGTACCCCCTGCATGACATCACTGGTCCAAACATACTTTATGATGTCCCTTGTGCCAGCCAAACTTTGCTGGCCTGACTCCAGGTTAGGACTGCATCCTAGGGGTAAGAGGGCTTGATCCAGCAGAGCTTATCTTATGTGTGCATCACACATAGCCCTTTCTGCCAGTACACAGTGCCGTTTCCCACCCATCGCAGTAACAGTAGTCACAGTAACGGACAGCAGCCCAATTTGCTCCTGACCTTCTCCTGTTCAGCTGCCCGTCGACTTTTTTTGGACAGCTCCACCACAGCTATGATCATGCCCAGTGCCAGGCCGAGGGCAAGGAGGAGGAAGATCCCTCCCAGGGTTTGAGGTTTCAGGGGGCTCCACTTGTCATGGTCTTCGTCAGAGCAGCTGCTCTCCCACCACTTGCTGCGGAGGTAGTCCAGGTCACCAGATTCTCCCAGCTTCAGGATAGCCACCGACAGCTTGTTAGTCCAGGGTGAGCCTAAGCAAAGGAATCCCACAACAAAAGCGTTTGCCCTTCGTGGCTTCGCACATCTAGAGCCAAGACTTCTGTACAGTGCAGGGAGAGGCACGTGATGGAAGGTGGCCTGTTTACAAAGATACCTGAGGCATCAGGCAGATGGGCATTGGGTGGTCACCTCCTGCTCCCTGGATTCAGAAAAGGAGGAGGCATGGCGGCAAAGAGAGTGGTAGGGTAGAGAGAAGAGGAAGACAAAAGAGTAGTGGGCTAGAGAGGAAACGAATCTGGAAGACAAAAGAGTAGTGGGCTAGAGAGAAAAATCTGGAAGA
>JAJKFI010000061.1:3176186-3238657 GCA_029204185.1 Lerista edwardsae | reverse complement strand
ATCTGGAAGACAAAAGAGTAGTGGGCTAGAGAGAAAAATCTGGAAGACAAGAGTAGTGGGCTAGAGAGAAAACAAATCTGGAGGACAAAAGAGTGGTAGGCTAGAGAGAAGAGGGAGTGTGGAAGAAAGACACACTAGAGAGCCTTGCCCTCCCCTCTGTTGTTCTTCCTCTGCCCTTTTATTTCCCTTCTTCCTTTTCAAAGCTAAAGAGTAGCAGCTGAATCTGATGCTCTGCTGGATCGCTGGGGTGGCATTGGGAAGGCCATCTTGGGCCAACTGCAGATGCTAGATGCTGTCGGTCACAGGAAACGGTGTTCCGCTGTCGCATGGACACCTGCTGTTTTTGTCAAGTTCTGCCAAAGGGCCTGAGACGAGCTAGTTATATTTAATTATGAGGAAAGGCGAATAAGGGAGGGAGAGTGCTGTCACTCAGTCTGGCGCTGCCCTTGCTTGAATTAGTTCAGCTGCTTCCTTTGGAGGTGCAAGGATGGAAAGCACGGGACTGTTAGGGACATCAGTGCCGCTCGGTCGCTTACCTTGCGGAGTGGCGATGCCAAACCCCCTCGCGCCGATGACCTCCACAGCCCGGACCAAGTTGCAGTGCCTGGCGACAGCGAGGTCTTGAGAGATGGACTCGCCGATGAAAGCGTAATCTGAATCCAGAACCCGCCGAATTGCCTCCTGGTAATTCTTGGCCAAAACGCCCTCCTTTTTGGTCATGGATTCGTAGATCATCTGCTGGATGGGGTTTTTGGAGTTCTGCAGCCACAGGGACATCGCATTAAGACCCCCCCAAAAAAGAAGCACGGGGCAGCATTCACTATGGGCAAGAGCTGCATACCATATTCTCCACCCATAATAATCATAATAAACATCTAGAAGACAATATGCCAGACAGGACAGTTGTTGACAAATAGGCAAATTAAGTTTGGATCATTGACAATTGCAAAGTAGAAGAAGGAAATTTTGGAGTAACGAATTATGATTTGGATGAGTAGGCAGACGACTTTGCTGCAAGACAGTGTAGTGGGGATTAAAATAAACAAGGAGAAAAAAAGTAGTATTAAAAGAAAAGAAGGAAAGGTTGGTTAAGAGACACGATTTCTAAATGGAGTAGTTACTAATATATTATAAGGTTGTAAGTAATTTAGACACCTGTCTTATATATTCTGAATTTGGATTTTTGTTTAGTTTTCTGCTTTGTAGCGGTGAGTTTGTTTTTGTTTTAATAAAAAAATTTTTTAAAAAAAATAGAAAATAAAGATGATCATAAGGTATCAAGATCTGCAAGACAAATTTGAGCGTCTTTGGGAGACGAGGGTCCATGTTGTGCCAATTGCCACTGGAGCCTTGCCTAGAAGTCGGGATAAATCTCTCGGCATTTTTGGCCTGGAGCAAACTGCATCAGCCCAGCTCCAGAAAACAATATTGCTTGGAACGGCAAGAGCACTATGAAGATATCTCTGTGATTCACAGGATCTTAGCTGGATCACAAATTACAGACTATAACCTGCCTGGTGTTGTTGTTGTTACATCTCAATCCCATTCTGAGCCTCTGAATCAGACAGTCAGAGAATATTGATGAGCTTGAAATGAAACTGAGCTCCAGTTTTACTGATTCAGTGCGCCAATTACGATTTTATGCAATACGGTGGGATCCTGGTACCCACCAGTGATTTGAGTCACCATTGATACCGGGGTCTACCTTTAAATGCCTTGTAACAAGTTTTTAAAAGGGCCAAAATCCCATTTGCTACCTTCCTCCATTCCATTAGATTCCATTATTCACCCCATCTAGTGGCTGAATGTGGCGTAGCATCTATACCAATATTCTAGGGCGACAATGGAAGAGCAAGAAACCTAGAAGCGCATCTTTAAAGCTTGTTTTTCCATTGATTTCAGCACCCACAGAAGTTTGTGAGCCATCTGAGTTCCAGAGCAGAACCCCAGTGTATAACGAGGCCCAACAATATAATAGTCAATCAATAGTATTGATATACTGCCTTTCAACAAAAAGTTCACAAAGCAGTTTACAGGCAATAATACTAATTAAAGTTCAACATTTTAACGCAAGTGATATGGACACAATTGATATAAATGGTGCTTAATGCAAAATAAGTCTCCAAAGGAGGACAGGCGGTCACTAGGACAAACACAGACCTCACCCAGGATTGGGACCTGCGGCCAGAGGTGCGCGACACAGCAGCCCTCCACCGCTGCTGTGGGTCTGCGAGGGATGGGGCAGCGCTAGCCGGCCGGCTCACCTTGAAGTACCGGAGCGTGGAGGAGCTTTCCATGGTGCCAAATTCCAGGTGCCGCTGCTTCACCAGGTCTTCAAAGGTCTCGATGGAGAGCTGGTCCGTCCCAGACTCCAAGACGAAGCTGAACCCGGCAATGTAGGCGGCCAGCAGGACGATGCTGAAGATCCACCACATGGCGGAAATGATCCGGACCGAGAGGGACTTGGGCTGGGGCACAGCGCCTGCCACAGCAAACCAGAGCGGAGGTCCTCAAGTTACTTTGCCGGCATGCAGGAGCCCGCCCCTCCCCTTGAGAAATGCCATTTGCCTTCTGGACACCCAAATTGGGTTTTGCTTGAAAATTCTCAGAGGCAGTAGCACAGCATCTCTACCAATACTCTAGGGCGACAATGGAACAACAAGAAACCTAGAAGAGCATCTTTAAAGCTGTTTTTCCATTGATTTCAGTACACAGTGCATGGCAGTGCCTGCAGGACTTATTGCACCCTCCGGCTGTGCTACTGCTCAGAAGTGTTGTCTTCTTTTCCATACCGCAAATAAGCAGGCGAATCTGCAACAGAGACAATCTGCTGCTTCCTTCAGCCTCCAGTCATAAGAACATAAGAAAAAGCCTCAGGCCAAAGGCCCATCTAGTCCAGCTTCCTGTATTTCACAGTGGCCCACCAGATGCCTCAGGGAGCATGCAAGACAACCAAATACTTGTGTCCTGCTGTGTCCCCTGCATCTGGCATTTTAACAGACTGCATCTGGCAGTCCTCTCTAGTTTTCCTTGCATCAGTCTCAACTGTAATCCCCTCAGGGCAGAGTCCTGTCCTCTCGTTCTGAGTTGAGTTCAACGTACAACAAGGCTACACTATCAATAAGTATATCTGCAAAACCCAACTAGGGGAGGTGCTCTTTCATTCAGGTTCCATTTCTGGCATTCCAGGTAAGGCCAGGGAAGTCTGTAGGAAGCTGCTTCCAATGGAGTCAACTCCTTGGTCCATCAATCTCAGTATAACCAGCACTGACTAGCTGTAGCTCTCTAGGGGTACCACTTGGGGTTGTAGCCAGGAATTGAATCCGGCACACTCTGCATGCAAAGCAGGGACTCTACCACTGAGCTTACTCTAAACCAGCCTGCTTCACATGTCCATGTTAATATCACAGCTCTGAAACAACATGAGAGGAAGAAGCTTAACCTTGCAAAGTGAGAGCTCCTGCTCCAAACCAGAGGCTGTTCAGAAAAGTAAAATGAGTCTCTTCATTTCCATCCCATTCGCAAGGGCTCATTCTATGGAGAGAGAGAGAGAGAGAGAGAGAGAGAGAGAGAGAGAGAGAGAGAGAGAGAGAGAGGACAGGAAGCATCATTCCATCAGTCACAGCCAGGTCCGGCCCACCTATGAGGCCAGCTGAGAAGGTTGCCTCAGGCAGCAGTTTGGCAGGTGATACTCATCCCACTTCTTCTATTCCTCCTGCTCTCTGGCTTGACCATGGAATAGGGATGAAATGGAGCAGGGCAGAACAGTGGGCTAGACTGTGTCTCCAGTGCTTTAGAGCACCACTCTCCTCCTGGTAAGAGGGGAGGCCAGCATCTCCCTGAGGAAGGTGGCCCTTAAGATAACCTGGTCCCAGGTCAATTAAAAGGCTGACACCAGCACCTTTGAGCTAGACCCAGGTGTAATTCCCAGGTGGCTGGTTCAGTAAGTAGGTTTACACACACACACACACACACACACACAGAGTATATGATGACTTGGGAAACTATCACCTTCTCCACCCGCCTTACAGTCCCCAAGGGGCATGGCGTTTTCACCTGGCAGCCAGGAACAAGCAAAGGCTGGAGACCAGATAAGCCACCAGGACTCCTCCCCACATCTCCGTGCTGAAGGGGGCCAGGAAATGGAACAGGGAAGCGTCTTCCAGAGCCGATTCCTTCTCCAGCAGGATGCCGATTCCAGTGTGCAGGAAGGGCTGGGTGAAGTCCACCACGTTTTCCCGTTCCGACGTAATCGTCAGCGGGGCAACGGCAAGGTCTGCTTCCTGCCAGGAGAGGAAGTGAGGTCGCTTCTGAGAACCGCTTGGAGTGACGGACGGTCGCACAGGACCTTCCTTGGGTCTGTCCCCCCACCACCAGCAACCTGCTTCTTTATCAGTCACATTCCCAGCCAGGGCGACCGGCTGTGCTCTTGTTCCAGGACAGGTCCTACATTTCAACCTTCTGTCCTGGGTAAATGTCAAAATGCCCCACATTTCAAGGCAGACAGGGGGCGCCAGCGTCAAGGGGGGCTGCTTGCTTGCTTGCTTGCTTGCTTGCCTGTCCTTGTTCGTTGGGTTGCATTGGAGGAGGACAAGACACCACAAAACATATGTGAGTGTTTTTAGCTTTTATAACTTCCTATATTTTTCTTAAATGTCCTACATTTTGGGGTGCTGTCTCCTCCTGTTCCCAGCACTCGCCTACTTCATGATTTTTGCCCTGTCTAAAATGGCAGTCTTAAAGGGCACCCCATATCCTGAGTGACCCTTTTTTCCCTCTGCAAAAAAAAACAAAAAACAATATTGTAGCCTTTCCTTGCCAGGAAAGTTCTCCAGCCCCCAGATCATATTGGGTTGTCCTCTTCTGCACCTGGATATCGAAGTAACTGAGAAATCTTATTCCCCCCCCCAGTAACTCCACAGACACCATATTATATGGAGAGAGGCAACTCTCAGGCTGAGCTTGTGGGGGGGGGCATACCCTACACTCGTCCGCATGTGAATAAGTTTTACCTTCCTCACAATCTCGCCAATCATGCCAGTCCAGTTCCCATTGGGATTTAAGGAGCCATACTTCCCGTCTTTCACCACGGCCACCTCGTACTTGAAGTGTAGAGTTTCAGAAAGCTTCTCCAGCAGGTCGATGCAGTAGCCTTCCAGTCCATTGTCCCGGGCCATCACATAGGGGTCTTCCTATGGACAGGGAAACGGTAACAAGCTAAAAGAGAAGGTTCACTCATCTTTCCTCTGAGTATTGTGGTCATTCCTCAGGGTCCTGTGGTCTGCAGACCACTAGTTGGGAACTAGTACTCTAAAGGTAAAGGTTTCCCCACCACCGAATGGTCTAGTCGTGACCGACTGTAGGGGGCGGTGCTCATCTCCGTTTCTAAGGCTGTAGAGCCGGCGTTTTGTCCGAGGATAAGCTTCCGTGGTCATGTGGCTGGCATGACTCTATGCCATGGCGCACAGAACGCCATTCCCTTCCCACTGAAGTGGTCCCTATTTATCTACTTGCATTTAGGTGCTTTCGAACTGCTAGGTTGGCAGGAGCTGGGACAAGCAAAGGGAGCTCACTCCGTCGCGCAGTCTTGAACTCCCAACCTTCCGGTCAGAAAGCCCAGCAGCAGCAGATTAACCTGCTGCGCCACCACATCCCTTAGTACTAGTACTCTACCTGTTCACAATCTCCCTAGGTTATGACAGACCTGTCCTCCGTACTTTAGTGTCCAGTGCATGTTACAGACATGCAAAAAAGAAAAAAGAAAAAAGACCTTTTAAGCCAGCCTCATATATTGAAATGCTATTGGAAAAAATATCTCCAATACAAAAGGAAAAAACAGGATAATTTTTGGTTCTGAGAGCCATTTCTGAATCGAAGGGAGTTCTGAGGACACTGCAGAACCTCATCTGCTGATCTCCAGGATGGGAAGCAGTGGGCCGTCTTACCAGGATGGTGGTGACGTACAAGCTTGGCCTCTCTTTCCCGCCTCCTCCAGCAGAATCGGCATCCTGTGGAATGGGAAAATTGAACATTGAAAAAACATGGGAAACATAGAAGGAAAGTGGGGCCGTTTCTACATTAGCCATTGCAGCTGGTGGACACCGTTCAGGAATGTGGTTTCTCAGACAGTCCGCCTTTCAGAAACTGCTTCCCACATCGACTTGGCAGAGGAGGAACACTGTTGCATGGAACCATCAGGTACATGGGAAAGGATTCTGGGACACAACCAGAACATACATCTATTCCTCCTGTCAGAGCAGTGGTCTCCACACTGGAGTCCCCCAAACTCCCTCCCCATCGTGAGTGGCACTTCCTGTTCCGCTGAAGTGCTGCTCCATTTTCAAGACGCTCTGGACAGCCATGTGTATGGCCCAGCATCCCAGAAGGCAGTGCGGCAGGATGTCTGGGCAGGTGTGACTGCCAGGAGCATCCCTGGCACAAGATTGGCTTGAAAATGGAGTGGCGCTATAGCAGACTGCTAAGCGGCACTCACAAGGGAGGGAGTTCTCCAAATGCCGGATCTGGCCCACTGGCCATGGTTTGGAGAATGCTGTGTTAGAGCAATGCACCTTTGAGGTGGTAATGTCACAAGATAGGCCTCTAAGGCTTCAGGCCCTGTTATGACAAGATTTGGTCCTGCCTGCGGGTCTTTTTTTGGGGACGCCGAGTATCTCAATACACCCCTTTCCTCCACAGGTTGGAGGTCCCGATTCTCTGAGTCACACTGAACTTACTTCTCCCCTCCCCCAACCTGCCCCCACAGCCCACCCCCACGTTTCAACTCCTTAATTGCCTTTAACTCATGTTGTCAACACAATCTACCCAAATGGAAACTTCAGAAACTGCAGTTTACGGGCCTTTACAACTCAACTGCTTTCAAAAGGGCCAATTTGCGTTGCAAGGCGGGGGGGGGGGAGCCAATTAAGGCTTCATTAAGGAAGAATTTCCAGAATCTGGCAGACCAGGAGGTGAAAGTGCAGAACAATGAGAGGGGACAGAGACAGAGGATCTATGTATCCGCTTTGAAGCCCGAATGGCATTTGCAGAGCTTGATCAATCTACACACACCACCACCACCCCAGAGTTCAAAGACCCAAAGGTGGCCCTGTTTGGATGATAGTAACCTTTGCATCAAAACACAACACGAACATGAACACCAGCTTTTCTCTCTGACCCTTGCCGGTGGGAAAATGTGTGCATGTCAGTCAATACGACTGCAAAAAAAAATTGTTAACTCCAAGCTTACTAATAGGGAGAGAGAACTGGGAACATACCTTGCTAAGAGAGTCTCCAGTTCCCGCCGCACCTGAACAGTACGCACACACAAACACACAAAAGATGCATTATTACGAGATTGAAACAACAGTTTGTATGTGCAGGCAGGGTGGAGGCACCCTGACTCTGGAACGTTCCGGCTGCGTTTTACAAGCATCCCCACCTATGTCCACAGTTCCAATATTTGTAGTTTCAGTTATTCACAGTTTTCCATGCCCTTCTGTTTCCCCGTTTCCCCAGCCCACTACCTTCATTAACAAGCAGGGATGTTTCTTTCTTTTACAGATACTAAGGGTGCGGTGCTCACCTGGAGGTGGGCCAGCAAAGTTTGGCACAAGGGCCACCATAAAGCGTGTTTGGACCACTCTCGGAGTCGGGGAGGATGGCGCACGTCTATGTGCTGGGCTCTCTGACTCTGCAAGTGGTCCAAACATACTTTACAGTGTCCCTTGTGCCGGCCTAACTTCAGAATAGGATTGCATTTGAAAAGAGGAACACAATAAGCAGGCAGGCAGCCTGCAAACTAATGGATCACAGAATGGTAACAGAAAGCAGGAAGCTTCCTACTTCCTCTAAACATTTGCTTAGTCTCCTCCGTATAGTGTATAGGCTGCCTGCCTGCACATTGCATTCCTCTTGTAGCTTCTATAAAAGCAAGAAAATTGCCCGCTTGTTAATGAAGAAAAGGGAAGGTAATGGACATAAGTGGGAAGGGCACAGAGAACATGGGTGTACCCATATCCACAGTTTCCATATCCATCAAGGGGGGCCTGATCACCTGCGAATATGGGGGGACTGAATGGATCAACTCTGGATTTCTGAATTGGTCAACATGGCTGGCAAGAGAGAAACAGCACCAAAGTCAAGATACAGAGATATAAAGAAATATTTGTAGTTGGAAATTTTGGCGAATCTACACCAGAGGTATCTCATGCACCCCCAGCGGAATCTCAAGTAGCTCACAAAATATAGTGCAATATATTTTTTGCATTTTTTTACAGTTTACATTATTATTGTTTGCTGTTTTCCTGAAATCGTAGTGAACATAAATGGCAAGGCAGAACTTCGAAAAGAAACGTTCAATTCCAATCCTAGAGGGGGGGGGAAATGTGTTCACTTTGTACACTTTGAAGATGCCCAAATACTCAAGCAATGAGAAAGTCAATCGCAAGACATATTTTGGCCATTAAGAAAAAATGTTATTAAATTTGTCAAAATTGTCAAAAAAAATGTGGATTAAAGTAGAATGTTTTCTTAATTCTGGGAGCACCTAGGAGTTTCATGCCTCCTGCAGATTAAGGGCCCCACAGATTAAGAGCCTAAGGGCCCCACTGGATCAGGCCAAGGGCCCTTCTAGTGCAGTTTCTTGTGTCTCACAGTGGCCCACCAGATGCCTCAGGGAGCACACAAGACCACAAGATGCCTGCATCCTGTTGCCACTCCCTTGTATTTGGCATTCTGAGGTAAAATTCTGAGGTAAATAATAACTGACAACCCAATCTGGGCCTTAAGAACATAAGAAGAGCCCCACTGGATCAGGCCAAGGGCCCATACAATCCAGCTTCCTGTATCTCACAGTGGCCCCTTTGGCCTTCTTCTTACATTCTTGTTTAAAGGAAGCCCAACAAAGAAATTTGAGGCTTCTTGGCCAATGGAAATCTCTCTCTCAAAAAAAAATACTGCCTATAAAAAATGGGGTGCATCAAAGTTGCCGCTTCTTCTGTCTTGGGCTAAACTCTAAATTATCCCTCCACAAACGGGGCTTTGATGCTCACCAGGGCAGTCCGCCACGGGAGCTGGGGAATGGCTCAAAAGAGCCCTCTTGTTTCTTTTCAGCGTCTCCTCATCTGAGCCAGCGGGAGCTCCTTCGGCCCGCTTTCTGGAGGCCTGCGCGGGAGTCTTGGAAGGGAACAAGTGGCTCTATTGAGGCCGCCAGCACCCCCCACCGCAGGCACAGGATGGGGGCTGCTCAAAGCCCCATTGTGAGAGATGCCTCTTGGCTAAAAGGGATGGGACGGACACACAGGCACACACAAACCCAACCACCTCCACACGGCCCTCCCGAAAGGAGCCGTAAATAATCAGGTGGCGGCCGTAACCCGAAGTTCGAGACAGAGCCATTTGTACAGCACCGAAATCCGATGTTGCCCTTTTTGTTTGGAGGTCCTGAACAAGCTGCAGGAAGAAAGGAGGGCACAAAGAGCCGTAACAACCGTGCCTGGTTCGGTGTGCGAGCTGAGAGCCCGGAGCAGGCCGGGCAGCCATCTTTGGGCCCCAAAGCAGGCAATCTGCCAGGCTGCGTCGCAGACAGTGTATCTGGGCAGGTGTATCCGGGGAGTCCACAAGTGAGGTGCGATGGGGCTGCTCTGGCCCAGTTGTCAGCCCCCAACATGTGGGTGAGAAGCTCCCTCGGAAATTTCACTGAGCGACACTCTTTTGGGGTGCCTCAGAGCTCTTCAGGGGTTCGCATAAGGCCTACTTCAGGACCAGTGAAGTGGAGAGTTTAGGTCAGTGATGGCGAACCTATGACACGCGCAGTGATGTCATTCAGGGGGAACGGACCAGAACGGGCGTTCCGGATCCTAACGGGCTTCGTGGCTGGTTCCGGGTTCCCGACAAGTGCCAATCAAAAGTGAGTTCCTGTTCCTAGATCATTTGAGTGACACCACTGGACACGCGGGTCACAGGTGACACGCCATGCTGTTTTCGGTGACACGGCATCGTTCACCATTGCCCTACAACAACCGTGTTTCTTTTATTTGTATTTCATTCTTGTATTTATTTGACGTTTCTTTTGGATGGTATTCTTTAAATACAGGCATGCCCTGGTATCCACTGATGCAGTATCCACGGTTTCAGTTATCCACGGATACCGTGGATACTGGGAAAAGACAGGGGAACATTAAACAAATCTCTTTTTTTAACCTCGTTGCAGCCAAAACCACATGTTCCCCTATCTTTAAAAAGGCGTCCCCAGTATCTACAGTTTACTCAGAAAATTTACTCAGAAGATCACACTTAACATCCAGCTGTAGTGGAGGACACAACTTTGTTGCTAAGAAATCAGACGTTGGTTGGTATTACGGGTCTAGCACAAGGGCTGGTGCTCTCTTCTCCTTCACACCTGTTCCTATTGTTTTTTCATATCTAGGGAGTAGAGGGGGCACATAGTGGAATCCCTCTGCAAATCCATGACCTGAGACAACTGTCTCAGCTGTCCCATGGAAGAGCCGGACCTATCTTTAGTTCATTTCTCCTGCAGTGCCGTTTCAGTGGCATCTGCAAATAAAATGGAGATTGAACTTTTGGAAGCTATTCCTAGTAGCTGCTGTGGACTGGCCCAATGCACAGGAGCTGTAAAAAGATAAATGAGGACATCCATCCTTTGAAAAAAGCCCTTGGGCAGAGTTGCACACCCTAAACTCCCACAAGTTCGCTGTGGTTCAGTCATGTTATGCATGATGCTGATAACCTGCCTTTCTATGATCGTGGTGCTCCAAGCGGGATCCACGATGGTCCCAGAGAATGTTCGGTGGCAGACTGTCTGCTTTGCATGCAGAACGTCCCCAGGTTCAATCCTTGGCAGCATCTCCAGGTAGAGGGGGAAAAGACTCTGGAGTGATGGAGAGCTGCTGCCAGTCAGTGCCCGACAACACTGAGCTGTGGGACCAATGGTCCAACACAGTAGGCAGCAGCTTTTTTGCCCCATCCATCCAGGAGCAGCGTGGCTTTCTGCACTCTGCATCCTTGGATCAGACCTTCTGGCCCCCAAGTGACTGATACGACTGTGGGCTTTCTCGCAGGCTTGTGTGCCTTTTGCTTTTCGGCCCTGCCCCTCCCACTTTTGGCAACCCCCCAATGG
This sequence comes from Lerista edwardsae, assembly GCA_029204185.1. Lineage (NCBI taxonomy): Eukaryota > Metazoa > Chordata > Lepidosauria > Squamata > Scincidae > Lerista > Lerista edwardsae. The sequence goes on along the minus strand of JAJKFI010000061.1, from coordinate 3,227,520 downwards.
CAGGGTGATGGCATCAAACGGGGTGCACTGAGCAACCAAAAGCCAAGTCAGCACAATGCACCCAACCTTGGCTGGAGGAGTTCCTTGGCTTTCCCCCCTCCCACCCCCAGCATGCATGGCCAGCTTCCAGTTCCCTGTTCCTTCAAAGAGGATCTTGGCAAAGACCATCAATCAAAAACAGCAAGGGTTGTTGTGTTCTGATTTTCGGACATCCTCCAGGGCAAGAGGACAGGAACAGAGGGAGGGAGGGGGAAGCGCCTCCGTGGGCGAAGAGGGCGAGCCTGAAACCGCCGGCTCCACAAGCTGAGCCGGAGCTGGCCCCCACCAATGCCCAAATCTGGCTGCCCAGCTTTGCCTTTGCTCTCGAGACTGTGAAATGGGCAATTAAGGAAAGTGCCCCCAGAGCCCAGCTTGATCGATCCTCCAAGCAGCTCTGCAAAAAGAGCCCTGCAAAACCCGAGCGGAGAAACCCAAGCACCACTGCATGTGGGACCTCTGCTCTTCTGCATGTCCGTGCTCCAAAACCTGAGCAGCCCTGTCCCAAACCACCCGCGATGTTACTGACATCTCCGCCAGCATGCCAGGGCTACTTCCTTGTGTAAATATGCCATGCAGCCCAGATCAGAATCAGGACTAGAGGGGGCATCACACTATGGCCCTGATCTATGGCATGGTGGGAGGAAGCATTTCTTGGTGCCAATTGGAAGTTTTTCCTCTTGCAAAATAGCAACAATTTGAGAGAGAGAGAGAGAGAGAGAGAGAGAGAGAGAGAGAGAGAGAGAGCAATCCAGATAAGAACTACCTCTCCCTGCTTGATTCAGACCCCTATAAGTGGGCTACTTGCAAGAGAAAATAGTTTTCCCTTGTGTAGTTTTGCCCACAAGTGAAGACCCAGCCAGAGGCATAGCTAAAGAAGTGTAGGGGGTGCAGTTGCACCAGGCAACAAGCTCAAGGGGGTCAACAAGCTGAGCTTGACTCTAGTGGCCAAAATTGTGAAAGCCTTGGCATGTATGACTAATGCCATCATATTATATAACATTTAACGCTGAATTTAATGCAGAATTCAACGAAACAAATCGTAGTGTAATATCTTCATATATCACACATTATGGACCAAAAAACCCATGACAATGAAAATGCAACTGTGATGTCACTTCCTATTATGACATCACTTCCAGGGAATCATTTTGCCCTCTACACAGGGCTACACTTCCATTAGCTACGCCAGTGGTCCCAGCAGAACACCTCTTCCGGTCCCAGTTTCAACGTAGCTGCTCTAGGTGCTTCACAACCCACCTGAAATTGGCTCATGACCCACAGGTGGGTCCCGACCCACAGAACCACTGGCCTACACAGGCTGGCAGTATCTTTCCAGCAAAGAGCAGTTCCCCCTACCAGTTGCTGCAAGCAATATGGGGACTCGTTAATCTACAGTCCCAGCCTCATGGGAAGTTTCTTTCTACCGAGTGAGAACTTGTATTAGTTTCCTGGGCACCAGGAGAAAAATCGAAGGTGACAGCAGTGGTGTTGGAAGAGTTTCAGCAATGGAATCCTTCCTCCCAACTACTTCTGGGACATTATATCAGTGCCCCAGTTTGCACCAGCTGCTAACTGATCCTTTTTTTCCCGTGTCTCCCTTAAAGCAAAATAGGAAGGTCATGTCAGGAGAACAAGAAGCGGACTTTTCTCACCTGTCCAGTTGGGTTCCCCAAGGAACAGCAGAGTGGAGAAGACACACCATGCAATCCGGAGGGCTTTGTCCATCTTTACAAGTCGACGCTGCCAGGTGAGGAACCCCTGCTGAAGAAAGCACAAGGAAAGTCATCGGAATTTATTTCATCTTCCGAAAAAAAATGCTACGGTTCTGCCCTGTTGGGACTGTAGCGCTTTGGAATGCAAGAGTGGGAACGGCAGGCTGAATGTGGAAAAAATAAATGGCCTGACTGTGGGAAAGCTAGCATGCCAAGGAAACGAAGGCTAGCCTGAAAGGATAGATTTCTACATGCAAGGAGTTTTTTTTTTCTAACACAGATCAGATAGCAATCTGCAATTATACAATCCCAGCAGGGCTATACAATGTGATTCTTGCTTTTACTGGGTTGATTGGCTCTTGGCAATGGGCAAAGGCTGCTGCATTTTGTTAGAATGATTTGTTCCCAGAAAGAAAGAGCATACGTTGTGGTTATACATCGCCTTTCCCCTGCACAAGATGAAGTTTGGAAAGGGAGAAATGAAATGTCAAGGCTTCCTTCAACCTCCCAAACCCTGAAAGGCCCGGTTGTATAGCTAAGGCATCTGCTATCTGGGGCAAAGAAGATTTTGTAGCTCTCCCCCCTTCCACAACCAAAATCAAATTTAATATATTAAGTAAATAAATTTTTTTCTGATTAATTAGCCATAACGTTCGATAGAATACAGATATTCCAACATGGTTTGTTTCATTGCACTCAGCATGAAATTACCTTTCCAGTGATATATAACATGATGATATTATTCGTATTTACCAACCTTATCAAGGTTTTCACAATTTTGGCTACTAGTGTTGAGCTCAGATTGTTGCCTCCCTAAAGCTTGTTGCCCAGTACAACTGCTACCCTCTGCACCATCTTAGCTATGCCACTGGAAATGCCAGTTCCAAAAAGTGAGGGAAGGAAAGCGGAAAATAGAGGGTACTGAGTATTAATTTTTTTTAAAAGATTGCTCAATACAGCAGCTTGGTATGAAGTTGCTGTGCAATCCCACTCCTACCCAAGAAGGGTTTAGCCCGTCAGTCCATCACTTTGCCCACAGGTGTGAGAAGTACCCCTCAAAACACACACACAGGTAAACTTTCCCCAGAAGTGCAGGCAATCTCCCCAAGCGGCTACACTAGCCCTTTTTTAGGACCCCCCTTTTAGGGGTCCTCCCAAGGAGGGACTTCAAAGTTGTACATCCTTTTAAATTTAGTGGCAACTGCATGCCAACCATCCGTCAAGATTATTCGATTTAGCAGTCGTATTTGGCAGGATTCTCCTGGACCAGCAGGTATCCAGTTTCCCACTGGGATGAATGGGGAGCCATGCGGACCCAAGCCTTTGTGGGACCCAGCTCCGAGGCTTGATTTTTGTGGACTGTGCAGCCAAACTCCCTTCTGTGTTGCCCTGTGGACAGGGGTCTTAGGAGGGTCAGCACCGACAATTTCATGAAAGTGACATCAGAAGTGAGTCTCGGCACTGCAGCCAACGAGAAACACACCAGCGTGTTCTTGCGCATCTTTTGAGAAACCTGAGATTGCCGTACGCAGGCAAGGCATTCAAAGCAAAGGCTGTCCTGCAGAGATTGGCGCACAGATCATGCCCTCCACAGCCCAACCCTAGACATGCCTACGTAGAAGTTAAGTCTTGTTAGACACAATAGAATGGACTCTCAGGGGAGTGTGTCTAGGATCACAGCCTCAACCTTTTTTTAATGGGGATGAGATCTGGAAGGTTAAGAGACTGCCTGGCATGGATTAGGGTGTGGTGGAGGGAGGAAGAAAGGCAAAGCGGAGTGGGGAATCTCACTTACTGTTAGCGACCCTGTTGACCTCGACTGGTGGAGCGGTCGACTGGACTTCTCCGGCAGTGCCCAAAGCAAATGGCAGGTGCACCGAAGTCCCCAGCCGGCAGCTTCTGTGGAAGGGTTGGATAAAATCAGCCACACAAACCCCCCTTGCTCAAGTCAGACTTGGAGGAGGGGGTGGAGCTTGGTTGGGAAGAGAGAGAGAGAGAGAGAGAGAGAGAGAGAGAGAGAGAGCGCTGTTTCTTGTTTCCGTTCCTGCCTGGGAGAACATTGTGCACCCAGTTTAGGCCTCTGTAAGTGTAAATCTACGGCTGAGTAGGACTTGAATTCCGCAACAGGACAGGAGGGAGGACTGGTGCCAAATTAGACGTGACGTGGATGGTTCAATTCTGGGAATGGAACTCCTTTTGCAAGAGAACAGGCGTCTTTCTCTTTTGCCAGAAGAAAAGGGGGGGGCAATTTGGATCAGACATGGGGGAACCCTTTGACTCCAGTGTTGATTCCCTTCTGACACCCCCACCCAAAAAACCCGCTATTACCTGCAAAGAAAAAAAAATTCAATGGGCACCCCAGCATGGCATCTTTTGCAGTGGCTATTTCTAGTGTCTCTTTTGTAGTTTGTTTTTAAGATTGTGAGCCCTTTGGGGACAGAGAACACACCCGTGCAGTTCAGTTTTGCTCTCCATATAATAGGGTTCAGTACATTTCCTTGTCAGCTTGGATGGGAAGAGGGGCTTCTTTCTCAAGTGTGTTTTGGGGCCTGATCAGACCAGGACCGTTTTAGGGGCATTACAGTCCTCTCAGCCTGCTCTTCGAAGTGGACCGAGTGCCTACTCGTTAGTAAACGTGCATGTGTGCTTCAGTTTCACTTTCCATAGGGCGCAATACACTTTCCTTGTCAGCTTGTCAGTTTCTCAACAACCGGTCTGCCACTCACTGATGGGTCCCAACCCATAGTTTGGGAAACACTGAGTTATGGTTAAGATTTACAGACCACTTTCCCACAAAATGTGGCTCACACAGTGGTTGGCAGCATTAAATAAACATATCCCCAAAGGGCTCACAATCATAAAGCATTAGCTTGCGTGAAAACTATCAAAGCTGGTTTCGTGCGCAATCCAAACCTGGAGTTCGGCCGGCACAGTTAGGCTGGCACAGTTTGGCCGGCACAAGGGCCATCCTAAAGTGAGTTTGGACCACTCTTGGAGTCAGGGAGGATGGTGCACGTCTGTGTGCTGCCCTCTCTGACTCTGAGAGTGGTCCAAACATACTTTACGGTGTCCCTTGTGCTGGCCAAACGTTGCTGGCCTAACTGTGCCGGCCGAACTCCAGGTTAGGATCCAGGTACTTAAAAAACAATCAGCGTATACAGCAGACACCTTGCGGGACACAGAATGTGTATAATATACGATTATTATTTGGAGCGGACAGAGAGGTTTGATCAATTAGTTTTTCTGGGCTAATGAGCCCGGCGTCTTCCTCTGGGCCCTACGTATATGACAAACAGCCCCCACCCCAAAGTCTTTCAGACCAAAGCTAAACAGCAGTAGACTCGGAGCTGCTGCCTCACGAATATTAATGAGAGACCTTTTATTCCAGTGACAATACGGGACGAGCCCCGGCACATCCTACAGCCCGTCTTGCCCATTGATCAGAGCCGTCCAAGGCCTGAAGGACATTGTCGGGACATGCCAAAGTTACCGCCGCTCCCAAGTCTAGAGAGGGATATTTTGTTGTTTTCGGAGCATGGGCTTGCTGGAAAATGGAAAGCATTTGCGGGAAAGGAACAATTGACGGAAGAAGGAGGGGAGGAGATGCTACGCTTGGAATTCCAGACTTGGATTTCGAGATGGTTCAGATCAGTAGGAAAGGGTTGGCCTGTTCCACTGGCTGTCTTCACACGGACTCAAAGTTCCAGATGTTGAGAAGGCAAAGAGGTTTCCCCAAATTCAAGCCCACCTAGTGTTGCCTGATGCTAGATTCCAATTCAGATTGGCATCCCAGACAGATGGTCATTTTAAAAAGTGAGCCCCGTTGCCAAAAAGTCTGAGAACCGCTGATATAGAACATGCTGGTACTATTCACACTTACCAAGGTTTTCACAAGGCCGCTGGTGTCAAGCTCTGCTCGTTGTCCGACCGTCCGTCCCGCAAGCCTGTTGCCTGTTGCAATTGCTGCCGCCTGCACCATGCATGCCACTGGCTGGACCAAGCAGCTTCCTATGCATAATAGGGAAGGAACAGGCAGCTTCCTGTGAAGTCTGACTGCTGGTCCAGCTGGCTCTGCAGTGCCCAACACTGACTGGCAGCAGCCTTGAAGGATCTCAGGCAGAGGCCTTGCCCACCATCTACGGGCTGGCAGTTTTAACTGCAAAGCATGCCCTCGACAGCGGAGCATTGCTCCTGTGTGGGCCTCACGAAAGATGCGATCTACTGTACTTGCAAATCGCCATGGGCTGGAACACCGTCAGAGTATGAGACGTTCAGAGATCAAGCCCTGCATGCTTTACAACATACCTCCGCGGATTAATATTACCGTGGAGATACACCATTACGTCTTCCCTCTTTCTCTTCTCCTGCACCAGCAAGGCATCGTGGAGGATGCTGGCCAAGGCAGAGCAACGGCAGCCAGGTCTGAGCTACAGGCAAGAGTCCCTGAAGGCTCCTTTGCTGCCCTGAAAGGGAAGGCAGAGCAAAGGTGGCCCCCTGAGGGCCGGCCCTTCCTCGAGGCAGGTTGAGGAGGTCGACTCCAATGGCAGACTTGCAGGATAATGGCCTTTGCCTCTTCTCTCCTGTGCTTCCCTGGTGGGAAGCAGGAACAGGATGGTGGTGGCTGTGCCGGAGGAGAAAGCAGGTGGCACCAACCCTGCAAACCTCTTTCAGCTCATTTCCTGTCTCTCGTAAGAAGTGGAGCAAGGCAGAAGAGCAGCAGCGGGTGACCCCCCTCGTCTCCTGGCCCCGCTACCGCAAGGCTCTCCCCAACTCTCTCTTTGCAACTAGCTGGGTGGGTGGAGCCTAGAGCGGGGAGCGGAAGAGGAAGTACCGCCTCTGCTCTCACTCTGGACTCCACCCACCAGGGATGGCTCTAGGAGTAGTGGGGCCAAATATGGGGCATTCCGCGGGGCCCCCATTCACCAGGATATACTTGGTGGTGACATGATGATGTTGCCACCAACTGCTTCCAGGAGGCCCATTTGGGGCAGTTTGAAGGCAGGGGCAGGTGGGAGGGCCCAAGGTAAAGCTGCTCTGCTCATCCCAATGACTTACGGACCATAGGGGTCCCGGCTGCAGCAGCAGGCAATAGGCAATAGTGACGACATGGGTCACACTGGGCAGGAGGTCGAGTCGAGAGGGTAAAAGCCGCCTTTATGCCCGAAGATAAGATCCGAAAGTCGCCAGTTTGAGAACACCGGAAGTTTCCGTGAGCGGCAGACCTTGATAATGCGACTGATAAGATCTGAGTTGAGCTGTCTCCGGCTGCCTGTGAGAGAGGAGTTGTGCTGGGCCAGCTGTTTCTTTGGTGAGAGCAAAGAAGCCGTTTATCAGCCGGCGGGAAGGTGATTGTGCAGCCAGAAAGAAAGACTGGACTACGAAAGTTTCATTGAATGTAGTAGTTCTTGTAAGATAGAACTTCTTTGTGTTTTGTAAAACCCCTCGGGGTTAGAAAAAGCCTGCCTATGTAAACTGCCTTGAATTAAAGTCAAAGGAGCAATCTAATGACCAAGAAAGGCAGTATATAAATACCGTTATCATCATCAAGGCCGGCCCTGCCATCCACAGTCAGTTCAAAAGAGAGAGCTGGAAACAAGGATCAGGGTGGATGTGACGAAGTGGGCGAGGGAGAACTTGTAGGCCAAAACGCAGGCAGGAAAATACTAAGAGGGTTGGGTGGAACTTGGGTGCTGCTTCAAGCATATGGGGGAGGGCTTGGGTCAGGGTTAGTGGAGGGCAACCTACTTGTCGGGGGGGGGCGGGCATTTGCGTCCCTTTGGTACCGGGAGGGTCTAGATCTATTGTGCCCCTCTCCCATCAAAACAAATTCTGATGCTCCTTCAGCTGCAGGCAAACCATCGAAAGACAAATAGGTTAAATAATCTTTATTTCGAGTAGTGTCGGATGGTTTTACAAATAGATTTTAAATTATTTCAAATATACAGAGAAGAAATGTTACAAACGAACCCATGACAACGACAACAAATAGAAGCCCTCAACCAAACCCCACCCGCTGCGGCCCTTTCGCCCCATATAACAAAGGGGCAAAGATTAAAGTAGCTTTTCGCTCTCTGTTTTTTTAAAAAAAAAAATGCATTGTGATAAACATTCTTTCTCCCTCCCCCAATAAAATATACAGCCATTATAATAAATGATAATTATGGAAAACAAATTAAAACAAAAAAAAGTTAGAAAAAAGGTTATTTTGTGTAAACTCTAAACAGAGTTAAAGTTCTCTAAATTATTTTAAATATTTTCTCTTAAAACGTATTTTGCATGGCAGTGCAAAAACAAAGGGGCACAAAACCAATAGGAAAAGGTGATTCTGCAGGTGCTATATACAGCTGAATCGTAAAACGTACCACGGAACTGTTTCGTATTTCTGGGAGGTGACGTTTTTCAGCTCGCATGAGGCTGTTTTATTGACCAGCCCAACGCTTTTCCCATGACGAAGTGGCTAAAACAAGGAAGATAAGACAAACCGAGAAAGACGGCGACCGACTGGACTTCTTGTGTGGTCCTCGTTAGATCACTGAAAGCTCCAAGGCACACAGAAGGGGTTGAGTTTCTTGCACTCCTGGGCCCCCAATTCCTCCACTTGCCGAAGGTCGGCACCAGACATGGCAAGTGTCTTGCTACTAATCCCTGAGACCACTTCTGTACCATAAGCTTTGCCTGGTGGGTGGGGACGACTGTCGGGCCCCACCCAGGTAGGGGTATTGAGGGTATTTTGCTGAGGACCCCCTGGAACTGGCCCTTCCCCCATTGGTCTCCCTTCTCCCCTTCCCCCGGCAACTTCCGTGGGTCAAAATGGGAGTTCTGCTAATAACCACAGCAGATGGTGAGGGGGATTTTGGTGAGAGCTGCCTATGAAGGAACAGGAGGCACTGTGGCCATGCTTGGTTCCTCAGCCCTTGTGAAGTTACCCTGTGCCATCTTTGGGCGCCATCTTGCCCCTCTCAAGTGGCGCCTATGTGGAAGGCCACCATCACTCTCTTATGATAGAGGAGCAAAATGGCCGCCATTCGTTAACATTCTCCAATTTTTTTTTATAACCCTCTTGGCCAAACTGTGGCAGCAAATAAAAGAGGTCAAGTCGCCGGTAGCTGATCTGGGGACAAACACCCTAGAGAGTGTTTGTAGAGAGCATTTAGCAGGAATTCTGAGAAGATGATGCTCCGGGTTAAAGAAAGATTGGAAAAAGGACTACAAAAGGCAGGGGAGACACCCATCTACATTCAACTTTCAAACGTTCTGTCTTGGCTTTACTTGAGGAACTCTGGGAGTTGTAGCCTTCTGTGAGGGCTGTGAACTGGGGGTTAAAACTGGCAAGACTCCCGACCTTCACAGAAAGTTCCGGAGGTTAAAGAAGCCACAACAGTCAAACCGCTAGATAAATCGTTACAGCAGAGGAGTTTTGATTTCCCGGTCAGCCAGCGGCAGGGTTGGGAGTGGCCTCTGGTTTGAATCTGCACTGACTCCAAACATACGTTTGCACGGCAAATATTGGTGTGTGGGAGAGACGGGACAGGTCAGAGGCTATCAAAACAGAACAAGAAGCCAAGTTAGATTGGATGGTGGAGAGTCCCTTGGTTCGAATTTGGGTCTACTCCAGTCACACAAAAAGCGGATGTGGGTCTGAATTCCAGAACAAAATGGGTCTCGTAGGTGGGGAGGTTACCACCCTAATGACTGCCCCCCACCCTGAGCACTTTTCTCCTCTGTTGAACCCCAACACTCAAAGCCAGCTCAGCGGGGAGGGAAGAGGCCACTATGGTGGGCTTGCAGCAAACGGGATGGGACGGGACAGACTTTGCTCTCCTAACCCACCGGCCCTTTTTCATAGTGCACATTCCCAGCATGGGGGTGGCAATTGGAACAGCCCTACGCCGGCCTATTAGAAGAGTCTGGTTTGAGGAAGAGAAGCGTTTGGGGGGAATTAAGGACGTTATGCCGCTGCCCTGACTAAGGTCGGGTGGGTTCGGGGGGAGACGGGGCACCTCACCCACTCATCTTAGCCCAACGTCCCCCACAAACAAGGCAATGTAGAAAAGAGAAGGCAAAGTAAGCCAAGCTATTGCCGAATGGGGAAGACATGCCGAAGGAGACAAAGCTGGGAGGCAGGCCAAGGTTCTTCCAAATGACGGTGAAGACAACGCAACAGGGAAGTAGTTGTAGGTGTGTGTACACTCCCCCCCCCACTGTTGCACCAGCTGACCACTTTCATAGCCCTGCAATACCTGTGGAAACAGAGGCAACACTGGGGGAGAAGAGCACCCATACATCAAAGAAACATACATGCTCTCCTACAAGATACGCAACACATTTATTGCACAACAGCGCTGCCCGTCAAAACGGGAACCCGCCTCCCATCTTGGCTCTTCCGGGCCTGGCCAACACCGCTTTGCCTTCGAGAACTGGACCGGGGCGGGTTGCGGCTTCAGAGAGACGGCTGAGACAGCACCGGACGAGGTGGGGAGGTGGCAGTTCTACGTTCGCCATGTGTTGGGGACTTTGTCCTGCTGGGAGGAGAGTCCGAGTAAAAAGGGCCACAAAACAGGGGAACACAAAAGTCATGCGCATCCTTGAACGTGCCTTCCGGGAGGTCGCAGGCGGGGGACGCATCCCAGGCATTGCTGCCCCCGTTCTATCTCAAGTGCTACAGACTGCGTTCAGTTTTGTTTTCCGCACGCAGGGAATTGTCTTTGGGAGGCTGAGAAGAGGAGGAGGAGGAGGAAGTGCGATCTGCGAAGGAGGGCGTTCTGCACCCTGTGCGTTTCTTAAAAAAAGGTTTTGTTGGTTTCGCTCGGACAGGAATGTAAACATCAACCTCGGTCAGCCCTTCCCGGAATTAGAGTTTGTACATAAAGAGGACTTCGGGGTCGCAGCTTTTCAAGTCCGTTTGGTTCTTGAGTTGGGATGTAAACAGGCCTGGGGACGCCGCGTCCGTGCAGGCCCCCCGGGGAAAGCAGCAGGCTCCTTCGGGGTTGCCCCTCTCCTCAATGGGACTCCCGCTGACCAGCGCCAAGTTCTTCAGCCTCTGCCGCTCCTGCGCCTGCCGGGCCCGGTTTGCGATGTAGCGCACCCTGCTCTGGCTCCGGGACGAGGACCTTCGCAGGAGGCCCATCCCTTCCTCTTCCTCCTCGGACTCAAACTGATCGAGGCTGGTGGGGGAGGTGATGTCGTTCGCCTGCTGGAAGGTGGTCAGCTTCTTCAAGCGCTCCGTGAGCTCGTCCAGAGGCTTGGCCGATGCCCTTGAGGCCCCACAGCGGCGCTGCTCCCTCATGGAGCGGGTGACGAAGCCCCGGCTGATGCTGCGGTACTTGCTGTCAAAGGGGCAGGTGATGTCGTCCGAGGTGAGGTCCCCGAGGCTTTTCGACTTGGCCTGGCTGGCCTCCGTTCTCTCCTGCTCCGTGGCCTTCACAGAAGACTGCTTGAGACTTTCCACATACAGTCTGCTCCAGGTGTGTCTCCTGGGTATGGACGCTAACCCTACCTCAGGACCCCTGGACAGTGGCCGAGGGCGCAGCTCATCTTCGCTTGGTTGGCCTGACCTCAGGTTGGGGTTGGATTTGCTCTTGGCCACCGTGGGCATCTCGCGCCCGGTCGCAGCGTTGGCAGACCACGGCCGCACGCCTCTCCGCTGAGGGATGACTTCTGGCCGCACACCGAGGTCTGGGAGGCTCTTCCGTGCCAGGTTGGGCAAGGAGAGGTCGATGACCGTATCGTTGGAGGACATGCTGGAAGAGGAAGACATGCTGTCCCTGTGACTGTTGGAGTCTAGTTTGCTCCAGATACGGTCGTTGACCGTGGCGTCGGAGTACACCTCCGCTGCGGGGGAGACGCCGCTGGGATGTCTCGCAGCGACAGAACAGTCACAAAGTTTGTACCCTTCGCTCTTGGATCGCCTCACTACCACGTGAGGTCCGGGGATCACAGCAGCTTGAGTTAGTTGGGGAAATCCTTGAGGCAGAGGAGGCGGACTGTTTTCATCCTGGAGGCTTTGGTGGGGTCTCCCATTCATGGTGATGGTTTCCTTCTCAGTTCTTGTGATGCCTTCCAGTTCTTCACCCACCCCGTCTCTTTGCTTCTGGCCATTGCCAGCAGAGCGGAGCCAACTGTTGGCCAACAGCGCCACGTTTTCCTGAGTTTGTGAGCCAGGCTGACTGCCACCGCCACTTGCCCTTCCCCAGCTGTCCTCTAGGGTGGCGCTCTGTCCAACGTCCTCCCAACTCAGCATGCTTGGAATGGCTCTGGGGGGCGTCTCCTCCTCCGATGCTTCCGCTGTACACGGCAAAAGAGGAACTTCCTTGCGCTGGTCTGACGGGCCACGTCCTTCTGCCCCGGTTTTGCGGGGGTCCTCGGGTACGGACCCTTCTTTGGAATTGCTGGCAGGGGTGCTGGACAGAGACAAGCAAGAACGGACATGCTGGATCTCGTTGGCAACAAAGGGCTCTTCATTGATCGTCTCCAGGCTGCATAATGAAGTGGCGGATCTCTGCATTGAGAATCGGCGGACTTCTAGGGAAGAGGAAAACAGGGAGGAAAGTCATGAGTGAAGGCCGAAGGTTCCATTCATTAATAGCCATGCATATAACTCTTGCATATAAGGGAACAGCAACCCTATGTGGCCCCAGGTTCGAACCTCTGCTTGAGAACCTCCAGGAGGGGAGAGCCCACAACTGCATGAGGCCGACTATTCCAGTACTGGACAGCTCCTAGGACATTGTGCCTTTGCCTCCCTCCCTGGAGTTTCAACCCATTGGGTCTAGTCCTGCCCTGGGGAACAATAGAGAGCTAGTCCTGTCCTTCAGTCCTATCTTGGTCACCGTAGCTTGAAGAAGCTACCATATCTTTCCCCTTAGCGTTCTCTCCTCCAGGTTGAACAAATCACAGTCCCTTAATTGGACCTGAAAAAACTTAGGTGCCAGACCGCTCCCCCATCTTAGCTGTCCTGAACTCCTTCCAGCTTATCATCATCCGCCTTAAAACCTGTGGAGCTCACAACCGGACACAGGATATTCTGAACGCAGGTCTGACTAGGCAGAGCAGGGAGCAGCGCACTGTGTCGGTGGGATCGCGCAATCCTTCGTTCCACGCCTCATGGATTCCAGTTTAATGTGGAGGATTCTCTAAAATTTGTTCCTGGGACTGGGGCACGCACTGGTTTCTTGTCATTCTTCTGATCCCCCCCCCAACATCAATGCATATATGTTGCACAATGCACCTGAAATCAGGCACAATGCACCTGGAAAAAAAAGGTGCACAAAAAGCAACCTCAGTGAGGCATGATGGTAGCAAAATTCTTCCTGCACGGAATCTTCCTGATGTGGATGGTGCCCGCAGGGAAAGGGCACCCTTGTACACTGCACAGTCTGAACAACCGTACACAGCAGTGCTGGTGACCGAGAGATGGAAGCATTCAAGCTTGTAGTGCAGAGAGGGCAGGCGGCAGGCAGTCTGAATAACTGAAGAAAATAGAGCTAGCAGAACAGGAAGCAGAGATTTACTGCTTCCTGTTTAGCATTAGGTCTATTTTTGTCAGTTATTCAGGCTGCCAACAGCGTGCCCTCTTCGCTGCGGATAACTGAAACCACATATATTGGAACTGCAGATATGTATACACAATTCCTCGTAGGCAACGTGATCGGTGGAGAACGCTAGATGTGGCTCTTTTTGCCTATCAGAAGTTACTTTTTCTCTCCAGAAACCTCCCTTAAACTGAAGATACAAACACACAGACACAAGCATGCTGCAGAAAACCATGGTAGCGGCAGGAAACGTTTTGAGCAGTTAATACCCCGGAAAAAAAAGGCATACATTTCTGATGTAGCATAACCCAGGATACAAAAATGCAGAATAAAAAAAAAAAATCGAAAGCAAGAGTTGTTCTCTCCCCTCCCCCCCGGATCAAATCAAAGGCATGCAAAGAAAATCTCAAGCAGTCATGCCAAGGCTAGAGGCCGAGAAAAACCGCAGATAATTATGATTCGTTACAAGGAAACGAGGCAAGAGAAATCAGCAGTACTCGGCAGTTACCTGTGAGTTGCTTATCCTTTCAGTTCTTAACTACAGAGACAAGAGAGTGCATGTGGAACAGGACAGAACAGAGGAAAACTGCAGTTAATTCAGGGAAGGCCGGAACAGATCAGGAATAAATAAGCAAGGAGAATGGGGGAAACGCGAGAGCTGGTGCACGTCATATCTGCAGGATCTTGAGAGTCCTTTTTGGACCACCCAGAGCAGCCCTGGCCAAACTGCGATCAACGGGACGGTCCAAGGTTAGCTCCCCGCCCACATGTTTGCTACGTCTGTCTCGGGAGCTTTTGGTGCAATGCTATGGGCTGTACCCAAAGGACACTGAATCTGTACATAAGAACATAAGAACATAAGAAGAGTCCTGCTGGATCAGGCCAAAGGCCCATCTACTCCAGCTTCCTGTATCTCACAGCGGCCCACCAGGTGCCCCAGGCAGGCACGAGACAACAAGATGCTTGCATCCTGTTGCCACTCCCTTGCACCCAGTACTCTGAAGTAGCCTACTACTAGTGTAAGGAGGTTGCACAATCCATCATGGCCTATAGCCCCCGATGGACCTTTCCTCCAGAAATCCGTGCAAACCCCTCTTAAAGGCATCTAGACCAGATGCCATCACCACCTCCTGTGGCAAAGAGTTCCACAGATTAACTACCCGCTGGGTAAAAAAATACTTCCTTTTATCTGTTTTAACTCTCCCAACCCTCAGTTTTAGCAGATGCGCCCTGGTTCTGGTATTTTGAGAGAGGGAAAAGAACATCCCTCTATCCACTTTCTCCATCCTGTCCATAATTTTGTATGTCTCAATCATGTCCCCCCTCAGGCGCCTTTTTTCTAGACTGAAGAGCCCCAGACGCTGCAGTCTTTCTTCCCAAGGGAGGTGCCCCAGCCCCGTCATCATTTTCGTCGCTCTCTTCTGCACCTTTTCCAGCTCCACTATGACCTTTTTGAGATGCGGCGACCAGAACTGGACACAACATTCCAGGTGTGGCCTCACCATCGATGTGTGCAAAGCCTCTGTGCAGTGGCAAGGGCCGGCCCACCTGCGAGGCCAACTGAGGAGGTTGCCGCAGGTGGAAGGTGGGCAGGGAGCCCCCACTTCATCCATCCTTCTTCTGCACCCTACCTTTACAAAGAAAGATGGAAACCGAGACAAGGAGGAAGTGGGGAGGAGAGCTGATGGGCTAGAATGCTGTGGAGGACAGCATCATTGCCACCACTTTCCTCGCCTCCACACTTCCTCTTCTTCTCGTTCCCTCTTTGTTCCCTCTCCGCAGAGGTGGCAGCTGGTGCTTCTCCTCGTAAGGTGCCACAGGGTTTTGGGTTGGCCCTGCGAAGCAATAAGGCCAGCTAGTCGCATCATTTCAGTGGCCCCACCGAAACAGGATTCACTTCCCTTGATTGCTGTGACACGACTTGCACGTGTGCCCCACATCCCTGGGAAGTGTCACAGCCAAAGTCATAACGCCCATTCATCGACCTGCACTATAATCGGCCTGTACAACAAGTAAAATGATAAAATAGCTTGAGATACGCAGGGATCTTAACCGGGCTGCGTGGAAAGCGTTTGCCCTAATTTGACATTTCCCTGGTGCTCCGGTTGGATTAAAAAGAAATCTCAGAATCATACGTACGCGTTACGGGAGGGCAAGGCGCGTGCACACGCACACACACACACTCACACACACACTGCAGACGACTACAGGAGGGATTTGCTACTGGAGATGGTTTGGCGGAGGACAAAAGAACACAGGCCCAAGATGGGAGACCTCGAGGCCACAGACGACCCCAAACAGAAACACAAATCTGCTGCTCGTGTTTGCTAAATAAAAAGCGACAATGGCAACGTTTAAATTAAAGAAAAGGGGGGGAGTCTTCTAAAGGGAGACGGAGACGATGGCGTGAACTACGGCAGGGAGGGCGGTGACACAGCTCTGGTCTTACCAGTGAAGAATATAGGGGATTTACTTCGAATCTCCTCCAGTTTTTCCGCAAACAGGGCATTCATCTCCCTCTGCAGGGTGCCTGCCTGCTTCCTGGAGCTCTCAGACGAGCGTTTGGGGAAATCGGGGCTTCCGAGGCTCTCCAGGCTGCTGGAGTTGGAGGAGACGGAGCCGTGGCTGGCGGCCACTAAGTTGGTGGTGCTGCCGTATTTGCCGCCGGGCTGGCCCTGCCACCGCTGCCTGGAGGGACCTCTCCCCCCGTGACGCTTGGAGTCGCCGCTTCTCTTCCCAGAGGTCCCAAAGGGCTGGCAGGTCCTCGGCAGGCTCTCGGCAGCCCCGTGGCCGCCACGGAGGGGGAGGTCTGCCTGCGGCCTGGGCTGCTCCTGGACCCCCCAGGGCTTGAGCTCCAGCCCCTCCTCGCCGCCAGCGAGGCTGCTATAGGGGTGGCGGTGTGGGGGGGCGTCGGAGGAGGAGGAGGCAGGCCGAGCGGTCGAGTGGTCGCTCCACTGGCACTCCAGGTCGGGGCTCTCGCTCGAGCCGATCATGCACTTCATGCAGTTGGTGGCCATGCCAATCCTACCCGATCCGTTGACGGCGCAGCGGGCGAAGACGCCCGGCTTCTCGGGGGGCGGCTCCTGGAGGCGGACCCGGTTGGACCTCTGGATGGGCTCGCTGAAGGTGGCGTCCCTGGGCGCGCGGGCTTGGCTGCTCCTACCCTTGCCAACACCGTGGGCCTTACCTTTCAACCCCTTGCCCGGAGCCTCCCTGGGGGCGCCCTCTCGGGGGGAAGGTGCCGGGGACGCAAACTCCGGCTCCTTATCGAAACGAGGGTGGGAGAAGTCCTCCAGGTCGCGGTCCTCGCTGGCCCCTTCCGAGCTGTTGTCTTTGGTGTCGATGGCGATCTCGGGGAAGCCCTTCTTGGCCCTCTTCTGGCTCTTGGTGGGCGCGCTGGCTGTCCGCCGTAGCAGGTGACTGCTAAAGGAGTGTTTGCGGTTGAGTTGGCCAGCAGCATGACTGTCTAGAGAGGCCTGCTTTGGACTTCTGAGAAATAGACCTTTTAAGCCCAGAGCTTGCTTGGCCTGGAAAAGAAAAGAGAACCCCCGTAACAGGAGATGGGCATGACTTCACCTGCAGCAAGCAAACACACACGGCGGCAGTGATGGGTGAGGATGTTTGCCTTGTGGGCAGAATCACCTGCCCAGGTCTGGCTGGAAGACACAATGGAGGAGGGGAGGGATGAACTGCAGCTTTGTTTCAAGATTTCACCCTTGTGTCATTCTGCCCATTGGCTCAGGGATGATCCCTGCAGCCCAGTCTTATGCATGCTCCGACATGGCATCCCATTGATGGCAATGGAACGCTACCCACGGCTTGGCTCAGCCCATCTGAAGGGGGGTGGTCTAGGGCCCAGCAATCGCTGCCCATAGTAGCGTGAAGGATGGGAGAATGGTAATCTAGGACGGCGGTCTCCAACCTGGAAACCACTGCAGCCACGAAAATGCTCCGCGGCACAACCTGCGCTGACCATTCCACCGGGGAGCCAAACAACAACCGCACCCACATGTCCCAAGTATTCCCGCGGTCAGCGGCGCCCACCTAGAATGCAAGGAACTCTGCTTCCTGGGGCGACAACCAGGAAGCCACTGGCCACAAGGACACTTGGGAAATGTAGCCTCTCCTAACAAGTGCTCTATATCTGCATTACTTTAAAAAAAGAAAAAGAAAAACTCAACGTCCAGATATGAGCAATGCACAAACTATAATGAAAACCTGGAAGAGATATAGAGCCCGATCCTATCCAACGTTTCAGTGCCGGTGCAGCCACACTGCAGTCCCGAGTTGGAACAAATGTTCCCTGACTTTGAGGTGGCCTCTGTCACTGCCCCCAAACCACAGCGTGCATCCCCCTGGCTTGGTTGAATCAGTGCTGGAAAGCTGGGCAGGATTTGGCCCTTAGATGTTACTTTTCATTAGAAAATAAATTCATTTTCTTTCAA
Organism: Lerista edwardsae; assembly: GCA_029204185.1. NCBI lineage: Eukaryota > Metazoa > Chordata > Lepidosauria > Squamata > Scincidae > Lerista > Lerista edwardsae. The sequence goes on along the minus strand of JAJKFI010000061.1, from coordinate 3,209,793 downwards.
CGAATGGGTTTGTTCCAGCAAAACGATAAACAGTTAGCAGGTTTCACATGAACTAAACATTTTACTGGGAATTTGATGCGGATTTGGAAGTTCCTCCTTGGACAACCTTTTCAGGGAATTTGAAGGTATAGTAAGCCAGAAGGCGTTTCTGTGAGACTTAAAAGAGATTACTTGGGTAGGTTTTGTGCACCTCTCAAAAGACCACCCAAGGTTTGGCATTTAGTAGTGGGTTGCAATAACCTTCACAGAAATAACCCACCTTGCAATAGTGATGTTTTGTTGTGTTTCTGACAACAGCGCGGAACTACAGAAAGAGTCGGCGTAAGTGGCCTTGTGTGTTGCCGTGCTTTACGGAACTCCACACATACTCCCATTGCCTGTTGAGATGGGCCAGACTACCTTTGCAGCCAAATCCAAGGAACGTGAGCCAGCCACAGCAAATGGGCTAGGCACTGTGGCTAATGTACATGTTGACCATTGGCGGCTCACCTCCAGTATGTGTGGCCCTCCCATTCATAGAGCATGGAAGAAGTGAGGCCACACTATGCCACTGCTAATCTGTGCATTTGCCGGCTGGTCTGCGAAGGGGTCGTCTATGCCTATACAACTGTACGAGTGTTGGCTTCCATCAAGAGCAGACACGCCCATTATCCAGAGCTCCAGACCGCACAGGAAGTTCACAGTACACACAGTCCCCTTTCAGATGTCACATTGCACGGAAATCTTGGGGGGACTCCTGACCCCTGTTCCCTCCACCAGCCCAAATTGGAAAAAAAAACACAAGTTGCATCCAGCCACCGTGCTCCCCGGATGTGCCGATAGTTGCAAAAATTCAGGGTGAAAGCCCAGAACACACAGTACACAAAGAACCATTTCGTTTTTTCCCACCCCCACCCCAGAGAAAGAAAAGGATCCCACCGATGGAATGGGGTGAAGTGCAGTGAAGTTTCTCCCCAGTGATCCCTTTATAGCTTTGCAATCAATCCAGCTAGACCGTCGGATGCATTCCTCCCCCCCCCCCAGTGAGGCTAGCTAGTGATGCTTGAATCAAAATGGGCGATTCAAGATCCCAAATCCAGTGCAAATTTGGTTGGAAGTAAAAAACAAAAAAAGAAGAAGAGTCATTTAGAAGAAGATCCAGCATAAATTTTGCAAAGCAGCAAAGGAGAATCTGCAACCCCATCCCCGCCCCCCCCCCCCACAATGCAGGTTTAAAGAAACTAGCAACTGATCTCCTGATTCCACCTAAAAACAGAGAATGTCCTCAAAGCAGGGAAGTTGCAGGAGGGCTGAACTGGGCTCAAGCAGTGCTTTAAAGGAGAATTCTCCCCCCCCCCCACTTTCCGAATCAGTTGATGGTGTCGGGGACTGCAGAAACGACAGGGAAAGCAATAGAGGATTTTTCTCCTTTCAAATTAAGACCGAGATCAATGTGCATTCTGGATCTGCTTCGTAAATGTGGAGCTCTCTGTTTTGTGCAATGGCACAGCAAATGTTGCAATCCATGTTATGAGCGGAAGAAAAATTTCCGTTTCAGGAGGAGGAAAAAAAAGATAAAGCTAAATAAGGAGAAGACACAAATGTTAATGATGTTCTCAGTCGGAGACGCATGCAAGGGTGTCGCTAAGGAGCACACTACACCTTCCTGTGGCAGGAGGAGGGGAGGGGGGTACCTTCAAGGCGTCTACATGTGCTCTGCTTCTAAAAGGAGACCTTTTTTGACACAGAGAAGTCCACTGAAATCACAAACAGACAGAGTAAAAAGGCAGAGAGTGAGACATGAAGCCACAAGCCGAGGAGACTCTGCAAGAGATATAGGCACATTGGGAGAGAGGGCAGGAAAGAGATCACATACACAAATTCTGATGGCACACGATTCATCCATGAGAGAGAGAGAGAGAGAGAGAGAGAGAGAGAGAGAGAGAGAGAACACACAGGAGGTTGCAGGAGAAGAGTTTAAAATTCCACAGAGCACAATTCCACAGGAGTACAGAAAAAGTTCAGGACTGGGTGCAGAACTCAGGGCGCATTCCTAACCTCGAGTTAGGCTGGCACAGTTAGGCCCAGTTGCCACAAGGACCGCTCTAAAGTATGTTTGGACCACTCTCCGAGTCAGAGAGGCCAGCACACAGACGTGTGCCATCTTCTCAGACTCTGAATGGTCCAAACACACTTTATGGTATCCCTTGTGCTGTCCAAACTTTGCTGGCCTAACTGTGCCAGCCTAACTCCAGGTTAGGATTCAGCTCTGTGTCCTGAGAATCACAGCCTTCCTCCCCCCCCCCCCCCAAAAAAAACCAAACCCAAGTTTCTAGCCCTTAGGAAGAGACATGCCTGAAAAAAGGTGTGGGCAGTGCCTGATGCATCTCAGAAGCCAGAGGAGATGGAGAGGATGTCTAGAGCCCTTTCTCAAGCTCACCAGGCAAATAAGGCCCCTCGCTGGCATAATTCATGCCAGTGGCAGAATGCCGCTTTTTCCAGCTGCAGAATTCATTTCACCATGTGCTTAAGAGTACAAGGTTCACAGCCCATCCTGGTACTAAAGAGCCCAAGTTCAGCATGAAACCCACAGAATGGCACAATGGCCTCATCCCAGAACACTCGGAAAGAAGCTTAGCTCCATGTCTGTTTTTCACTCCCAAATTACAGGATGCAACAGTATAAAAGAGAGTCTCTCTGCATCCGCCTACGAGTTGGGTTCCGTGTTTTGTTGGTTGAAGGACCTGTGTGGTTGCCGAGCTGCTGTGAGTCTTGAGACAAGACCCAGCCCCATGGCCACTGCTGCCAATAAGTACTAGGGCTCCAGGGGGTCAGCAGGGTGGGCTCTCCATTGGGTGTTGGCCCTCATCTAGCAGCCTACCTGGCTGGCCCATTGCAAGGCCACCTCTACGTGGGACCTTGGACACATCTGGGAGAATTGGACTATCACTGCCCTAGGTAGGAGGCAGGCAGAGAGCCACAGAGGGGTAATCAGAGCCAAAGAATCAAGTATCATCATAAAGGGTGAACTGGGATGCACCCAAGTTGATCTGCACGAGGCTGAGGAATTTTGGAAGCCAAACAGTGCTGCCCTCTGGCCTGGCTGAGAATTCGCACAAAAAGACTTGGCATTTGTATGGCGCTTTTTGACGATGCAAAGTGCTGATAAGTATTATGTTGTTGTCATCCTTGGAATAACCCAGCAAGTACTGTAATCCCCAAATGGGGAAGACTTCCTGGATGGGGGGGGGGAAGGACCCCCATATAATAACTGGTTTAATTATTAACAGGAAACAAGAGCTTCATTACCCCGCCATCCCCCTCCCCCCCCAAAACCGTTTTCTTTATCGAGATTAGAGCCAAGCATTAGCATATTGAGTCCAGCAAAGTTAACGGAGGCCGAGATGGTAATGAGAAGCAACAAGGGGTAGGCGGTAGATTTGAGAACATGAAGGAAGGAAATAAAGCAATCAAAAAACAAATCAGCGCGGTAAATTGGAAGCAACTGAAAAATGGGGAGGGGGGGGCAGACACCCAAGGATGAGTTCACCAGATCCGACAGGGGGCTTTTGATGTACTTAAAAGTGAGTGGCGCATGGCGGACAGCGTTCAGGTGGGGATCCGACAAATCCCCAAATTGCTGCCGAGGTTTAAAAGGAAACGTCACTCAGCTGAAAATTAAAACTATCCGTCAGCGAGAACTGAAGTGGAACGTGGAAAATCAAAGAGGGCAGGAATTACAAGGGGCCGATCAAGAGAGGTTAATAAAGGTGGAAAATTGCCTTCAACCCAACGGAAGGGGTGAGCGTGAGATGGAGATCCTATCTCCGCTCTTGGCAACCCCAGTAATGGCAGTCAGAGCAAAACAAGGGAACTTTTCACCCCACGGTGGAGAACTCGAAGAGTGTCCGCCATCTTGAATACGAGAAGGAAGAAGGCCTGGCTTATGTTGTGACTCCAAGAACTTGGAGCTTGATCTCCTGGAGGTGGAAGAACTGGGGTCAGTAGCAGTGGGATTAGGACTGTAGCAGTGGGATTAGTAGCAGTAGCAGTAGGACTGGTGTCGCCCACTGCAGAGTGGAGGAGGTGGAATGGCACAGGGAGAGGGTGGCGATAGCCAGAAAAATCTCTCCAGCTCAGGTTTACTGGACTTCCCAATGAGGAACCCAAGTCTACTGCCCAGTAGATCTGGCCTTGTCTGGTTGGCCTGGTCTGTTTTTTTGGTCTCCGGCTTCCCTTCTTTGGTGTAACCCCCCTCCCTTGGTGTCACCTGGTACAGTCTGCACCCCCTACAGCCCCATGGTGATGCCGCAAGTCGGTAAGAACAAATGTGGACTCATTCCCAAGCCTAGAGCTTTGCCAGCTGGGGGCCCAGGAATGGGAGATCCCAGGACCAGAGTCCATTGAGCTGGAAGCCTGAGCCCCTGGGGGGAACAGATTCACCTGTGCTCCACGCTTCCTCAAGAACGCATGTCAGTGCCAGCAATGGACCTGGCGGAATGTGAGGGAGGAATGGCTCGACTCCAAGCCAGAGGCATGCCCCTTTGAACATCTCCGTTCTTCAGTCATGGCAGTGGAGCCAGGGAGGTTGGAGCCTGGATGTATTCAGACCACCTTCTTCCATAATGGTGGCATCCAATGCCATTGTTCTCCCCCATTACGCCCCTCCAAATGCCGCTACATCTTCATGCAGCGTAATTCTAGAGAACGTTGCAGGAGGGGAAAGGGCATTGCCCAGTCTCTGGCAGGAGGGTGCACTTTTTCCCAGAATCCCCCTTGGAACAACACTGCACGACGATGGCGTATCACTGAGAGAGGCATTCTGGGAGAAAAATGGCAGCCGCCGACTGGGAAAGGTCCTCACCCTGCAAGTGGTATGTTCCTCTCCGCTCCTGGCCATTTGCTCTCTCAAATAATCACAACGCCCCCATAAGGCAGCCTGTGAAAGGGGTGACATTTCTGCTTCATTCCAATACAGTCCACCCATTGGCATGAATTTTTGGACGCAGAAACCAGCTCAGCGTGGTTTCCACCTGGAGAGTTGGAGGCCGGTCCTGCAAAGACCTGTCGGCTGAATCGTCAAGGGTTGCCCTGATTGCTCCCCAGCCGGCTTCTCCGATTCTAGAGGCTGGTGCAGGCGGGGGGGGGGGGGGCTCTCTAGCGCTTGGCTTTCTTGCAGAAGTTGCCACGACACCCTCCAAGCTCCTGCCTCTTCCCGTGGGGGCCCAGAGCATCTGGAATTGGACGCTCTCGGGCTTCCCGGGGGTCCCTCTGAAGCCAGACAGAGCATCGCTTGTTCCGTTCCGACCATCTTTGGCGGCCCTAATTGCCGTGGCCTGTCACATTTCCCTGCTTTTAATTGGGCCTCTGCAACCACTGCACTGTGGCTGAGAAACTTTATTTTGGACAGGCTTTAAAAAAAAAAAAAGCAGCCCTCCCTCGCCCCCCACCTGCCTCTTGGTCTGTTATTAATTGGTCTCAAAGTCTGACACACACAAGAAGAGAAGGTTCCCTTTAGGTGCTGTCAGGCAGAGCTGAATGCAACGAGGAGATGGCTGGGGGTGGGGGCAGGTTTCCTCCTTGTTGCTGTGGGAAAAGCATTTGTAAGGGAACGGGGGGGGGGGGAATACATGCTATTTGTTGGTGTAAGGAAAGCCCTGTTGGACCAGACCAAGGGACCATGCACTCCAGAGCTCTTGTTTCCAAGTGCAGGAAGCCGTAAGCAGGGCAATAGTCTACCCCAGTTATCTGTCTCCGGCAGGGCTGGCTCCAGGCTTGAAGGGCTTCTCACAAACTGTCCCCATGTGAGCACCCATGTGACTGGGAGGGTCCCCACTTGCTTAGCTTGGCAGCGGTGAGCAAGGAGGTGCCGACATTCACCTCTCCCTGGTGTTCCACATCGTGCCCGACACTACACAGGGCACTACATTGTGGGGGAATAGACATGGCAGGCACCTCCCAACTCAGAACGTTGTCACGCCTGCCTCTGGCAACTCACACTGCAACCACACTGAAAACCTGGGTACGTACAAATAACACAATGATATATCATTTGAAAGGTAAGTTAGTGCAGAATGCAACTGAACAAACTGCAATTGGAATACCTGTATTCTATCAACAGTTTTATTTATTTATTTATTTACTTAATTAAATTTGATTGCATTGTGGACAGGCAGGGTGGGGGCTACAAAATCCTCTTTGGCCCTGGTAGCAGATAGCAGATGCCTTAGCTATGCCACTGTTCCTGCCAACACCGCCTCCCCGAATTCTATGGGTCAAGGAAGAAAACCTGAGCAAGCCACTGTCTGTTGTTGTTGTTTTTCCACTTCTCCCCTTGAAAACATGCTTAATGAATGGCTCTGCAATGAAGAAACACGACCTAACTATCAATACGTAGTTCAGGATCTTTGAGGGCCTTTTGCACATGCATATCACCACTGGCCTTGCACGAGAGCACAAGTGCATAGATGCATGCTTTCCAAGGAAGAGAGGCCTGCATTGCTGCCAGGGGGGCATTAATGGCAAGGAGGGAGCAAGCTTTACAGAGGAGTCAGGTTTTCACAAGACGGAGGAAAAACAGTTTTTTTTTTTCTACCATTGCTTTGTCCCTTTTTGAAGGTGAGGACATCCCAAGTCAGCAAGCCACTCTGTCCCCCCTTTTTCCAAAGGCTCCACAACGGAAGAGAGAAAACGGCCCAATCTGGGCCCCTGGTTCACTCACCTTACCACAAATGTCATTGATCGCCACATGAACAAAGATGGACGCCTCCTCCATGCCTTCCAGGTAGACATGCCGATAGCCTGAAAAAACCCAACACAGAGCAAATGAAGGGGCCAATGTTGGCACAGCCCTGACCGCGAGGGAGAGACTCAAATGCAATAGGAGTGGGAGGGGGGAGAATGTGTTTCAGAGACTGAGCATAGGGAGGAAGGAGGGGGAGAGCCAGTGCGCATCAGAGGCGGATCTACAGGGAGGGCAAAGCTCTAAGTGTTGCAAGGAGCCTTACCCCGTCATGTAAACCCCTCCTCTCCCTTGCTGCTGTAGCCAGTCAGCAACGCCAAGATGTTGCTGTTCCCTGTGAGGATTGGCTAAAACGGTGCAGGAGAGGAGTGATTTCCACTGCTAGGTGAGGCTTCTTGCAAGACTTAGAGCTTTGCCCTCCCTTAGATCTGCCTCTGGTGTGCATGGCCTCCTGGGATGTGCACCCCACTGCGTGTCACTGCTCTAGACTACAGGCCAGGCACACTCAGACCAGGCAGCCCCCTCTCAACCCTTGCAGGAGAGCCAACCCTGCGACATGCCACATGCCACCACCGCTGAAAATTAACAATACAAGCTCGGCTTTCAGAGCCACCCGGCTGCCCCGATTTTCATTCTGCCTCCTTTTATCCCAGTGCCATCTTTGATTTGCCTGCGAGAGCGGCCGTTTGCAAGCTTCAGAGGCATCTTCCTCTCCCTTTATCATCAAAGCCCCCCCCCCCGCCCCATGCCTCCTTCGTGATTGGAGCTGTCAATCCTGGAATTTCTAATTGATGCACCTCTCCCCTATGTAATGGGCCTGTTCTTAAAGTCATCATCAGAACTTCCTTTTCTTTCCATTCTTTCCTTTTGAAAGCCAGATGGATTCTTTCCCTCCTCTTGGAAAACTTTTTCCCCTGCCACATTTCCTTTGCTTTGAAGAAGAAGGGGGGAAACACACACACACACACACACACACACACACACACACACACACACACAGGGTGGGGGGAGGAGAACAACAATACAAAGCAGCAGCGACAACAGGGTGCTTTTATCTGAATGGGGAAGGCACAAAGGGAGAGGGGGGGAGGGAGGAAATTGACAGAGTCGGGGCGTGGGGAGAACGTGCTAAAAGCGTCTGCATCTCGCAGTCCCCCCATTCCTGGCCTGCTTTAACATTTCGCAGGCACTAATTGAAGCTGCCGGCTCGCGGCCAGCAAAAATGGTTCCTTTCAAGGAAAGCTTTGAAGCTCAGCCCGCTGACAATGAAATCTCGCCTCTCACGCTGGGGCCGAGCACTTTGGAAGCGGCCCGGTATTATAATTCAGGCACGTAATACCTGCCATTACGATGGGTTGGGGAGGGGGGGGGCAGCAGCGAGAGGGTTCATAGGCTGCAGGGTGCAACGACATGTCCATTTGAGAGGGGAGCAGAGGCAGCCGGCGGGGGTCAGTAAGTGCAACGCTTTCATTCATCCTAGAAGAATGAATGGAAGCGGCTTGCTTCTAGGGAAGATAGCTCCTGTCCCCCCCACTACACCCATATTAATTGTTCTGCATCAGACCACTGAAGTTCCTTGCAATTAGCAGGTTCTACCTTTTGAGGACAGATCCTTCAAATGCTTCTTTTATATTTTGCCCTGAACAGGGGCCATCAGTGTGTTTCTATTTGCATAGCTCCACCCCTACATCCCCATAGCCCTACCTTCACAGTGGTCAAGTTCACAGTGCTATGTGCTATGACCCCAGTGTGGAGTGGCAGCTAACCCCAGTGTGGAGAGAAGGCACAAGCCTAATGAGGAAGGCTGGCAAAGCTGTACAAGTGCCCGATAGCCAGAGATTCCTGAACTGGGTCTTCCTCTAGCAACACCCTCTGAACCTAATTTCCCCAAGGAAGCATTCATGTTTGAAGAAGGTGGTCTCATGCCCACCACCTGCTACAGCAGGCACTGAACACACTAGCTGAGCATTAATACAGAGGTTGCCGACTGCTGAGCTCCTGATTAGATGTCTACCCCTTTAAGGGTCTCCTTTCCTCAGAAAAGGGGTGGAGCCTGGGAGGGCTCAGTATATAAGGCTCAGACATCACAAGTGGAGCAAGGTGTCCACTTGGAACTATCCAAGGTCCTGAAACCAGCTGACTTTGTTACAGCCGTGGGCCATTCCTACAAACCCAGAATCTCTTCTTAATCCACAGGTTCCTGTCTCCTGTCAGGGCAGGACAACATACACATCCAGACACTGAACAAGGCAGACTTACCTAGGAAAGAATGGATGCACATAACTCTAAAGATTCCTTCCAACTGGGTCGACTCAAGCACTATGCCGATGTCAGAATAACCCAATTGGAAAGGAGAATTAAAGGCACAGCCAGTCTGGATAAACAGAAGCATGGACGGCAGCCTTGCCTTGCATGACCCCCTGACCCCCTCTCACCTGGCATCATGCTTATAAACGATATCGTCCTCTGTCCAATAAAATCCCTCCCGATGGGATCATGATCCCACACGAGGAACCGAATCAGCGCAATCTCTGGCATGTACAAGGGAAAGATCAGTGTCTCTTCCCACATGGGGTTGAAACCTGCAAAGAAGAGAGATGAGATTTTGTTATGGATGGGTAGTGGAGGAGAAGCAGTTCATGTAGCTTACACTGGGACAGGCCAAATGGTTCCCCAGCCACACATTTACAGGGTGAGTTTCTCCCCTTCACCAGTGTACGGTGGAGAGATGTGATGCCCCTTCAGAGATGTCACTGGCCTCAGGGAAAGTCATTTAGCTTAAGAGTATGTTTGGTTTTTCATGTTACTGTATCTTATCTGGCTGCCAACAGTATGTGGGCAGGTAGACCTGGGATCTCCATTGGGAAGCCAGGTAGACCTGGGCTCCAAAGACTATTCCAGCTGTCACACCCTCCCTCCACTTTCCCCACCTCTCCTCCTCCTCTGGGAAGAGGCCTGTAAGAAACTGTACCTCCTGATAAAATTCCCCTTGGAGGCTCGGCTCCAATCACCCTGCGGACTACTAGCCTATGAGTAAATTCAGGGTAACTCTGATCTTGTGGACTGTGTGTAGTTGCAGAAATGGCTACTGCCAGAGCACAAAGAAGGGAGGAAAGGAGGGGGATGAAACCATACCATTGTCATCCACAACCCTTGTCTGCTCCTTGCAACAGTCCATGGGCAAGCCGATCACCTCCACTTCTACAAATGGGTCTATGATCTGGAAAAGAACAAGACCATCACACAGGGACGTGCAATGAACATATGCATCTGCTGATGTGAAATGCGTCAGACACATGAGTTGGTACGTCGGTGCATGTGGTCCTTTATGCTGTACTCCAAGGTTTCGGGATCTGGAGAGGCCAGGGGTGGAAGGCAAGACGATCAACACACAAAGCACATGCTGAGCTATGGCCCTTCCCCCAAAGGTGCATGAACACATGAAGCTGTCTAAGTTAACTGAGCCTGGCAATGTCTATACCACCTGGAAAAGCTTCCCAAATCTCTCCCTGATCTTTTCAGCTGGGAATGCCAAAGACTGCATGAAATGCATCTGCCCTGTGGCCCTTCCTGTTTCATTAATTGCCTCTGGAAGCATCTGACCTGCACCAAACATCAAGCAAGATCCAGCTTGGGACCACTGTGGTGGGTAAAAAGGGCTTAAAAGTCCCCTTCCCCTGATTCAGATCAGCATCCCTTATAGGAGACATTTATGTGTAAGATGGCATACAGTCCCCCAATCATGCAGGCAGCACATCTAACCAGGGCAAAAAAAAAAAAAAAAAAAAAAGAGCATCTTTTTAAGTGTGCATCTCTTCTGTTTAGCAGGGAAAGAGCAACTGTCCTGAATCACTCCAGTGTAGAATCCTTCACAATGGCTGTTTGGGGAAGGCTCTTGCGTTTCACTTTTATTGTGAACCCTATTGAAAAAAGGGCTTGTTCCTTTTTTTTCTCATTTACACTGCAATTAATGCAACGTAATCAGAATTTTCAGTTGAAATTATGAACAGCAGGAACAATTTTTATTTATTTATTTTTTTGCAGATTTGGGGGCTGGGTGCGCTTGTTTGCAAAAACGAGAGGCGTGCAGAAAGCGGCCCGATAGTGTATGTGCTTCTACTTCGTTATCACCGTTTCCCCCCACGTCTCCGGCTTTGACGTGAAATGAAAATGAGAAGGGGTCCTGGAAAGCCCGTTTAGGCCAACAGACTGGAGAAGCAATCAGAGAGTGCCATGAGCTTGGCCAAGGTGTGGGGGGTGGAGAGGGGCACACCGAGCCCAGGAGGTGCCTCCAAAGCTGCCCCATTCATCTTGGCTGACAAGCCTGGAGGCTTTATGCGGTTTTACAGCTAGGTTCCGGGTCTGCGCTTGGCTCCCCTTTGGAGGTGCTTTTTCTCCCTTTCATTCCTGAGAGGTGTCATGAATGGAGCCTTGTCATTTTGACTGAGCATCTTGGCACCCGCTCCACCCGCTCCCCAAAGGCACCCTGGGGACAATACAGCGAGGCCAGCTCTTTGGCACAAAGGGAAGGGGCTGAGCACCTGCTAGTCTTCGGGGGGGGGGGGAGAAAAAGAATGGTGGTTGCGTAATTGGTCCAAAGAAAGGGGGCTGCAGAATCTCCCTCCCGCAAAGCTGCAGAGTTCAGTCTGCTGGGGATTCTCCTTAGCAGCAGCCTGGAAACATTCTGACCCTCAAAAAAATTGAAATGGGAAAAAGCAGTCTCTCTCTCTCATACATGCATACGCACAAACAGTACATCTGCACTACAAATAGGTTCAACAGAGCTGGCCTATATGTGAGGCAAACTGAGGCAGTTGCCTCAGGAGATGGATAACTCTTCATGGCTCCTCCTCCTCCTTCTTTAATGTAGAAAAGAAAAAGGGGACTGGAGTGGAACAGGAAGTGTAGAGGGAAAGAGAGAGGTGGACCGCCATTGCTATTCACGTAAATGCCCATGCACCCCTTGGAAGCACCTGGTCACAGGTGGAGCAGGGACGGGATGGGGGGAGGAGAACGACTTCTATAGTAGCAGTGATGTCATCAGCAGTTACATCACCAGTGATGCCAGATGTGGTCACCTTTGAAACTTTGTTTGAAGGGCTCTAGCTAAAACGGGTCATTAGGTTCAGAAAGAGGCAAACTGAGAAATTTGCCTAAGGTGCATCTGTTAATGTCTAGGACAGTGGTTCCCAACCCTTTTGGTCTCTGGAGCCCTTTTGGTCTCCTAACAATGGTCTTGGGGAGCCCCAGGATTCCAAGGAGCACACACTGAGCTGCACTGGTCTACTCCCATTGCATTTTCCTTGCAGCTTATGTTACACTAAGGCCATGATTTCGTGCTCATTTGTAATGTGGTCCCAGGCAAGAGTACAAGTGAGCAGCGGCAGCTGATGGGGCCGAGAAGAGGCTTCCCTGCAGCTGTTGGTTCTGGCAGCTACTGCTACAGTTCACGGCGCATCAACCAGACCCCCACTGCTGATCCCCCCCTCTCCAGCCCCGTACCTCTCCTCTGTCTCCAAGCATGGAGTCTCGGGGCTTCGGGAGCTGCTGTCCACTGATGATCCTTAGGACTAGCTGCTTCTTCATCTGGCTCAGCAGCGGATCTTCAGAATTCGGGTTGAAGACACCTGGGGAAAGTTCACAGAACATGTGCAGAGAGTGGAAGGCAGAAGCGACGTCAGTTTATTACAAAACTGTGGGAACCCCCCCCCATAGCACTCCTGAGGGGCAGGCAGGCCAGGTGCAGCATCCTCAGGCCTCCAAAGGCGTTCTGCAACCTCCCCAGTGCCGTACCAGAGTTTCTGGTTTTCGCCAGAAAACCGGAAGTAATGTTTAAAGGCCTTCCGAAGGCTCCAGAATGCTTTCGGAGTGTCTGAGGACATCACGTGAAGCTCTGGAGGCTCCGGGGGGGGGGCAGCAGTCTGTGGTTCTGGCCCTGGAGCAGCATATGGGCCAGGGACACAACCGACAATAACTACAATCCACTCTCTCATTCCATATGGAAACATTTGATGGCTATTCTGATTAAAGCCCCCCTCCCCAATTATCTGCCTGTTGCACCCCCGTGTTGGCATGGGATCCCATAGACGCTAGTAGGCACAATGTTTCATCCATCCCTGTCTTGGCTGAATCACTGAGCTCTTGGGTTCAAAGGACAAGCCTTATTTTCCTCTGTTTCTTCTTCCTCCGTTTGCGGGACTAAGCTAGCCCTCGCTGCCAGTGTCCGATTCCTCTCTCAGGTTAAGGAGGAGCATTTGTATCCTTTCATCCATCTTTTATCCCCCCAGAAGCTCGTTGACAGGCTGCTCTCCCCCTCCCTTTCAACTTAGACTGCAGACAGAGGATTTCCTGAACCACCCTTCCTCTGTCTCTGTCCCTCCTTCCCCGACACAGCATGTCACAGACGTCAGGGACAGAAAATCTAGAAACTTCTATCAGCCTCTGCCTGGTCTGTTTCAGAAATGTCAACAAAACGTACTCTTATCTTGGACACCTTCTCTTTCTAAACCCGTATCTTTCATGCCAATATTAGTGACTGCATCACGGCCAAGGGTAGAACAAACCTAACCTCAGTGATGTAGACTTGAGTCCTGCGACTCGCTCCGTAGACAGACATGTCCCGTCAATCACTGACTTGGACTTGATTTGCAATCAAGAGGCAGTGACTCGGGACTCAATGTCATTTCCATGCCTGAGTCGCAGTGTGAGTGTGTGTGTGTTCCTGTGTACTTTCCCTCCCCCTGGTGCTTCTGGGCAATCCAGGGCTACCCTTGGCTGGTGCCTGCAGCACTTTGATCTCTGCCGATCAGCTGGGCGGCAGGGGGGCAGGCACCCGGAAGTGCCTGCCATCATGGAGGTTTTTACAGCTTGCCATACTCACCACACCACCATCTCACTTTTTCCTTTACATTTGGCTCGGAACTCAAGAGACTTGAGTCGAGAATTTGAGCAAGAACTTGAGACTTGACTTGTGACTTGATTAGGGACATGAATTAGGGACATGACTACAACACTGCCTAAAACTAGGGGGCACATGTGTGTGTGCCCTTGAGCATGTGCAGTAACACCCTCTCCCTGGATTTGAAAAAGAAGAAAGGAAACAAGCAAAAGAGGAAGTGTGGAGGAGCCCACCACTTCCCTCTCCTCTGCACTTCCTGTTCCTCTCTTTTCAAATCCAGAAAGCAGAAGATGGGGTCTCTGTGGAGGTGGATGCAGGATATGTAGGCACTCCCTGCCAATGGCCTCAGATGGCCTCATGGACAAGCTGGCGCTCAAGCTTCAAGCATTTGAAAAGTTGTTTCTCCTTTGCCATGAGGGCCAGAAACTTATTTTAGCCAATAAATGCAATGTCGTATAACTGCAATGCCTACAATGCTATGCCTTCTTCTGGAAGAGAAAAAAAAAAGAGTGAAAAAGACACTGCCTTGTTTGGCAGTTAATTTGGAGTTTGGAACATGGATGGATTATTCCTAGACTGATATAAGATCAGGGATAACAAAGAAAGTGCATCACCCACACTGGAAGAAGAGAAACAGCAGGGAGGACATGAAGCCTGTCGGCAGAGCAAGGCTGCGGCAACAACATTTAATTCAATCAGCGTCCAGGGGCAGGCAGGCGTCAAGACGAGGCACAGAGCAATGGGCCTACATGAGACAAATCTACTGGCTCGACAGCCTTAACAGCACTGAGTCCTGAACTGTTTTATCTGCTGCGAGCAGGAGGGCAGATAAGGGATATAGCAATGAGGCGGGGAGAGCAAGAGATGTATCATGGCAAGAACTACAATGCAAGGAGGACGGGCCGGACAAAACCAAAATATGCAACCAGATTCAGTCCAGGAATTCGGGGTACCAAATGAGGTCGGCTTCCCCCACTTCCATTCAAAAAGGAAGAGGGAAATAGAGCAGAAGAGGAAGTGTGGAGGGCAGGAGAGTGGTGGGCTAGAGCGTCAGAGATGCTTCTTTCTCTACTTCCTCTTTCACATGTCAGGAGTAGGAAATGAATTTCAAGGGCAGGGAGGAACTCACTAGCACTCCTACCAGCTGGCACCAGCATTTCCCCCAGAATGGTCCAAACAGGAGCCTCCAGGCTATGACTTGCAGGTTGGATCCGGCGTATGGGGAAAGCCTTCCCCGTTGTAAGCCGTGCGGATCGTTCCGTTGTGCTGCCACTGCTGATGTCACTCATGCTGCCTAGAGAGAGACAAGGCGCAATCCTAAACTGAAGTTAGGCTGGCATAACCAAAGCCAGCAAGGTTTGGCCAGCACAAGGGCCACTGTAAAGTATTATATGTTTCGACCACTCCCGGAGTCGGAGAGGCCAGCATGCAGACTTGAACCATCCTCCCTGACTCCAAGAGTAGTCCAATGGTGGTGGCCCTTGTGCTGGCCAAACTTTGCTGGCTCAGCTTATGCCGGCCTAACTCCAGGTTAGGATTGTCTTCAGTTACATCTACCTGGAAATCCAGGTGTGCAGCCTGACGGGGCGCGTGATGATAGATGCGACTGCCCAGAGCGTCTCTCTCTGGGCAGCATGAGTCGCATTAGCAGCGGCAGCATGACGGAACGATCAGCCCCACTCACAATAGGGAAGGCTTTTCCCCAAACACAACAATGCTAAATCATGTTGAAGTATCCTCCCAAAAGGCGGGAATCATAGCCATCAGCAAGTCACCAGCAGAAAGAGTGTCAATGAGTCCTGCCACCCTCAAAATCCATTCAAGCCCCACCAAAAACAGCTGAAGTGCCCCCAGTTTTGTCACCTTCAAAGGTAAAAAGGTAAAGGTTTCCCCACGACCGAATGGTTTAGTCGTGACTGACTGTAGGGGACGGTGCTCATCTCCATTTCAAAGCCTGTAGAGCCACTGTTTTGTCCGAGGACAAGCTTCCGTGGTCATGTGGCTGGCATGACTCAACGCCATAGCGCACAGAACGCCGTACCCTTCCCACCAAAGTGGTCCCCATTTATCTACTGGCATTTAGATGCTTTTGAACTACTGGGTTGGCAGGAGCTGGGACAAGCGACAGGAACTCACTCCGTCACGCAGTCTTGAACTCCCAACCTTCCGGTCGGAAAGCCCAGCAGCAGCGGTTTAACCCGCTGCGCCACCACATCCCCTTCAAACCTTCAAACCAGGTGGCACCTTCAAACTCTTCAAACCTTCAAGCCTATCTTGCAAGATTGACCAAGATATTACAGGTAGATGATCCCTTATCTGGACATCCGAAATCCAGACTATTCCAAAATCCAGACATCTTTGTCCAAAACTTTTTATAAACTTCCTATAGAAAAACGGTTTTGTGCTCATTCCCACGTATAGGCTGTAAGTTTTATCCTCTGCTCTGCTGCATGTGCCATGGTTGAAAAATGTCAACAAGGCCAGCAGACACTCGAATGGGTAACAGTGAAAAGAGCGAGACGAAGCTTTTCTCATTATGTTGATGCAATTATTCCAAAAATCCAGAAAAATCCAAAATCCAGACACCTTCCCATCCCAAGCAGTCCGGATAAGGGATAACCAACTTGTATACATGAAACACATTGAAGACTGCAGATATAAATGCCAACTGTCAAATATTCTTTTATTGCAAGCCACCTTGGGGGATGTCAGCAAGTTGAGAAGTGAGAGATAAAAATTAATCATAAAAACATAAGCCAACCAAATGTATTCCAACCAGCCCACTGCTAGACATTAGCTGCCCCCAACCAGCCCACTGCTAGACATTAGCTGCCCCCTTACCTTGACACATACACTTGGGTTTGAGAACGTAACCACAATTCCCGTTGGCACTGAACTTGGCACGATTCAGCTGCAGCATTCTCCCCTCCGACTGGTAGTTGAGGGCAACTGCGGTGTGAAAGAACGAAGAAAGAGAAGCAGCCCGTAAATTACAGGAGGCATTTCTCAGGCTGAGCTGTCGGGTCAAAATGACATACGGCCACACTGGAAAATGACCGTGATGGACAGCTTCCTTGACAGATGCTGGATACCCGTGATCCAGGCAGAGGGAAATTCCAGTGAGAATCATTTTTATTTTTGCTTGCAACATCTGATGGAAAAGGTGACATTTGCTTCCTTCTTACTTTCAAGGGATGTAGCTGAACCACACCAGTGCAAAACAGCAAAGAAAACAGTGGTGCAGTCAGTGGTGTCATCTAAATGATTTAAGAACAGGTACTCACTTTTGATTGCCACGTGTCGGGACCCGCCCACCGGAAGTGACATCATAAGCCAGAAGTGATGTCGTGGCAGGAAGTGACATGAAAAAAGCCCTTTTTGAGGCCTCAGACGATTTTAAACTGACCCAACCGTTGCAACAGTATTCCACAGCACCCCCAGAACATGTGAAGGAGGCCTGGCATCATGTGAAAACCCCAGAGCAACTCATTTTTCAGTGGCAAGGAAAGGAAAGGCTCCGCTCACTGCCTGCCTGCCTGCCTGCCTGGCTCTGAGAACATGCAGGCAACTCAAACGTGCAGGAAATTCAAACGTTGCAGAGGGCGGAGTCGACGAGTGGGCGGGCGAATGGGCGGGGCCAGCTGTAATCCTAGAAACCGGTACTCGCGTACCCCCGCGTACCCCCTGCATGACATCACTGGGTGCAGTGTATGTTTGTGTGTGTGTGCGTATGCGTGCATGAGCACAACCCCTGAAACTCACTGAGGGTGCAATCCTAACCTGGAGTTAGGCCGGCACAGTTAAGTCAGCAAAGTTTGGCCAGCACAAGGGCCACTGTAAAGCACGTTTGGACCACTCTCAGAGTCAGGGATGATGGCGCATGTCTCTGCCTAGAGGAAACACTGGGGGTCTCCCTAAGCTATGGCCAATCTGATAAGTTCAGCCAAGTGGCCACATCACATCCCTCCAAGACCACAAATCTGGGCAAGTGTCTCAGAGCTACTACTTGCATTCAACGTGTCAGAAGCTTTCTTTCTAATGAGCGTTTTTTAAAAGGTGGTTTCATTTGAAACATTCTCATCTTTCCTCACCCTAGATTTCAGGAGGACACAGAAAAGCCCATTAGAGAGGAGGGGGGGGAAAGGAACAAAAGACAAATTACTATCTTGTCTCAAAAGAAGACACTCAGGACTCATTCATGTCACTGTGAAAAAGAAGACAAAAAAGTCCATTTCTTTCCTGCAGTTAGTTTTAAGAACGGCGATAAAATTCAGTGGGGAATGTTACTAAATGGAAAGAGAAGCTACTCCAAAGTTTGCCTTGGAAAAGTTTCCTTTGTTTCAAAACAAATGGGGGGTGGGCTTTTCTCCCTTTGTCCAGGGCCCGATTCACAGAGCATGTGATCCCATGGCCAAGGGCGTTGTCTAGTTCTCGTTCTCTACCCAGAGGCGGATCTGCAGGGAGGGCAAAGCTCTGTGTTGCAAGAAGCCTTACCCTGTCATGTAAGTCCCTCCTCTCCCTTGCTGCTGTAGCCAGTAAGCAACGCCAAGATGTTGCTTTTCCCTGTGAGGATTGGCTAAAACGGTGCAGGAGAGGAGTGATTTCCACTGCAAGGTAAGGCTTCTTGCAAAACTTAGAGCTTTGCCCTCCCGTCGATCTGCCTCTGTCTCTACCTCCATCGTCACTCCTTTGTTTTGCTCCGACCTCCCTCCTTACCCAATTGGCACCCAGCATTCCAGAAGGGCTGTGGGTTGTAGTTGCTGGAGTCCACCCGATAGGAGGATGGGTAGATGCGGGAGAGCTGGTGCTGGTTGAAACGCAGGTACTGGGCCGGTTTTTGCTGCAGAATCTGGTGAGCCTTCGTCTCGCTGAACGACGACACTTGCCAGCTGGAAGAGACTGAAATGGAGAAGAGGAAACGGGTTTTATAACGTGCCACGCCTTGGGGCAATTCAGGCCTGGGGTTGGGGAGGGGTCTGAAGCCAGTGGAGGGAGACAGGGGGAGCAAAGCAGGATGAAACAGCCTGCTCTATACCGCCTCCCAGTGCTAAGGAGCAAGCTTGGAGGTTGGGGTTCTACAGAGCCTCGTTTTTGGAATCAGCTGGCTGATTTTGCAGGGTGTGGGTGCCCTTGACACACACAGCTCCAGGGGGTATATTTCCCTGGGTACCACACCTGTGCAATGATGTTGCATGGGGGTGTTATTTTTTCTTTGCGGGGGTGTTATAGGGACATGAGGGAGTGTTAGAAATGTTTGTGCCCCCAGGTGCCAGGTGTCTTTGTGACGTCACTGCAGAGCTCGGTCTGCGATGCAAAAAGCTGGAACAGTACAGATCCTGGCCCCGGGTCACAATGCTGCTCGGAAGGCCACAGACACAGAGTTCCTGCCAAAACCATCAATATGATGCACAATTTTTTTGTACGTCATTTTAAGTATTCAATTTCCACCTACTTTCAGATTCCACGTCGTGGCTCCCGACAGATTTTGTATACTTCACCAGGTCCGAGAGCGCGCGGGATAATTTCATGGTTTTCTTCTGCCTGTTTGTTCTACAGGGGAACAGAAAGAATATCAGGAATATCAGGTTGTTCCTGATATTTTGCCAGTGCATATATGAGCAGGCCCATAGGAGTGACTGGGGCTTACATGGGTGTAAGGGGAAAACCTTCCCTTGTCCTGCACGTTGCTGCTGCTGCCTCCTAATGGGCCTTGGGATATGGCCTTACTAGGCTCGCATAGTGTAGGATTGCACTCTTAATGGCATTTCTAAGAGGGACAAAATGCTAACTTTTTCAGGCCCCTGAATGCCTGGATAAAGCGGCTCCTCTCCCTCGCCTTCAGAGCCATTCGCACCTGCAAAGGAAATGTGGGGAGTTGCTTTTGCCACCGTGACTGGCTCTGAAGGCAAGGGGGCAGGGCCGCTTTACACAGGCATTCAGGAGCCTGAAAAACTCAGCGTTTTGCTCCTCCTCTAGGAAAGCCAATGACAAACCTGTCTGCTTTAGTCACGGAGCGGGTGAGTGAAGCTTTCCGAATATGGAGATTTTTAGACACAGGTCGGAACAGAGGAGGGAATCTACCGCGTGACGCACAATTGGGTCAGTTCAACAAGGAGCGCCTGGATTTCCAAACTGTGTGGTTATCTCCTCCTCTGGCCTATTCTCCATCTGCGCTCATGAATCTGATTACCCCGTGAAACGAACGCACTCTGCATAGGAGTGGAGTTGCAACTTTATTCTCATTTTTCTGGTTGCAGCTCTAGGTTATAGCAAAGCCCTGCCTGAGCCATCTGCAGAGTGCGTTTTGGCTGCTGCGCTCCCAAGGTTCTCTCCGCAATCATACGGCTGAGAAAGTTTCCCTCTCTCCTTCTCTGTCCCATCCAGTTAAGCGTGACTGAAACACACTTCGCTGCATAGAAAAAAAAGTTACCCAGAATGCACTGCCACTCACTTGCTGTAATGAACGGAGCCTCTGGCTAGGTTTCCTTGACAGTCAAGGTCGTCTTTGCCCTCTTCCAGACTGGATGCCCTTTTGAGCTTGCTTCCTTTCTTCTGTGTGAAGGTAGAGACACAAGCGGTGAAAACAAGCAGTAGGAGCCTGGCTGTATCTGCACACACCAAGAGTTGAAAACAGACCATCTATTTACCAAGCCTTAACTCACCGCAAAGGTATTTAACTCCTTAGTAAGACAGTTGGCTGTGCCTGGAGAGAGAATTTTCTTTGTTGGGTATGTATTATTCCCCCATTGCATCCACACTCCATTCTTTTGTCCCATTGTAGTTTCTGGTGAAATAGGTTTGAGAGGCCTTACCAAAAACCTACACAACCTATTTAAACCTGAGACAATAGTGGGATGTTTGTGTACACTACGGGCAACAATGGGTTTATGTTCTTAATCCTTTTTATATACCACTTTGAACATCCTAAACAACCATCACAGGTTACAGTCTCTAACATCCCATTTTAAAAGCGCGTTATCCTCAGGGGAAAAGCACCATGTGTGCTGATATCAGCAGAATGACAAACGACAGCGTGGAACATTAATGAACCAGACATATACTAGACAGGTGTCCATTCATGGTCAAAGTCACCATTCAAAAGACAGATGTACAGAATTCTGCCCCGCCATGTTTCTTGTTTTACAGAAACTACTTTTCTGTCTCTTGAACATCTTCAGATGCTTTGCACCCAAGTGGAACTCTGAGAGTTAGGGTGCTGGGCCGGCCCACCCATGAGGCCAACTGAAGCAGTCGCCTCAGGCAACTGATTGGTGGGGTGGACCCATTCTCTGTCCGCCTAATTGCCTCCACTGCTCTTCTTTCTCCTTCCACACCCTGGACTGGAAAAGGAAGAGGGGGACAGAGAGGAAGATGCTACCTGATGCACCCAGATCAGTTGGTATCCTAGATGAGCCAGCCCTGCTTGTCTCTGGTCAGACCATTGGTCCAAGTCCTAGACCAACATGGCTGGTTCCAGGTGACAATGGGTCTTCAGAATCTCAGGCACGGATCAATTCTCCAGCTAGCTAGAGAGGACCAGAATCGGACGGGGGACCCTCCTGTATTCAAAGCCTGCCCTCGGCCACAGCCAAAGATGCAGAGGCGACTGGTTCCTCTCTAGGCAGGCTCCAGAAACACCAGCTGCCTGACAAGCATTAAAGACTCTTCAAAATGAAAAGCCTTGGAAGGCCATCGGTGCAATGGTAGTTATTGCTTAGTGCAGAAAAGGCTTTCAGAACGGATTAGCCTGACAGTGGTGACGCCCCTGCAAGAAGCCACTCTGTGGTCGGCTTCTCCGCAGAGACAGAAGCTGGATTTGATGGTTTTGGGGGGCTAACTTGGGAAGTTGCCACAGAAAGAGCCATGCCTCTGGTGCATCGTGCTTAGCATTGCCTATGCAGGCTGGCATCAACATCCCAGGGTCCAAAATGGGCATCTTTCATTCCCAGCCTTGCTTGAAGATGCTGGGGATCGAACTGTTTTTTTGGGGGGTGGGGGGGTGGGGTGGGGGTGCGCAAAGCAAGTGTTCCAAGATCCAGGATGCAAACCAGCTCGCGAGGGGCCAATATGAGCCTACTTTCTTGATGCCTCTTTGTCTTTCATGCCTCCTGGTTCATAGCAAGGGCCCCAGCTGCTAAGCAGCAGTGACCATCCCCCCGAATGCCTATGGATGCTAATCACTGCCATCCACAGGGGCATTCTGGGTGTCTCTCTGTATGTGGACCTGCTGGGAGGACCACTGTGATGCTGGCCGTCTGTTCACCCCCTACTCTTAAGAATCACCGCACCCCTTGTAGCCTGCAAATGGGGCAGTGAAATGTGGGGGGATTTTGGTTCTGCACGCCACCTTGCAGGCAGAAATGCAGACTTTAGAAAGAAAGACCTTGCGTCAGTCACGGCATAGGTCAGTAGCAACTACACGTTGAGTTGGCCAGCTCTTCCTCCCTAACTTCTTCCGGCTCCATAGCTTGAGCTCTCAAAATCTGCCAGGAGAAGAGCGAAAAGAAAAGTCTATGAATAAATGAATAACCTTGCGCTTGGAAAAGCTGCCCATCAGCGAGCGGTTGTGCCGTTTGTTGGCGACCGAGTCTTCCCCGGATTCTGCATCCTCCTCGTGTTTTTTCTACAGCAACAAAGAACGACAACACACAAAAGCTATCAGTGGGTTGACAAGACAGACAGAGGGGCAGCTGAGGGGGATGAACACAGACTCTATACAAAACCGCAGATGAATACGCCACAGTGACAATTCTTACACACGTTTAAGACTTTCCTCAAACCTTTCTCTGACTGGTTGCATTTGTAGCCAAGGAATTCAGGAAGGTTTCGGTATACTATTTTGGGAACGCAAGCGGCTTGTGTCGGCCCTAGGGCGCACCTTGGACTGCGCCCTAAAGAGAGTCAGGGCTCAAGTCAAATTCAAGTCATGACTCTTCTTCCAGTCACTGGTCATGGTTCTCGAGTCGGGCCCGAGTCAGGGATGTCCCTGACTCGAGTTAACATGAGTCCCGAAAAACATGAGTTGGGTTTTCACAACTCGAGTCGTAATGACTTGAGCGCCCATCCCTGGTTCATAGCAAACTCACCTGTTATGAAATTAATGTACATTGAAAACTGGTACAAGGCACAGGTGGTGGGGAAAGACACTTGCTATACCATCAGCAATTATTATGGAAAATAAAATCCCCAGTGCTGAGAGAGAGAGAGAGAGAGAGAGAGAGAGAGAGAGAGAGAGAGAGAGTTGTGTACATGTCATGCTTCAGTTGCCTTGAGACAATCCACTGATGGAAGCCCACCTTGGCTTGAAAAAAATCTCATTCACCTGGTTTCCTCATTAACTGTGATCACTCGGCTGTGGAAGCCGGAGTCGTTAATAAACAATTTAGGAAGAAAGCTAATAAAAATCCAACCAAGTCAGCCGCTAAAGACTGCTCTCTCCATCCTCTCCCTACATGCATTTCTAAAGCTTGCCATCTTGCATTATTCATTTACGATGGCAGATTATCCCTGTATCAAAGCAACTTTTACCCCGAAAAAACATGCATGCTAATCAAGCTATTATGAATGGAAAATGCAGTCCAAATGGTGAACTTCTCTGGTGGTGAGAAGATGGGTTCCCTCATTGTGGGAAGCAACACAAACAGCTACGAGAGAATCAAACCAAGACAATATCTTACTCAGCTATGCTGTCTTGTTAGCAATTGTCATCTGGAATCAAGCTTCAGGAGAGATAATGAATTCATGCAGATGTGTCTCAGGCTTACCCAGCGCCCAGAATCTGTTCCTGACTAAAGGAAACAAGCAGGCAGGAAGCGAAACAGCAAAAGCAACTCATCTGGAGAGGGCAGAACCAGGGTATTGAGGAGTGTCTCCAAAGAAGGCCAGTTTTCTAAGCCCAGGGTGCCCAATGCCAGAATTAGCCTCCAGTTCCCCATCTCCTTGAAAAGCAAGCTCATCAAAAGCCACATCAGCTTTTCTGGTTATCAGGGCCGGTCCATTCATGAGGCCAACTGAGTTATGTGCCTCAGGTGGCACCCATTTCTGACCAACCGCCTGCACTGCTCCTCCTCTTGGATTCAAAAGGAAGAGACACATGGAGAAGAGGAGGAAGCATGAATTAGGGGTGGTGGGCTAGGGGTACTCCAGCCCTCTGCTCCATTCCCCTCTGTTTTTTAAAAAATCCAAGTGCTGGGAGGGGAGGAGTTGGAGTGAAGACGAAAGCATTTCGTGCATGCGTTAGGTCTAGCCTGAAGGGGCAGAGTGGTGGAGAGGGGCAGGGCAGGGCTTTGCCTGCTGGCTCAGGGGTGGAGTTTCATGGAATTGGGTAAAGCTAATTGCCAAAGCTTTCATCAAGGGAAATAGAAAATAGCCGGGGCCCTTGATTCCCTGCTGGATATGCTCCCCCAGAAACCTTAGGAAGAGGGCACAAACCCTGAGACCTGGCGCCCTGAACAACCTGTAGGCAAATCTAGCCTAAGGCCACCTGATGAGAGTTCACGACAGAGGTACGATTTGCACCCAGGATCTTCTGATGAGCAGCTCAGAGCCTAGCCCTATCCAACGTTCCAGGGCCAGTTCAGCCACGTAGGCAGCCCTGAGGAAAGGGAACAAATGCGCCCTTCCCTGGAGGAGGCCTCTGTGACTGCCCCCCCCTACCACAGGAGGCAGCACGTGCCCTATTGGCACGGCTGCACCAACGCTGGACATCTGGATGAGATTGGGTCTTCCATCTCTTATGCTAGTTTGGCTCATCCAACAGCAACTACACTGAGTAGTTTAGGTGGGAAAATGGGCTAGTGGGAAAGAATTAACCCTCTAGTTACTGCGGGGGGGGGCACCTACCACCTATTGGGTTTTTGGGGGGTGGGGAAGAAAAAGCATGGAGAGTCTCAGGGCCAATCCTAACTTCGCTGCACTGACCCATCTGTGCCAATGGGGAATGTTCTGCATTCTGCAGTGGCTTAGTAGTCACGGGGGCCCCCTTCAAAGTAAGGGCATGTCTATTTCCTTACCTCGGAACTGCATTGCCCTTACCCCAGTGCTGGGAAGCTGGTTAGGATTGCGCCCTCAATCTCAGGATTCCAGCCAGCTCTTAAAATGGTATCTAGTTCAGCCCCAAAGACTTCAGCCTAATCAGAGCGGTTGCAGAGAGAAAAAGTACATCACCTTACGCTCCTTGGAGGAAAGGAGGGTTAAAATCTACCAGGAAATGCAACAAGAAACATCAACAGATAATTTGAACAGGGCACGAACAGGACACACGGCTAACGTCACATTTACGGACTGTGCAATCCTAGACGTCTTGACTCAGACGTCAGTCTCACTGTTGTTGTTGTGCAGCGTGAACCGGCTCATCGATGTCAAAGAACAGGGGGAAATGAATGACTCTCCCTGCTCTGGAAATCACAGCCCCTCTAGAGGGCAGCATTCATTCACACAGAAAGCGAGTGGAACCAGTAACAAAGGTAACCGAGACCAGATTTCCTGAAAACAGATTGCAGAGGGACGCAAGCTTCACCAGGGCTGCTCATCCCCAGGAACACAGAACTGCAGCCAATTTGCTATCTCTTGATTTATTGACGATTTGATGGCCGGTGGCATGAAGGCCGGTGGCATGAAGTGTTGCTATTGGAAAGTAGTGTTTGACCTGCAGAGTGGGGAACTCCCACAATGCACGTTGCTTTGCCAGCACTCGAGAGGCCAAAAAAGATGTGCAAATGGGAGCATGTCTTTGCTCCCCCTCTTCGGGGCGGGGGGAGGTGACAAAGAGCTTGGAATGGGTCTCCTTAAGGACATGATCTGCAGCTTTGCAAGCTAGCTGAATATTCCGAGAGCCCCCTCCCCCTGGACATCCGACTTTCCTCCCCCTGGTGACGTTTGAGAAGTGCTCCCTGCAGAGCACTGAGACCACAGAGTCTGCAGTCAGGAAGCATTAGAACGCACACACTGCCCACCTGTCAAAGCTGGCTGCAAAGGCTCTGGGGTGGGGGCACAGGCCTAATTCCTACAGACGTGGCAAACCAGCACTGCCAACAGTGGGAGGAGCAGATCAATGTGACGAAAGGCTCCTCTATCAGGACCTTTTAAAATCCCTGACGTGTAAGAAGACTCGGATGCTGGAGAGAAGGCCCTCAGCCTCCTTGTTCCCAATGTGCAAGTGTCAAATCTTCAAGAAATGTTTATCATGAGAGCCACATGCTGCAGACCAGGCTGGCACCTCTCTGAGAAACCGGCTCAAGGAGGAGCGGCTGCGCACATCCGTTGCTGTCACTGGGCAGAGCGTGGTGGGTCCATATGTTCCAGCAAGACTTTCAGGACTGAGACCTTAGGGCGAGATTCGGCTGGGAACTCCCATCTTCATAAGCCAGGGAAGGTTTTGGCTGCAGGACGAGGAAAAGAGACAAAACCTCTCCTGCAGCCTGTGCTGCTCAGCGAGCCCAGGAGGTTTCCGAGGCCCATCAGAACTGCTTGTGAGCCGGCATCCCGCTAATGGCAAGCACTTGCAAGCATCTCAACTCAGGTGCGGTGGGTATAAACAAGAGCGCGGACGCCTGGATGTCTCTCTTGACTCTGCGTGCCTCCAAAACATCGGAAGTTACACAAGAATGTAGGTTGGCCATCTGGGGAGCAGTGCAGAGAACGTTCGGAAGCTGCAATCCACTGCGATTTTCCAGAGCTCCAATTCGACTGCAGCAGGGATGCACAAGCCTGATTATCCCCCCCCCGTTTTTGTTAATTGCAAAAGCGAGAGCCAGAAAGACATGGACAAGAGGTGCGTCAAGGGCCCCTGTGTAAAAAGAACATCACAGTAGACAGAGCTGTGCCTGGCCGTGGATGCTGGCCCAGGAGAGAAGGAGAGGAGGAGGTCAAAGGGAGAGGAGGCTGAATGCACCTTTCTCCTTCCACTCCCAAGAGCTCTCACAAGGCAGGGGAAGAACCAGAGTTGTCCCCTCTTCGGCTGCTCCTTCCCGTCTCTAAGCAAACTGCAGCAAGAAGCACATGGGGGGAATGACTTTCCACCTCTTGCACTTGGCTGCTTCCGATGCAGCAGGTTCCGACGAGGAAGCGGAGAAAAGAAGTGTGGAGGAGAGGAACCTGATGGCTCTCTTCCGTGCTGCCTTGTCCCTTCCACACACCTCTCCCTCTTCAAAGCTAGGGAATAGGTGAGCAGCTGGTGTGCCGTGCAGGTAAGTGGGATGTTATTTGAGGCAGCACCTCAGAACACCTGACCTGAGTGAGGGGGCTATTGGAGGGCAGCTTTGTAGCTTTGGTGCCACTCCTGAGAAGACTCTGTCCTTGTGGATATCGGATGCACGGGGGTGCAGGAACCAAAAGTCTTAGGCTGGCTAGTCCTGGAAAGGCTTTTGCCGTGTGTGTGTTCAGCGTATATAGGCTGAACCCAGAGTCAGAGATACACACAGAGCAGTTACAATCACAGAAATACACCTGCAGTCTCTATAACCCCCCGGGACTTGGTCAGCGCTACAGCCCGATCCCATTCTAAAAAGCAAGTCCCTCTGATAACTAAAGGGCAGACCGCCAGGATGTCACAAAGCGCAGCAACAAAAAGGACAGTGGTGCCTTCGGAAAAACGGCTTTTCATTTCCCCTCCAGGAGTCACAGACCGAGCCAGGAATGCCACCCAAGATCAGATTAAACCTGCTTTCACGGGCAAACCCCATGGCGGAGATGTGGGAGGCCGAGATTCAACCCCTTTGCCTTCCTTTTTTGAATGTGGGCCAGGAATCGATCGATCGGCGCGTGGAGCGGCACAGGCAGGCCAGCGAGCGACGTTCAAAGCGGAGGGGATCTGAGAAAAACTTCAGACCAATTAGCCGGAGCAGCTGCTTCTGCAGTCCTCCTGCTGCCTGATCCCACCTGGCCCCGCCGTCTGTTCTCTCCGGAAGGATCTCAGCGGAGGCTCAGCCCACAGCCAGCCCCACCAGTGCCAGAGGCGGCACTCGTGTGCCAGACGCCACCAAGAGAAGAGCTCAACCTCCTTCTGCTTCCTGGATTCAAAAAAGAAAGGAGCAAAAAGGGACACATGGAGGAGAAGGGATGGAGACAATCTAGGCCTCCACTCTCCTTTCCGCCACATTTCCTCTTCCACACCTCTAAACTTCCTCTTCTGCTCCATTCCCCTTTTGGAACTCAGGAAGCAGGGGTGTAGATAAAGAAGTGCAGAGGGGTGCAATTGCCCTGAGCAACAAGCTTTAGGACGGCAACAAGCTGAGCTTGACATTATTGGCCAAAATTGTGAAAATCTTGATGTGTATGAATAATACCATCATGTTACATATCATTGTAAAGGTAATTTAATGCAGAATGCAACGAAACAAACCAGAGTGTAATATCTGACAAAAGGTATGGCCAAAAAAAAAGACAAGACAAAAATTCAACTGTGATGTCACTTCCTGTTGTGACGTCACTTTCAGAGCAACATTTTGCCCTCTGCACTGTGCTATACTTTCATTAGCTACGCCCCTGCTAGGAAGCAGGGGTAGGGAGACAGATAGGATGGCCTCCATTGGCTCTGTGAATGAGTCGTCCCTGTTCAGGACTTTTTTTATATCCAACTTCCCTTTCTTAGTAACCGACAATTCCTCAATCCATTCACAGCCTATTATTCTGAGTGCTTCCCATTGCACGGATGTGGACCATAAATTCCTGGTAAATTGGTGGCTCCCCCCCCCCAAATGAAATTCACTTTGCCGACCTTGCCTCGTTCCCTTTGCCTGACCCCAGGCAAACGCTCGACAACGGTCCCGCGTATCAAGCTGGGAAGTGCCTCTACTGTCTCCCCAGGACGGCCTCTGGAAAAGCGATATTAATGGTTTCACACCGGGGAAATAAAAGCCATTTTCCTTGCCTCGCTGCTCCCCTGCACCTCCCGAGGTATGCGCTCAAAAATAACAGCCAAATCTGGGCTGACGATAAATATTTATCATGATTAAGGGAGAAGCCGACAAACCCCATTAGTGCTCTGAGCGCAATTGTCCTGGCAGAGCAAAAAGCCGGGGAGGTGATCAGTCAGGATTAGCGGTGATTACACACCCAGCTTCACTGCTGCAGTGGGTCTTCTAAACAATAACAGAAAGGCATGAGGTCCAAATAGCAGAAGCCCCCCAGGACTGATTTGGAGAAAGGGCTCCTCCTGGAGACACGTGAAATAGCCTGCAAGGGGCTTCTCATACTGCAAGGAACACTGGAAGTGTGCAGTCCGTAGAAATGTAGGAAGCTGTCTTGTACAGTCTGACCCACCTATCTCAGGATCGTCCACACCGACTGGTTGGAGACTGAATTTGAGACCTTCTCCAGGCAAACCACAGAGCTACCCCCCCCCCAAGGTTCAGAGGATGGCAGGTTACACCATAACTGTGCCTCACTGCAGGGATACCCAGTCACAATCTGGAGATCTGGCTTGAACTTTTATATCCCACAATGCAACAGGAGGTGAGGATAAGCATCCTTACAAGGAAAGGCTACAATATTTGGGTTCATTTTTATTTGAACTAAATAAAAATAACAGGATAAATAACAGGAACCTAAGTAAAGGGAAAGGGCATGATTGAGGCTTATAAAGTTATGCACAGTGGGGAAGTGGGGAGAGAGAAGTTTTTCTCCCTCTTTCACCAGACTAGGCTCGATCCAGTGAAACTGACTGGCAGGAAACTCAAAGACGGCAAAGGAAGAAGTTCTTCACACAGTAAACAAGCACTCTGCCACAAGGTGGCTCCAGGATTTGAAAAAAATAAACTGATGGAAGAAAAGTCTAGCAATTGCCATCGTGGCAATATATACTGCCAGGATATATATACTGCCCCCCTTGAGCAATGGCGCAAGAGAGGTATGGTTCTGTCTCCTAATTATCTCCTACTTGCAGCATTCAGCTGTTCTCTCTTTCTTAAAAAAAATCCCTTTTTACTGCAGCTTCTGGCACAGCTCCCTAGTCCCTTACCCCCTCCTCAACAAAGCCTAAGGACACATCCCTGAAATAATTACATATTTTTCCCGTTTGCCTTGTCACTGTTCCTCTCCCTTTCTTCTGTCATCTCCCCGTGTCTTAGACTGCAAGCTGCTCAGGGCAGAGACCCTGCCCTATCTTCGGTTACAGAGCAGTCGACATTGATGGTGCAATACAAAAAAGAATAATAATGAATGAGCTTCAGACCCTTCCTCCCCCCCTCCAACCACTTTCAGAGGAACCTATCTCACCGGGTTGTTTACAAGGATAAAAAATGAGAGGAGAGCGCTTGGAGCTCTTTGATGTGGCAAGACATGAATGCCCCAAAGTAACACATGCAAATACATAACACAGTGATATAAATATACAAGACTGGTGTGGCCTTATTATGAATACATGTTTAGAAATTATCCACGAGAATCTGCAGTGACGGCAGCATTTAAGCAACGAGATGTCCACAGATTTTATATAAGCTGAACCCATAGTCAGATACGCCAGCACATGGCAAACAAAAGATCTGCCCTAAAATAGAAGGATTTCTAGACCTCCGTCGCTCTTTCAGGCCGTGGGGGGACTGCGTGGGCGTTTGTGTTGACCAACAAAAGCATGCTGCTGCTCTGAAAATACAGCCAGGTTTATCCAAGCCCAGCTCAGTCATTCGCGCATACGGGAAGGCATGCCTCCGCTTCGGCCACCGCAATGGGGACACATTGCAAAGGCGAGGGCCCTGCTTGGGAGACAACAAAGACGCGTTCTTCGTATATGAGGAATAAGGATTCTCTTTTCTTCTCCCAATTTAGAGCCAAGATCAAGGAAAGCAGGTGGTGCGGTATTCTTCGGAGCGCATCGCAACACAGACTGCAGGTGCAACTGCATTGCAGAATGACCGGTTGCGGACCTGGCCGATTCTCTGCCCTGGGGCCAGGTGCACAGATCGCCAGCCCTCGTGCAGCCTCCCTGCCCCCTGTGCTGCCCCACCGCACCCCCAGAGTCCGTGAACATTCCATTTGGAGGGGTACAGGGACAGGGGCAGGTGGGCGGGCGAAACACCGCTCACTGCTGGCAGTGCTCTCCTCGACCGTGCTGCCCCCCCCCCCCGCTCCACTGGCATGGTGCTTGGGGACATCCCCCCCCACCCAATATAGGTAGGACCACCACTGAGAATGACGCCCAACACCAAAAGGTTAGATTAGGTGATGAGAGAGAAAGGTGGAAGTGATATGACGGTGCGAACCCTAATGGGAATAAGAGAGGCATGATAATTGGAATCAAGGCTCCAGTCCTCAGTGAGGTAAGTAAACTTGTGTCTGGGCTGTACCATGTAACAAGAATTGCTTCCACAATAATTAATAGCATTTATTCACTGCTTTTGGGGATGTGCATTGTGTGCGTCTAAGTATTGATGTCGTCCTTACAACAACCAGTAATATAAGGTGTATCGTTGTGATTGTCCCAAAATCATAGAAGGGGAAGACTGAGGCTGAAAAGGTATGGCTTCCCTAAGGTCATCTAGGGAGGTCATGGCAAAGGGGAGATTTGAATTCAGGAAGTCCTGATTTGCAGCACAAACCTATATATGTTTACTCAGAAGTAAATCCCTCTGTAGTCAATGAGACAAGCATGTCTAGCATATCAACCTCTGCTGTATAACTGAATGTTCATTTGCACAAACTATTCCCTTCTCATAGAAAACTAGCATCTCAGGGAGACCAGTTCTATCTTCATCTTCTCCCTTGACATGCTAGTTTTCTATGCTTGGGGTACTATGTTTTGCATGGTGGAGAATTCAGTCTCTTGCAGTTCGAAGTGGTACAGCCTGGACAGAGTTTTCCACCTGAGCGAGAACTAGATCTTAGCTACCTGTGTAGCTAAGGCATTTTGCTAAGGCAAAATGGATGACTCAAGATGGTGGAGACATCTCACCTTCTTTTGATCCTGCTTGTGGCTGAGCTTCCCAGAAGGCGACAGGGTGGTGACTGTAAAATTGTTTGGGTCTTCACAGTCGCGGATTTTGGATTCCTTGATCAGGGAGTCCAGTTTCTTCTTTGCAATGTTCTCCACCCGCTTCCGATTGGAGGAGGCCTACAAGCAGGAACGGAGGCAGAGGGAGGTTAGGACAAGCAAGGGGCTGCAGAGCCCAAAACGCCAGCACAAGAGAGGGCTAAAGCAGATGTGACTTTGACAGCATCATTGAGCCTGATGTGCTTTCACCAACTGGCTCCAAAGGGCACACTTTTTCCCCCCCCAGGGCAAACAGCAGGTGCAGTGGAGAGTCCATCAAAGGCCGGCCCATCCGTGAGGCAAAATGAGACAGATGCCTCAGGCAACAATTTGGAAGGGTGTTGCTCTCTTTCGCTGTTCTTGTTTTCCTCCCAGAATGGAAGAAGGGAACAGGCTGGAAGAGAAAGTGTGCTCTAGCATACCAATATTCCCTTTTTCTTTTTTAAAATGAGGAGCAGCAACAGGTGTTCTATCCCCAGAAGGGCGACTTATTTGACACACTGTCTCAGGTGCCAGGAAGCCTTGGGCACGCCCAAGACTGGTCTGGATTGGAACCATGGAAGGCTATTAGGGTTAAAGACCTTTCCATGGTCCTGATCTTAATCAGGCTCCCTTGTGTGTGCTATTTATACCAAAAACAAAACAAAGCAAGCACACCAGGGCCAAGGAAGTGATTGCTGTCACATCTAGTTTGGCTCAACAACTTTACACAGAGGAGGACATTAAAGAGAGAAAGAAACAGAAAAATACTCTGTCTAAACTAGTGAACTATCACATACCAGCAACACTGTCCCCAGATAGGCAATCTCATGGGATATATCAACACTATAAATTGGTTTCATACCACTTTAAGTATTATCTTTTCCCTCCTGCAAAGGATCCTGGGAATTATAGTTTGGTAAAGGTGCCTGGTCCTCTCTTACAGAACAGTGCAGTTATGACCCATGGTTTGCACCTTGTACAGCAAAGCATCATGCGTTTCTCTTTGCTGGAACGATTCTTCCCAATGCTGGACTTTGCAAGAAGAGTCCTGAATTGGACAAATCCCTTTGGGCGGTGTCTTAAAAAGTATCACCTGCGATCACAACGGAGTGAAAGTGCTATGTAAAAAAAAAACAACCATATATAAAGTACTCAGGGCTGGCCGAACTTGGAAGTTTAGTCAAGGTGCCTGAAGTGGCAAGTTGGAAGAGCACTTGCTACCCACCTCGATCTGTCCCCGCTACTTCTTGGAAGGAAGAGGGGAAAGAAGCAAAAGAGGAAGTGTGAAGGAGAGGAGAGTGGTGGGCTAGAGTGTCTCCTCCACACTTCCTCTTCTGTTCCTTTCTCCTCTTCCTGAGAGCATCCAGGGAGCAGAAGGAAGAGCAGGATTTGGTGTGCTGCCAGATAAGAGCAGGTGGTCTTGGGCTGACCCTAAGAGTACTTTATAAAACCGAGAAGAACAGAAAACCACAGAAGTGAAAACAGAGAACTAAAATAACAGCTACTATTAGCAAATCAACAGGGGTGATACGTGCCCTGTTACCAAGCCACTGCCCTTTCCAGCTTAAGCACACCTGCTGTTCAATTGTTCTAATGTTGGGGAAAAAAAAACATGATTGTGTTGCAGTCTAGACCTTACCCATGAAAAACAGATATCGTGAGCGCAATCCTAATCTGGAGTTAGGCCAGCAAAGTTTAGCCGGCACAAGGGCCACCGTAAAGCACGTTCAGACCATTCTCTGAGTCAGGGAGGGTGGTGCACGTCTGTGTGCCGGCCTCTCTGACTCCAAGAGTGGTCCAAACATACTCGATGGTGTCCCTTGTGCCAGCCAAACTTTGCTGGCCTAACTGTGCCAGCCTAACTCCAGGTTAGGATTGTGCCCTGTATGACGCAATGGCAGGCAGAGATAGAGAAGGGGACTGGCAGGGTGTGGGTTGATGTAAAAGAACAAACTGGCACCAGCGGCGTCATGCAGCCGGAATGCTGGGCAGGGGGAACGGGTGAGCGGCAGCCCGCCCGTTGCGTACCGATCCGTTTCGC
>JAJKFI010000061.1:3151448-3175786 GCA_029204185.1 Lerista edwardsae | reverse complement strand
TCTTCCCCACCCCCGTGGGGCGGGGAAGACGGCGAAATGGAGCGGTATGCAACGGGCGGGCTGCCGCTCACCCATTCCTCCCGCCCAGCGTTCCGGCTGCATGACGCCGCTGACTGGCGCCCATTGCTCCTGCCTCCCCTCGCGGCGCCATAAGTATGCCTCTGTGCCTGTTCTATGTGGGGGTTGGACCACACGACCTCCAAGCCTACCATTCTATGAACATACAATACACGTGTCTAAACTTCTCTGTGGATTTCTAACCTTCGCGCCTCCAGAGGAAAACTGCCTCTGCTTCCATAATTAGCTTCCTAACACGACAATTAATCCAACCAGAAAACAAGCTGTCATTTTCCGTGCTTTTAAAGACTCGTACTGGAGTGGATTCTACTGCACACATCTGGATGTCCAGATGCTTCTTTGCGGAAAGACAGAAAGAAGTCAGACAACACAAATTATGGGCTAATGAAGACAAAGAGGGAACGCCACGCAGGGCCCAGGCTGGCTTTTGAACCAAAATAAAAGGGATGTCAACGAGCTGTACAAATGCAGACGGGGAGAGGAAAATCTCCTGGGGAGGGGCAACTGCGATGACTTCTTGCTAACTGCCCCATTTCCCTCGATGTTCCTCCAAGTTCTTTCAGAGGGAGGGAAATACGTTTATGTTGTCCCGCTGCTAAAACTGGTGCTTGAGCTAAGCGGGGGGAAGATTCAAGGCAACATTGGTCAGTGAGCGGCAAGGAAACAGCAACAGTTTGAGCTGGATTAAGTGCAGCTTGGGAAACAAGAATTGTTAACAGGTTACAGAATTCTTGCTCTTTTTAAGAAACTTATTTGTTCCTGGATGGGGGCTATTTAACGTTACGTGATTTCTTTAACAGTTTTATCAGAGAATGTTGCAAAGACACAACAATGAGCTGCAATGAGTTTAATGAAAGCAAAATGCAGGCAAAAATTGTGCCCAGTTGTGTCCAGGACTGCGGAAGCAAGAACCTCATCAGTGAAATTTTGGGCCCGCTGTGCTACTTGGGACTCTGTGTTCTAGTCTCAGATTCGGGGTCAGACTGAGCTGCCGTGTGTTTCCCCCAGAAACACACATACCCTACATTCTACATCAACATTACAAAGGGGAAAAAAAATGATTGGCACAACCTCTGCCAGTTAGGATGCTGTTAGTGCTGCTGCCACGTTAGATGGAACTTCAGGGGTTGGCCAGATGGTCTCTCAGAGAGGGCTTCCTGTGCCCACCTGGATCAACCTCTGATGCACAATATACTGTTTTCATGCAAATGTATGCAATTGGAGCTTTCTTAGACAAAGGGCAAACACAACGAGAGCTTGGGTGGTTTTGGTGAGCGCAATCAGTGCTCATACTAAAATAAAGATGTCAACCTTCCCCCCCCCGCCCTCGATAGCACCCCTCCCGCCACTGCCAGCCTCTCGCCACCCTTTGGACCCGGCCGTGGCTTGGTAACGCAACAGGTCGCTACGGAGCTTCCAAGCTAGACAAGCGGAAATTTACGACCGACGACTTGCTTTGTACCGTACCTTCCACTTCAGAAGGGGTGTAGTGTGACACCGGGCGAAAGAGAGGGAGAGAAAAAGCCATCAGGCATCGCAAAAGGAAGCCAGAGTCACCGATGAACCGTCAACCGTGTTCCTCCAAGCGGGATACGCCCTGAGCAGAGCACACGCCCCCCTCCAAAGAAGCTTACAGGAAGGGGCTGGGTCAGAGGATGCTCACAGGCCCACCTGAGCCTGCAAGGACTGCAACTGGTGCTCCATCAGGGAATGCAGAACCAATACCCCCAGCCATCTGGCTGCAGCAGCCGGACAAGCAGAATAAGGGTGGGACAGGTGTTTGCTCTCTCTCTCTCTCTCTCTCTCTCTCTCTCTCTCACTCTCTCTCACTCACTCACACACACACACACACACACACACCTTCCTACACATAGAGAGACAGCGTGATGCAGTGGTTAGAGCATCAAACCGTGACTGAGGAGATCAGGGTTCGTATCCTGGCTCAACCACAAAGCTCACTGGGTGACCTTGGCCCAGGGACCTTTCCTCAGCCTGATTGAATAATTGAAGAAGACACTCTTCCCCCCCCCCAAAAAAAAATACTTCTGTGGAGCAGAAGCCCATCAGCTCAGCTTTCTGAAGCTTTAAAGCTCAGGGTGAGGGACCTCCGAAATAAATTAGAGAAATCCTGCAGTCGTATCGCCAACACCAGGTATGGGTTTAGCAGGGTGGGGGGCTTGATCCCTAGAAGGGCTTTTTCTATGGGTTGGCACCATCTGCCACTCCTGGTGTCCATCATCAGCTCTTTCTGCCCCTCTCTTTAGAGGGAGGAGGAGCCTAGAGGCCGGAGTGTGCCATAAATTGCCCCTGATAAACAGGATGTACTCTGGTAGACCAGTGCCTTTCCCTTAGTTGGAATATATTGTTGTTGTTAAAGGTAAAGGTTTCCCCACAACCGAATGGTCTAGTTATGACTGACTGTAGGGGGCGGTGCTCATCTCAAAGCCTGTAGAGCCGGCGTTTTTGTCCGAGGACAAGCTTCCGTGGTCATGTGGTCGGCATGACTATACGCCGTAGCGCACAGAACGCCATTCCCTTCCCACCAAAGTGGTCCCTATTTATCTACTTGCATTTAGGTGCTTTTGAACTGCTAGGTTGGCAGGAGCTGGGACAAGCAACGGGAGCTCACTCCGTCTCGCAGTCGTGAACTCCCAACCTTCCGGTCAGAAAGCCCAGCAGAAGCGGTTTAACCCGCTGCGCCACCACGTCCCTCATTGTTGTTGTTACTGTTACTATTATTAAGAGCATTTGCATACCACTTTTCAACAAAAAAAGTTCACAAAAAATCCAGTAAATAGTTACTAAATAGTTACTATAACCTACTAAAAATAACTAAAGTAATTAAATAGAATTTCGTATCTATTCTAATTTTAGGCCATTAGAATTTAATACTTTAAATAACAACAAAACAACAACATTTCCAAGGGCAAATAATATTTTTTTTGGGGTGTGTGTCTTCAAATGTTTTCCCCAAATGCCATAGGAAGGCTTCACCTTGTTGATTCCCAGCATATGCCATTTCTTCACTTTCCTTACCCCTTTCCCCAATGGTCTTAACCAGTTACTGAACCTGATGACATCACAACACGAGACAGCCAATCAGCGCAAAGGCAGAAATGCTTCCTGCCCTCCCCAGGAAGGGACGCTCCCCAAATCGCCCCAAGGAATGGGACGCTTTCATAGCTATGAAGAGCTCTTTTCAACGCAGCCACAATACCAACATTGTTCACTAGGATTAGCCCAGGCTGCATCTACATATATTTTGCATTCGGGGTCCCAGCCTCCATTTCCACACTTACATCTCCATTCATTAATTTACAGTCATCATCAATCTCATCGG
Organism: Lerista edwardsae; assembly: GCA_029204185.1. Classification (NCBI taxonomy): domain Eukaryota; kingdom Metazoa; phylum Chordata; class Lepidosauria; order Squamata; family Scincidae; genus Lerista; species Lerista edwardsae. The sequence goes on along the minus strand of JAJKFI010000061.1, from coordinate 3,172,368 downwards.
CGCTGTCTTCGTCGGACACTTCTCCTTCCTCAGCATCCTCGCTAATGTTGGCTGGAAGCTTCTTCCCCTGGAAGGCAAAAGCATCATTAAGCTGACAGAGCAGCAGCACAAACCGGGGGGGGGACGGACACAAATCAGTACAAAGTACCATACAGGCAGCAGCCAAACCCCGCAAGCATCAAAAGATAAATCCTGGCTTGGATCCAGAGAGCCCATGAGCCGAAGGAGAAAATGACTTCACGCTGTTCTGTGAATTCTTGCATCATCGCTAGGGGCAGACTTCCAGCAGGGAAGCACCACGAGATAAGCTGGGGTTGTTATTACTGTACAAGAAACGCGGCAAATAAGGAAGCACTGATATGCAAACTGGAGCATATCATCCTTGCGTGTCATCCTTGCGCAGGGGCCATGCTAATCTTCTCTGTATCGTTCCAATTTTAGCATATGTGCTGCCGAAGCGAGCATATCAACTGCAATGGGCCGTAAAGAGGCACTGAAGCCAGCCTGTATAAATGGAAGAACTGTTCAGGATTTGGGGACTTTTCTCACGCAATGCTCTTCACTAGGTAATCCACGGCAGTGGTTGTCAACTTGTCAAAAGGTGGGACTCACTGCATACGGGACCCACCTTTAAGAGCCGAGATGGGTGTGTAAGAAGAGGCCACAGATCCCACTTTTCCCCTCCCAGGGGGTAACCAATCAGCAAACACTGCTGCTGCGTCATTCTGCCTTTTTTTTTTCCTTCCAGGCAAATTGGAAGGAGAGGAAGGGGCAGAGAAAGTGGCAAGGCAACATGAGCTCAATTTTGGAAGGCAGAGGGGGAAAAAGAGTAAGTGAGGCAAGCAGAAGAAGTCCCATATTGGGGCAGTGCAGGCAGATGGGTGGAGACTGGAAGGACTGGAGGACAAACTCTTCCAAAGCCAAAATCCCCAACAAGGTTCATTTCAACTAGTGCTGCGACCCTATGCACACTTTCCTGAGAGTAAACCCCATTGAAGACCACGGGACCTACTTCTGAGTAGACAAGCACAGGGCTGTGTACTGGGAATCCTGGCTACAGCTCAAATGGCACAGGCCTGCAACTCAAAACAAAATGGCGGTGGCAGCACTGCCGTGATCCAAGGCCCAACACACTTTGAGTCTGCCTGACCTGTTCGAGGACCGAAATGAGCACAATAGCAACTCTAGGGGCTGAGAACACAAGCTTAAGGTGATAAATGCATCTATGGCTGTTCCACTTTGCAGCCAAAAATAATGAAGTTTCTGTCATCGAAAGCAAACCAAACTTTGCCCAAAGCCGAGCAAATCCCTCTCGTTCCAGCTGCGATCAAAGCTGAGGTGTGGAAAGCAGGCAGGGTGATATATACGTATCGATTGATAATCTTCCCCACAAAATCCTAAGAGGGTGAGATCGAAGGGCTGCGGCTCTGTGGCCTGGGAGAAGGGCCCCGGTATTTTTAGCAAAGCTTCATCGAGATGGATTGCTTTTAACACACAGCTCGAGCTGTGGGAGAAAGACGCATTGATCGCAGGCCCTTCAAAATTCAATCATCTATAAATGGCCAAGAGGAAGAGTGAGCAGGTTGGGAACCTTCAGCGAGGACCCTTGAAGTAGTATAGGCAGGGTCTTCCGTTTGATACATGGAGAAAGCATGAGCTGCTTCAGCATACGGGAAAATTGTTTATTTACTTTGACTTATTTTTCCCCCAGATTTGTATTCTGCCCTTCCTCTAATGAGCTTGGGGCAGCGGTGTCATGCTGCCGGAACGCTGGGCAGGAGGAACGGGTGAGCGGCAGCCTGCCCGTTGCGTACCGCTCCGTTTCGCCGTCTTCCCCGCCCCGCGGGCATGACGCCGCTGGCTTGGGGTGTGTGTGTGTGCATACATGGTTCCTTCCCTCCTTTTTGTTCTCACAACAACCGTGTGAGGTAGACTAGGCTGAGAGACGATGATTGGCCCAAAGTCACCCAGGCAGCTTCATGGCTGAGCAGGGATTTGAACCCGGTCCAAGAGTGCAATCTGAACCTGGAGTTAGGCCGGCACAGTTAGGCCAGCGAAGTTTGGCCAGCACAAGGCCACCGTAAAGTATGTTTGGACTACTCTCAGGGCGCAATCCTAACCAACTTTCCAGTACCCGGGTAAGGGCAATGCAGCACCAAGGCAAGGTCACAAACATTCCTTTATTTTGAGGAGGCCTCTGTGACTACTATACTAGCCCACTGCAGGCTGCCGCACATGCCCCACTGGCACCGCTAAGTCAGTGCTGGAAAATTGGTTAGGATTGCGCCCTCAGAGTCAGAGAGGCCAGCAGACAGACCTGCGCCATCCTCCCTGACTCGGAGAGTGGTCCAAACATACTTTACGGCGTCCCTTGTGCCGGCCAAACTTTGCTGGCCTAACTGTGCCGGCCTAATATAACTCCAGGTTAAGGGAGATTGCACCCTAAGTCCAAAAACACTACACCAGTGCTTCCTGAGCATTTTTGCACCACGACCCAATTTTTAAAATGACGATCTACTGTGACCCACATATCGTGGCTGGCGCGAGGTCCGTGACTCATCGCCGGCTGCCCCTCTTTTTGCTGCCTGGGCCGCTGTTCGGCTGTCTTTATCACGCTCTGGTCCTCACTGTGTGCCCGGCAAAGAAAACATGACGTGATGGAGCCTGGAGCCAGTGGCGTCATGCTGCCGGAATGCTGGGCGGGAGGAACGGGTGAGCGGCAGCCCGCCCGTTGCGTACCGCTCCGTTTTGCCGTCTTCCCCGCCCCCGCGGGCTGCCGCTCACCCGTTCCTCCCACCCAGCATTCCGGCAGCATGACGCCGCTGCCTGGAGCGGGTCGAAGGCAGCTAAGCAGAAGCTCAGGCAGCGATGGAAACGGCAGCCAGTGGGGAGTCGCAAGCCTTCGTGGCTCACCAGGAACCAGCTCGCAGCTGACTAGCAGGACATGACCTCCAGTTTGGGGACCGCTGCGCTATGCAGCGCACCTACTTTTTTCTTTGGGCACCTAGGGTTGGCATCTCTGCCTCTGGTTGGACGACTTTTAAAATATTTCAGCTGATACTGGCTTGACCTGTTTCCACTTTGGCTGGGAAGGATCCAGCTTTGCAAGGTCTCTTTGTTGTTGTTTTGCTACAAAACCAACCGTGAAAAAGGATCACCGCCATAACAAACAGGCAAAGTGAAGGGTTGTGAAGAAGCTAAATTTCCCTGTGCTGGCGTGACCATTCTCCCGAGTGCTCAGAATGCCAAGGGGCTAATTAGGCTCATGTGTATGGATCTTGTGTCTGCAACTTTAATTCCACTCACGCATGGGTGTATATGTGCGCACGCTCACAGCACAATCCTATGCTGCACCGGAACAGGCAGGCTGGCAGGCCTCCGCTGTATCCAGCACAGCACTGGAGTGCCCAAGAGCCTTCCAGGCACAAGGGCACATTCGTGCTCTTACACCATGGGATGCTCCTGCCTCCTCGGATCTGCGCCAGCGAAATCAGGAGGGAGGGAGGGAGGCAGGCAGGCAGGCAGGCAGGCAGGCAGGCTTTCCATTTCTACTGCTCCTGGATTATGCCAGTGCATGGCACCTCTGCATGCAGAAGCTGGCAGCAGGAGGAACCAGGCTGCTGACACACTGGAGAGGAGCAGAAGGCAAAGCCAACCCAACGTTGGCCTGGCTCTCCTGAGTCTAAATTCTCAAGCTTCGCTGGTACCTGGCCTGTGAGTCTGACTGACGCTGAATGGCAGGCACAGTGGAGTTTAAACAGTCAATCGTGGTCATTGACGCAGACGCAACGTAACAGACCTCGCCGGCTGGGCCCAAGTGAGCCACAACAGGAGAAGCCGCGACGGCATGTTCTGCTCCTCTTAAAATCAGGAACCGCCATGGCGGAGGACGACCACACCCCGCAGGAGAACCGTCACCGAGCACCTGTGCATTACCTTGACCAATATTTTCCCTTTTAGACTCTCCGGAGAAGGCAGCTTGGTGGCATCTTCGCTGCTCACGGAAGACAGGTCCAGCTTGTCCCCCAGGATCTCTATAAGGTAGAGGGCCATTTTTTTCTGCTGAGCGACACTGCAGTGATTCTCTATTGACAAAATGACAGGGAATCTAGGGAGGGAAAGAGAGGCAAGGCAGAAGCACTAAGTCGCACATTCAAGCAGGGCTCTTGTCAAATTGCCACCTGCTGACGGACGTGCAGCCAGATGCCCGAGTCACAAGGCAGTGAACAGCAAGCCCAGTGCAGGTAGCAACAAGAGCATGGGTGAGAGCACTCTAGACCTTGTTTTGGCTACAGTCCTTTAGGAGCATTTGTATACTGCCTTTCTCACTGACTCGGACAGCACATTATGAGACTCAAGGTATAGACTCAAGGTAGTTCACCTAGGCAGGCTATACTGAACTCCTCTTTATGTCAAATGAATTTTTAGAATAATTGCTCCACGAAAGCTCGCAGAACCCTTCACTTCCAGATGAAATCTGTCGTGGTGTGGTCACCATATCTGACATCGGGGTATGCCTTCCCAGCTTCCTGCAGTAGCTGCTTCAGGTCGGCCAATCATTCTTTCTTAGAGTCTCCATACTCTTCTGCATTCCTGGGGTGTTGCTTACTAATCCGTCACCTTCCCACAGTGAGAGTCACAACAGCGACTCCTCCTGGCTCTGTCCTCTCATGACAGCCTTGTCAGCTTTTTGGTCTCCCACCCAGAATTCAACCAGGACTGCTCCTGCTGAGCGTTCTTTGGGAAGCCTTCAGTTCAACCACCAGACCACACCTCCTGTTCTAACCCATCACTCTAGTTAAAGAGGCAACATCTGGCACAGCACCCCAGGTGCCAGGAGGTCTCAAGCCAAGCCTGGGTCTCCAATTTCCCCTAAACCAGGGAAGACCAAGCCAAGTGGCATGCTAGAAGGGAAGAGGCCTTCTCTATGTAGCACAACCTGACCTCCATCTCCCTTAATGCTCCACTTGCCTTCCGCGAGTTTAGAGCTACTCCTGGATGATGAATCACACAAACAAGCCCAGCACAATGGCTCCTTTCTTCTTCTCGCCGAAGCCTTTCGTTCTCTCCAAATCGCTGCAGAACCTGCCGGCAGGTTCTGAGCTGACCCTTAATTAGCGCGTTTATGGTTGCAGTGGGCTTTGCGGCTTGTCTTCCCTTTTCTATTTTAGTTTTATTTTTGCCTTTTGCAAAAGTCAGAGTATTCACAGCTGATAAACACCGAGATAAAGTGCCTCATAAATAAGCATGTGCCTGGGAGATGCCGCGGAAAAATACTGCCCAATTCCTTCCCTGTGCAGGGACCCAGGCTGCTTATTACCATCCGCCATCAGGCTACTCAAACGGAAAAAAGGCCAGAAGACTCTACATGCATTTAGAACCCTGGAGGTGGAGGTCAGGCACAACAGCAGAAAGAAGAATGTCTTCACAACAGGACGGAGAACACAACAGAATGTTCTTCCCTTTTATTTCCCAACTTAGCCTTTCCTTTCATTATGGAAAGGGAATTATCACTCAATCACTACTATTTATATACCGCTTTTCAACATAAAGTTCACAAAGCGGTTTACAGGCAAATAATAACATTAACGTTAAATGGCACCCTGTCCCAAAAGGGCTCACAATCTAAAAGAATGGAGAATACCACCAGCAACAGCCACGAGAAAGACACTGTGCTGGGGTGAAAAGGGACAATTGCTCTCCCCCTGCTAAATATAAGAGGACACCACTGGAAAAAGTGCCTCTTGCCCACTTAGCAGGGGTTACCCAGATAAGAATTAGAAGCCCATCCGTGAGCCTGTTGTGATCTTATCTGGGTAACGGCAATGCGCCTCCGTCTTCTGCACTCAGAGACACATTGCCAAAGAAGTGTTATTTGCCCCCACCCCACCCACCCCCCCGGCAAAAACACAGGGCACAATCCTAAGCTGCACTGGAACAGGCAGGCCAGCAGCCCTCCACAGTCGCCCCAATGGGCTCCTCAGATCTGCGCCTGCTATTTATTGTCACTTCTAGCCTTAGAACGTATTGACTGAACGTATTGAGACGACAAACCACACACAGAGAAAGCCAAGTGGCTTCCTGCCAGGGAAAATTCATTAGCCGGGTCTGATGGCGTCAGCAGCACATGGTCCAGGACAGCGGCTGGCAAGCAGATCAATCCCTTCTCCTGGCTCTCCTTTTGGGGTTTCAGTATCTATTCCTGGATTGCCCAGGCTTAGGTGTGGAAAACGCTCGTCAATTTTGGCTTGGAGCTCATCAATGCCACTTCGAGGGAGAGGGAACGCAAGGTGAGCTGGGACAGCCACCAAGAGGAAAGACGCACTAGCCGTCTGAGGCAGGGAGGAACAGGGGTGCTAGCCCTGCCGTGTCCAAATGGCAATACAAATACTTGCTCTGCCTAGGTGGGGTGCCACGCAACTCTGACACGCAAAGGAAACTGACAACAGGACAAATTAAACAGGAGTTTGTCAGAGGCACAGGGTTTGGCCTTAGCACCAATGCTGATGCCCCCGCCACAGTCTATTTCTTCTTTTAATGGAATCGAGGTGAGGCAATCAGATGTTTGCACCTGGGCTATTCTACTGTATGCACCTGGGCTATTCTGCTGTTGATATAAGCACATTCCAAGCAGGACAATTTAGTGAAGCTGCTTTTGCAAAAAAATAAAAAATAAAAAAATGTTGCAGCTCTAGAATCTTCACACATCTTATTTTTCTCTCCCTCATATTGACACTATGAAATTATTATTGGGGCCATACCACAGCTTCCCTCCACAGAATTATGAGAATTGCAGTTTTGTGAGCATTACAAGCTGGGTCTGAATTGGGAGCAGATGGCCAGAGGGGCTCAGCTCATAATATGCCGGGATATTCCAAACCAGAGAACTAATTTTCCACTCCCTCCCTCTCGTCTGTTCCAAAATTCATTACTATCACCGTACAACACAAATGATAAAATAGAACAATATAACTTGGCGTAAAATGCTGAAGGTTCATTTACCCCTATGACTTTTAATTATCAAATAAACTCCAAAAACATAATACATACTCGCTCTTGACAAAGGCGTATTTGTTGATGGTCTCAATCACGTCTTTAAAAAGGATCTTGGAGGTCAGGGTGTAGCCATGGTGGACAATTGGCTCACCGTCCGGCCCATCCCAACAGTCAACTGCAGAGAAAGAGACAGAGAAAGCAGAAGCAGACTTGGAAATCAGGTTTACATTTTTATATTTTCCAACCTCAACCGAGTCTATTTTCACTTGGGGAAAAGCAAATGACGGGAATTGTCTGTTTCCCCTTTTTGCCTGTCTCTGCTGGAATCTGTGGAACTCCTTGCCACTGGACAGCCGCTGGCTATGGAATGCACAGATCACTGCAGAAAAAGTGTTGCTTTTTGATGGCATTGGGGGGTGTTGGTGCTTCCGGATCCTTGCCTTAGCCCCCTTGTTTAACAGAAAAGGCAGGATATGCATTTCTTAAATAAAGGCATACCTTCCACACAACGGCATCCGGACTGCAAAACCCAGGCATACATGTCGACCCTGGACTGAGACATCAGCTGGTCCCCCACGAGGTAGGTGTTATGGGAAGAGGTGATGAAGTAGTGGCTCAGGGGTAGGGTCATGTCTTGGTGGACGTTGTAGTGTTCGGGGTTGAATATGTCCCCAGCTGGGCTGCGCATGTAGTTCGTGAATCCTGTTGGGGGAGGAGAGACAACCAAGTGAGGAGGATCAGGTGGAGCTGTGAGTCTGGGACACGCTCCAGGTTGATTAGTGGGGCTCTCACCTGATTTAAAAAAAACACCTGTAGGCTGTTAACTATTTGAGTTTTAACTGATAAAGTCATGGATTAAATTGCATAGATTTGCATTTTAGGGAAACTATATGCCTGGAGAAGAAAGCAGCTCATCCTCCAAGTGGTGCTTCTCCAACGTTTTACTGCTACAACCCATTTTGTTGGCCACAGCAGTTGCATCATGCCCCAGAATGCCTTCTGGCTTCCAGGAAGAACTGGCAGGTGACCCACCTCATTACACAATCATCAAGTTGGAAGGGACCTACAAGGTCATCTAGTCCAAGCCCCAGCCTATAGCAGGAAATTCTCCTACAGCAACTCCAGCAGGGGCCTGTCAAGCCTCTGCTTGAAGGTCTGAGGGAGAATCTACCACCTCCCTTGGCAATCTATTCCACTGTCGAACCGCCCTTATCATCAAGGAATTCTTCCTGATGTCCAACCAGAACCTCCTCTCTTGCAGTTTGTACCCATTGGACCTACTCAGAGGCAGGTGAGAACAAATTTGTCCTCCTTACAACAGCACTTCAGGTATTTGAAGAGTGCTCTCGTATCCCCTCTTCTTCAGAAGTCTTCTCTTCTCCATGCTAAACATATCAAGTTCCCTCAACCTTTCCTCATTGGACTTGTTTTCCAGCCCCCTGATCAGCTTCGTTGCTCTTCTCGGAAACTGAACGCTGGTTGCATCATACCCAGAATGCCTTGCAGCCTCCGGGTAGATGTGGCACACAACCCACAGTTTGAGATCCGCCGCTCTCGAGGGCACGGCTGCTCGGCTTCCCGACTTCTAAGCCCAAAGGCATGACTGAGAACAACCACCCCAGATAACAGACTCGGCAGAGACCAGTTGCCCAATCTGCAGGCAGACTGTGTGGCATTTGTAGCTGGTCCCCATGGGCATGCCGCAAGGACATCTTTAACCAATCAGGCTTAAAGGCCAGAAGCCTTGAAAGGAATCCCACTATGAAAGCTAACCGCCCTGCGGATAACAGGACAGCTCGCAGAGATAAGGGCAGTCAATGCACTCAAAAGATTTAAGGGAGCAGAGAGTAACTCTTCCTTTACACCCCAAAGGCTTTGGCTGGCTGGATATTAACACACAAGGCTAGGGAGGACTTCACTGGAAAACAGATTGTCCTATTTTTTTAAAAAAAAATCACAGATATGAAGGCTTAATTTAGCTAATCCTCATAATATATCTTAAATGAGTTCTGGGCAACCTTCCCCCTCCCAAATGGATCCCTAATTAATCTGGAAAATAAAAAGTGCTTTATGAACTGAAGTGACATCCAAAAAGCACCCAAAAATTAATGCAAGGGGCTTTCCGGATTAATTTAAGATGAAGGCAGACAACGGTCTTTGTCCAGGAGTTGAATGCAATTTGAAGGAAGGGTAGCTCTGGCATGCCTGCAGCCTGCTGCTGCTAGCGACAAACAGAGGCTTCAGTTTCCTGGTGGTATTCCAAAGTGTTGGCTGCATTTTGATCCGTTCTTCCACTGCATTGGGTGACATTGCCATATAATGTTCAATCCAGTGGCGTAGCTAATGGAAGTGTTGCCCAGGGCCAAGGGCAAAGTGATGCATACAAAATTATGCATACATACAAAAGATTTGAGACATACAAAATTATGCATGGAAGGGACAGAGTCGATAGAGGGATGTTCTTTTCCCGCTCTCAAAATACCAGAACCAGAGGGCATCCGCTAAAACTGAGGGTTGGGAGAGTTAAAACAGATAAAAGGAAGTACTTTTTTTACCCAGCGGGTAGTTAATCTGTGGAACTCTTTGCCACAGGAGGTGGTGATGGCATCTGGTCTTGATGCCTTTAAGAGGGGATTGGACGGATTTCTGGAGGAAAGGTCCATCATGGGCTATAGGCCATGATGGATTGTGCAACCTCCTTACAAAGGTGGTGGGCTACTGGTACCAGATGCAAGGGAGTGGCCACAGGCTGCAAGCATCTTGTTGTCTCGTGCGCTCCCTGGGGCACCTGGTGGGCCGCTGTGAGATACAGGAAGCTGGACTAGATGGGCCTTTGGCCTGATCCAGCATAGGGGCTCTTCTTATGTTCTTATGTTCTTATGCCCTGGAGGTGACATCACAACAGGAAATGATGTCATTTCCAGAAATGAACAGCTCACCTGGGCTTTTAAAAAGTTGAAAAATGGGGAGAGCAACCCGCATCCTCCCCCCACAGTAGTGTGCCCCCTACTGCTGCCCCCAAAACTCACAGCCACCCCCCAACAGTGTGACATTAAACAGGAGAAAAGCCAAACAAGTGGATTGTGCTTTTTATAGTGGAGATCAGACTCCGCCACCACCACCCCCTTCACTCAGATGTCCAAAAGTTGTTGTTTTTTTCCTCCAAAGAACTGGATCACCAGAATCTATTTATTGATTGTCTTAATTATGAACACCACTTTGTGAACTACGTTTTATTAAAAAGCAAGACAACCATGTAATGACAATGATGACGATCTGATGTGCAAACCCTTCTGCTGTGGATCGCAGTGGAGATTTTAGCTCACGGTTCCTGCAGTTTGCTTTCTCCAACTAGCAAGAAATCATGAAAAGCTTCCGTTCCCTCCACCTTTGTGCCCCACGGGCCTATCCAAGCAAGGGTGTCTCAATGTCCCATCGTTCCAATTACCTGCAAGGTAATTACGTAAGTTCCATTTTCCGCTTAGAAAAGTATCGAGATCAGCAAATGCACCATAACAATCAAATGTGCCCTCCTGGGCGATCCACAACATGCGAGCAACTTGAGATCCAGGGAGAATCCATTAAGCCATGCCCCATGCCCAGGGGACTGGCCTGGGGTGGGAAAGGCGGCTTCTGAGACACAGCAAAGCTCTGTCTCAGCTACTCTGTTGCTCTGTTGCAGCTACTGAAACTATTCCCAGGCTGGACGCAGCCTTTCAGAAGGTCCCAATATGAATTTCGACTGGGCAAATCCTCTCTAAAACAGCTCTGCGGGCAAACAGCTTTTTCTAATGAGGTTTCTTGGACCCACAGGGAAGCCAGCCTGAAGTTTTTTTTTAAAGTACTTTTTATCAGGCCGGCTCTAATGATTTGCAACTGGATTTTACTTTTCAGCTGATTGATCGGCGCTTTTCAACGGGCAGTTGCTCTATGTGGTCTAGAGCAGCGGTTCTCAAACTGTTTAGACTGGGACCCACTTTTGAGAATGGCACTCGTGCTGAGACCCATGCAAAGTGATGTCATTAACCTGGAAGAGCCAGAAGTATCACCGTCATCATCGTCATCATCAAGCAGGATGTACCATTGTTATGACTTGATAAAATGACACTCCTGGAAACCGGCATTCTTGGACTGCAGCAATTGCACAACCATGAAATACCTCAGACAAAAAAGCAAGATTAGGGCAAAACATTATGTAAAAGCACTAAACTTAAAACAAAATGTTAAAAAAATCTCACTTGAAAATTTCAAACTGTTAACACTCACGAAGGGAATATAGCAAGAGTACGGTCTGCAGCTTCCAAGATGGCTGCTCCCAGCTTTCCACAACCCACCTGATAGCAGGTTGAGACCCACCAAGTGGGTCCCAACCCACAGTTTGAGAAACACTGGTCTAGATATTTCTTCATCTTCCCCGACAGCAGTTTTACTGCTTGACTTTGTGCCGGCTCTTGGGCTGCGACAGCTTTGTTGCTATAGAATTCCTAGCAACCGGGCTCCAAATGTATTGCGATGTATTCAACTTACTGTGCTGAAGTGAAACAGGCGCGCATGTATGTGTATATATAAATTATATATATGATTTGCATGTGCAGGTCCTCGCATACAACCTTTTCAAGATGCAGAACTTCCAGTACCTGGAAATTATTCAGCGGTGGAGTTTAGGGTTTTGCAATTATTATAGAAGGAACGTGACATTTTTAGCTGCCTTCCACTCTTACCCAGCCTCTCCCAGAATGGCTTTGTCATTATCAGAATGTGCCATAAAAGCCTTCATTGAGGAGATGCAGATGATCCCCCAAGAAAACCCAGAAGAGAACTCAGAATAAATTCCATAACCTTTTCATTACTCCGGAAACCCAACCGAAGTTCATTTCCATCTCACAGTATAGTGCCTCTTGCTGATACCCATGGAGGATTTGCAGAGGAGGGGGCATTCTTTCAGAACTATTCTTGCCTTCCTCCCCCCCCCAATGCAATATTTATTTATTTTGTCAATTTGCAAGACGGCCGTCAGCAGGCAGCTGAAGTGTGCAGGTTGCAAACAAATCTAAGAAAAGATCAGTAGACAGCGACACAGAGGAGCCTGAAACCTCAGACCAGCAGAAAAAAAAAATTAAAATCTGGGGTGGAGGGGAAGTGTTGGTGACAATAAATGCTTGCTCCCTTTCAAATATGCAATGCTCTGCACCTTGCTGCAAATGCAAATATTTGTGGGGTAAAATGCAACGAACAAGAAACAAATAAGCCTTCCACTTTAAGGAATTCTCAAGCTTCTTCATCAACTGCAGCCTAATTCACTTGCAAGGAAAGGCGAGCTGTGAGCCAATCTCTGCACCCTAAGAACAATGTGTCTGCAAGTACTTCTCAGCATCCAGAACAGGCATTCTCAGAGGAGGGCTTCAGGGGGTCCCAGCATGAACCAGGACAGGGGGGAAAGGGCACCCTGATGGAACTTGTAAGACCAGGCTCCAAGCTGATCCGTCACTGATCAGTGGATGGGACGCCACTGAACCTGTAGATTTGGCACCCACCTGGTCTCCACCTCTGTGGATAGACACACAATCATCACCAGGTCCTTGCGAACAGATATAGCAATGAGTCCAAACTGAAGCTCAATTGCACAGTGCTCATGTGGTGGCGTGGGGCAACCCACTGCAAAGCCTTAGAGGGAATCCTTAACATAGGCAGGATCAGGGCCCCACTATGGGTGCAGCAGACAGCCAGACTATACCAAGTTTCTGCTGCTCTGGAAACTGCTGGAGCCACAGCTCCATGGATTAGTTCCAAGTTCTAGCTGCCTCCTGGGCAGTTCCCTCGGTGGCTTAGCTTTGGGATTGCCAACAGCTGAATCTGCTGGACAGCTCCCTTCCCTGGATGGCACACTCTTTCCAGACCAACATCTCCGGTTGGGACACCACAGCCTGAGTTCGGGTTAGGCAGATGAAGGAAAGATCTGACAATTGTTATTAGCCATGAGAGCAAAATGGGACCTCCATATTCAGGGCAAAATGACACCAAAGGGAAGAAATAGCTGGGGGGGCTTTTGCCAGGAAAAAAGTAGCCGGGCGGGCTTTTGCCTACATGTTTTGGTCATGGACCTCCCAGAGGCATCTGGCTGTGTCAGGGCTGGGCTGCAGGCAGGAACTGTGGAGAGTCAGAGGGATGGGAACCAAGAAGCAGGCCAGGAATCAGAGCCAGGAGACAAGCTGGGGAAGAGGTACAAGCTGGTAGTCAGAGCCAGGGGTCAAACCAGACGGGGGAGTCCAGAATCAGGAGAAAAACAGATGCTAAAACAATCAGTAGTCAGAGCCAGGAGTCAAACCAGATTGGGGAGACAAGGTGAGATCTGGAATCAGGAGTCAAAGCAGGAAACAGAATGGGGAGTCACGCTGGAAGCCACGAGTCCTAGGAGCCTTCTCACCCAAGGCCAGGGGCCCTGTGGTTTTAGGGCTAACCTGGAGTTAGGCCAGCAAGGTTTGACTGGCACAAGGGCCACTGTAAAGCTCATTTGGACCACTCCCGGAGTCAGGGAGGAAGACGCATATCTGTGTGCTGGCCTCTCTGACTCCAAACACATTTTACGATGGCCCTTGTGCCGACCAGACTTTGCTGGCCTAACTGTGCTGGCCTAACTCCAGGTTAGGATTGCGCCCTTATGCTCCTTCCAGTCCAGAGAGTCCTTCCTGTCCAGATCCTGACTTTTATTCCAGCTGCAGATCCAGCTGCTCACCATATGGTTCATCGTGTTCTTCACCCAAAGAGTTCTTGACAGGTTGGCCACTGAGGAAAATATTGGGCGAAAGGGGCCTTTGGTCTCGTAATGCAGCCAGGCAAGGGGAGCTAAGGGACCCTAATAGTCCTGTCTGGGGCAATCAGTTTTCCTGCCAGATTCTAACTCAATTTAGTGGCCTGAAACTGACACCCTCGAGAATGCAATTGACAAAAACAGGAGCTTCAGAAAAGGCAGATCTATTGCCAGAGGGGTAGAAGCTGCAGCTCACATTCCAGAACACTTGTCAAAAGCGAAAAGGGCAAAGGGTGCGCATTTGATAGGGCTGCAATTATATTTCCTCTCCTTCAGTCATCAATACCACTGCAAAGAGACTGTTTTATTGGGGGGTACCTCCCTGTCTGAGGCCTGGGAGGGGAGAGGGGGGGTCAGTGAAATACATACACTGGAGAAACTACAATAAATAAAAATAAGGATCATTCCTATTCATTTCCTGCCTTTCAAAGCACATTTTCAGAAATTTGACATTTTTCCTCTGTTCCGCCACCGTTTTCTCTCCTGCACAATGTCTGCATATTAACATTTTTATTTCATTTATTTTCTAGACTTGTGCACCACCCTTCAATAAGCATTACCAAGACGGTTCATAGGGGAAAAATAAATAAAACAAAACCGAGTTGTTTTTTTCTCCTTTTTAAACCCTGCAGCCACAAATAAAAGCAGCAAGGTAAAATGGCAACATTACGGCGGTTCGGTTTATTAAAAACAAATCAAATGTTAAGAGTTGGGGAACATTAAAAGGTTTGTGCCCGGTGCTGGAGACACAAATGCAGCCCAATCCAACTTCCCTGGGGCTGATGCAACCGTGTGAATGTGGCAAGTTTGGCATCACACCAAGTGTCCGTGTCTGTGTCCCTCAAGCTTTGGAGCCCTCCTTGATGTAAGGGAGTATCTGTTCCAGTGGCGTCATCCAGGCGGAACGGCCCGGTACTCCGTTCCGCTAGTTCCGCGGAGGGTCCGGGCCGCACCGCCTCTCCGGAGGACGGGCGAGCTGCTGCTGGGCCCACCCGCCCTCCCTTGCGTCCAGAATCACTCTAAAATGGAGCGATTCCGGCGCAGTGAGGCTTGGGGGGGCGTGGCAGCCCTCCGCCATAGGGGCGGAGGGCTGTCAATCATCCGAGCGTTCCGGTAGTTGGCGCGCTCGGATGACATCACTGATCTGTTCCCTTGCCCTGTGGCAAGCCCCTGCTGCCCCAATGGGCCTACCTGGACCTGTGCCAGCTGTTTTGCTGCTGCAAGTCTGAGGGACCCAACTAGGCTGATTAAGGCCAAGAAGGGAGGCTAAGCTATTAGTGGAACTACTGTATGAATTTCCAGGGCCATGGCTAATGAAAATGTTGCCCCGTACGTGACATCACAACAGGAAGTGACATCATAGTTGTATTTTCATTTTCTCTGGTTTTGGGGTCATAACCTTTGATAGAGTAAAGATATTACACTCCAGTTTAATATCCTGCTGGGACCACTGGCATAGCTAATGAAAGTGTAGCCCAGGGCAGAGGGCAAAATGATGCCCTGGAAGTGATGTCGTAATAGGAAGCAACATCACAGTTGCATTTTCATTGTCCATAACGTGTGATATAATGAAGATATTACACTCTGTGTAGTGTAAGTAATATTTACACTATAAATATTTACACTATATTATATTTACACTATAATATAATATTTACACTACAATAATAAATAATAGTGTAAATAATATTACACTATTATTTTTTGTCCATAACGTGTGATATAATGAAGATATTACACTCTGATTTGTTTCACTGAATTCTGCATTAAATTCAGCATTAAATGGTATGATGGTATTATTCATACAGACCAAGGTTTTCACATTTTTGGGCACTAGTGTCAAGCTCAGCTTGCTGCCCCCCTAAAGCTTGTTTCCCAATGCAACTGTACCCCCTGCACTTTCTTTAGTGCTGCTATGGCAGCTATGCCCCTGCCCATTCCTACCCTGGACATTCCCCTACCCCTGCCCTGGTCTCTGTCCCTTTCTCCCCCCTCCCTACCCATCCATCCCACTGCTACCACCAATTAGGGAGTTCCTGATTTGCAGCAGAGTTTCTTAACCACCAGCTCAAGCCCCACACGGCAATATGCAGACAACGCAGGAAAATAATTGACTGGCACACGTTTCCGTCTCGCTAGTACACCCTGCGGCAAAGGTAAGTGTGGGGAGAGCTGATGCAGGGAGAAGTCGGCTAAATCAGATCAGGTGGGATGAGACATGCCTCGGATGCTTGGCGTTCGAACAGAAGAAAGCAAAGAGAAACTCTGGGCAAATTAATCACTTCCTCATTCTGGGAGACAAGAGCGACGCTCTGCTAATGGGGCACCCTGCAAACAAACTCTGCCACTTTCTTCGGAGGTGCTGATCCCGAAAGCTAAACAATTCATTAGCAGGCACTGCCGATTTTGCCCACAGCTGAACAGAAATGGCAACCAAAAACGCATTGCTCTGGGCTCTGCTGGGGGGAGGGAAAATGCTTTTGACACTCTCCATTCACAGCTTGGGCACTGAACTGGAAAACAGGGAGAGGCGGCAAAGTGGGCGAGTTCAAAACACACATGCAGAACCTGGGGAGTTATAATTAGCCATATTCGATGAGCAGCTCCTACACGCAAGGATGCTGGCTGGCTCTTCGGATTCAGCCAAGAATTCAGGAGGACGAAAGCTCTTAACTAGCTCTGATGGCGACAAACAGCCCAGGCTTTTGCTAAACTGGGGGGCTCCAAACTTGCAGCAGGAGGGCCACATGGCATATTTTACACATTTTCACGCCCACGCCCCCCCAAAAAAATTGGAAGCGAGCAACACACAGTACACTGTCTCTGTCTAGACCACTGTGAAACCCAGTTTGTTATGATTTCTTTACACATGTGCAAAATTAATGCTATTTTTTCCACTGCAATTGTTTTACAGCGATGTTGAAAAGACAATATGAGGAACCACCAGAACCAGGGGGCATCCGCTAAAACTGAGGGTTGGGAGAGTTAAAACAGATAAAAGGAAGTACTTTTTTACCCAGCGGGTAGTTAATCTGTGGAACTCCTTGCCACAGGTGGTGGTGATGCCATCTGGCTTAGATGCCTTTAAGAGGGGATTGGACGGATTTCTGGAAAAAAAGTCCATCGTGGGCTAGAGGCCATGATGGATTGTGCAACCTCTTTACATTAGTAGTAGGCTACTTCTGGTACTGAGTACAAGAGAGTGGCAACAGGATCCAAGCATCTTGTTGTCTCGTGTCTCCCTGAGGCACCTGGTGGGCCGCTGTGAGATACAGGAAGCTGGACTAGATGGGCCTTTGGCCTGATCCAGCAGGGCTCTTCTTATGTTCTTATGATTTACCAGCAGAGGTGAGGTTAACATGAATAATGGTGGTTTGTGGGCCCAGGTGACTGAGGGCACACTCCTAACTTACTTTTCAGCTCCGAAGTAAGGGCAATGCAGCTCCGATGTATGGGAGCTGCATTTCCCCCACCTTATGGAGGCCTCCGTGACTTCTACTCCACTGCAGAATGTAGCTCATGCCCATTGGCACAGCGTTGTCAGCGCTGGAAAATTGATTAGGGTTGCACCCTGAAAATTAGGTTTAGCCAGGCTGACACCACTCTGGCAATAGGGAAAGGGAGTGAGCATACAGCTTCTTTTCCACAGAACGGTCTAGAGAACGTCTCACGTAGGGACAAAAAGGAACTGCGTCAGAACTAGGGGGATTTTTCGAGCCTGCCCCACCTCCCAAATCAGTACTTCCTGAAAAGACAACCTGGATTCGATAGTTCCAGTGCAAAGCTTTCTCTGAGAAAACTGCCATCAGAATCGTTCTGAATAAATCATTCTCGTGACGGGAAACATTTCATCAGAAAAGGCCGGTTTTATTGTCGGCTGCCTGCCGACACTTACGGCTGGAGAGGCAGGATATCAGTCCTTTTCAATCATCCTCATCCTGGCACTTAATTCAGGGGCTGGTGGTGCATTTTTGCTGGAGGCCAGTAACCCCAGTCATAAGCCTGTTCACACCAAAGTGAGTTCAATGAGATTTACTTCCCAGCAAATCCCGCTTAAATCTGATGCATCTTTCAAGCCCCACACTTTGTTTTTTGGAGAGGAGGGATTTTTTTTTTTAAATGAACAATATCGGATTGAATCTCTTGATAATGTGCTTTTGTATTAGAAAGGCTGGAACAGAAGCCCCAGCATCTCACACTCCTATTTCATGGTTAGAGTAACATCAGTGCCCTGCAATCTTTCCGTGAAGAGTAATCAGCGCTTATCAATGTCAGTAGGGGGATCTTTCTTACCAAAGCAAGCTCCCCGAATAGGTAGAATTGAAGCTTGGATGTGTCCAAAAGGATGCTGTTAGATCTTGCTGAATCTTGTCTCTGCTGAAATCCCTTTTGCCCCTTCTAGACCATGGACAGGAGGATTATATTAACTTTGCTCTTTAGCATCCATGCCTGTGTGTTGCCAACACCAGCGATGTCATCTGGGCAGGACAGTCCGGAACGCCGTACCGCTTGTTCCGAGGACGGGCTGCGACGGGGCGCCATTGCGCGGCAGATGCCACATGCTTTTTGGCCCTCCCTCCCTCCCCTGCGCTCGATTCGCTCCGATATGGAGCTATTCCGGGCGCAGGGAGGCATGGCTCCACACGGGGGTGGGGAGCAGCCACTCAACCGTGCGTTCCGGTTGTTGGCGCTGACGGATGACATCACTGGCCAACACCCTTCCTTGTTATTGGTTTTAGATCTTGGGGCATCCATGCACCACCACCCCTGGACCAGAGACACATCCCAAGCTGTCTCCTAAGGAGTCATGCCCTTGGTTCATCTAGCTCCCGGTGCAATCCTAACCAACGTTCCAGCATTGACGTAGCTGTGCCAATGGGGCACGTGCTGCATCCTGCTGTTGGGTGGCAATCACAGATGCCTCCTCCAGGTAGGGGAATATTTGTTCCCTTACCTCGGAGCTGCATTGCCCTTACCCCGGTGCTAGAACGTCGGTTAGGATTGCACCCTCAGTATTGTCGAGCACTTACTGGCAGCTTCTCTCCAGGCTATGAGATAAGGTGCCAAGGACTCAACATGCTGCAGACACAGCAGCGATTGTTCCACTGAGCTACAGACTCAAGTCAGGTTGGCCTTTCCTTGGGAAGTTTCTTTCACCCACTTTTCAGTGCCTCTCCCAAAAAAAGGACAAGCATTTCTTTGGTCTCTTTTTCTTTTGGGAGTCATCTGGAGTGACGTGATATTTCAAAAATGTTTTGTTTTGTTTTATTTCCATTGCTTCCTTGATATTAACCCTGTTCTGTCACCCATCATGCATTAGGCCAGTGGTCTTCAACCCTTTTTGTGCCACGACCCCAATGAATGAATGACTGAAAATGACCCCAGTGAATGAATGAAAATATGATACTGGGGACCCAATGCCAATCCCATCCCCCCTCCCAGGACCAGATCTGCCCCCCATCGCTGCCCATCCCCTGCCCCCCATTTCCCCCTGCCTCTTGCATCTTCACAATAATCTTGGGATGCAGCAACCTGATTAGGGCTGGCCTCAGGAGCTGCAGGGCAAGACAACAAGAAGAGACTATGCAAGATGATACCGAGAACTTAGTATTGATGGGGTAGTAATGCATTTGGATTGGATCCAAGCCCTCTCTTGCATGGGCTTGGAAAAGTTGCCATGACCCCCCAAAATGGGTTGGGATCCCAATGACCCATTGGGGTCCCGATCCACAGGTTGAACGTTATCCACACAAAGAACGTTATCAACAGCCTGAAAACACCACTCAAAAGGAAGAGAAAAAATGCCAACCTTGGAGGAAGATGACACTGGATAATACTCAGTTGAATCACCCGGCACTCTCTTGCCTCTCTCACTACTGCCAGTAAAAGCATCTAGAATCTTACCATCAATCCCAAGGGCTCCTTGCTTCTTGTTCTCTGGACACGGTTCAAATTGATTGATAATTTCCAGGCAGTGCTCCCTGGTCACATTAGCCATCTGAAGAAAAAAATAAAAATAAAAGGAAATGTAAAAGAAAGAAAAAGATTGCAAAAAATAAAATAAAATTCACATCTGTTAAAAACAACAGCCCCCGTACTTAGTTGCATCCTCTTGTCAGTTAAATGACTGGACTGTTTTCTGGCTGTGTGTGATACTCCCCTCCCCATCCTCTTGTCACTCATTGAGATTCCAATTTCTATCAATCAATGCCAGCTTCAATAGCGAATGGGCAGCCCAGTGAAAAAGCTACAAACCCATCCACCAAGGCTACGCTGGCCACGGCAGAACTTAAAACACAGACGAGGTTTTCTAGGTCAGTTTTCTTCCAAGTGATGTCCGGTTCACGGGCCACCGAACAGCGCAACGCCAACCATCCAGGCTTGGAGAATCTGTGCAGCCCCATTACACAGTCTGATTGGGGCTGTTGAGAAGTTGGATTTGTGTACTTCAAGCCCATGATGTGAAGGCAACGAACGAAAAATGTAATGATGATTTGGGAGCCTCTGGAAATTCCCAGAGGAACGAATGTGAGTGTGATAAGAGAACAGGCGATGTCATCGGGAAAATCGTTTCCAATCTACAATATGGGGAGAGCAAGGCTTTCCCTATAGGGAATGACCCTTACAGGGGCTACATCCAGATAATCCACGTGAAGAGCAGAGCATCATGCCAGGTTCTCTCTCCCTCTCCAGCCCCCTTACTGTATCCTCACAACAACCCTGTGAGGTAGGTTAGAGAGAGTGGCCACATCCATAGCTTCACAGTTGGGTAGAGATTTAATTAACCCAAATCTTCCCATTCAGAGCCTGATTCTCTTAACCAATACACCATCCTGGATCTCATTATTAGCCTGAGTTCCTACTTGAGGGCCATCCCTACATTAAAGGTAAAGGTAAAGGTTTCCCCACGACTGAATGGTCTTGTTGTGACCGACTGTAGGGGGCGGTGCTCATCTCCGTTTCAAAGCCTGTAGAGCCAGCGTTTGTCCGAGGACAAGCTTCCGTGGTCCTGTGGCAGGCATGACTCTACGCCATAGCGCACAGAACACTGTTCCCTTCTAGTCCAGCGCACTTACCATATCAAATCAAAAGAATTCAAACGAAAGCCCTCTCAAC
>JAJKFI010000061.1:3133759-3146448 GCA_029204185.1 Lerista edwardsae | reverse complement strand
ATCATCATCATCATCATCATCATCATCATCATCATCATCATCATCATTTTAGACAATGTTGCTGCTAGGCCCTTGCTCACATCCAATACAGCAAGGAAAATAGCCTGGCAAATACTATTTTTCCTGCCCTGTTTCTGAATGAAGGCAGATCATTTGATGGGCTTCTCCAGTGCATATTTAGACGAGAAAATAAAACTCTGCTTTGAGACCGACATGCAGAAAGGAAAAGTTAATGAATTTCCAGTTTTCAATCTCAATTCAAACAGAGAGAAGCAAAAAAAAAACCTCTGCTATTGTTCCTGTTGGAAACTGATTTATGAATAGACAGGGCATGAAAAGCCAAGAGAGGGGAGAGACAGAGAATCCACCACTTAATTTTTTTGCCAACAGCCTGACAGCGGTAGGTTTGTTTGCCTTTTATGAAAGCGTTACACAAACCATCAGGAAACAAGATCTGGCACATTTAATCTGCGGCGTACAGTGCTGAGCTATAAGTGGCGATGCTGCAAAAGGCACAAGAACCTCACCTTGTAGCACAAAGAACAAATCATTAATTCGGCAGCATGATGCAAACTTAACACCGCGGAGCTGTGAGATTAGTTTACTGCCATTTAATTGACGGTACATAAATAACCACCAGGCTGACATGCAGGTGGAAACCAGGGGTCAGGAAAAAAGATCCACAAAGCTAAAAGATCCACAAAGCTAAGCCAGCACAGGCAAGTGGGGCTATAATTATTTGTTATGAACAACACTTGTCTTTAAATTTTGATGCAGAAAGAAAGCTCTGTGGTTGATGCCAGCCAGCAAACATGGTCAAGGGGTCCAATCCATGCAGTTGTCTAAAGGGGCAGATTGGTGGGGAAGGCCCAAGTCTACCAGCCAGACCCCCACTCCTCCTCCCATCCCTCGATTTGAAAAGGAATGGAATGGAGCGGAACTATGTAGAGAAGATTAAGTGGTGGCCTAGAGTATCAGGACAGTCTAGGACAACACACTCCTCTCCTCTACGCTTCCTTTCCCTTTCCAAACCCAGAAGCAGGAAGAGCAGCACAAGTGGCTGGCCCAGAGCCCGGAATTAGGTGAGAGCATTTGGCCAGGTGCCAGAGGTTCTCAGGCTGGACCTGGGAATGGTGAACCCGACTGCCATTTTGCTGGCTTTGGGGCAAACCTTCGCCTTTTGCTAACCACAAACAGCATGGTGGGAGTCTAACACAGGATGCCACGGTGGTTATCCCATAGGTCTGTCTCCTTGTTCTAGGATTCGTCTTGCAGGCAAACGAACCTTATCTAGCCGTCCAGCACTTACACAGCCTATCTTGCTTATCGTCATTGCAGAGAAGCAAGATTTGGAAAACTTCCAGGAGGAAACGAATCCTTTTGTAGCACCTTAGATACCAGGGTGTGACACAAAGCTGGTAGGGGGCATGGATCAGCCTCAAAGGCAACATTCAACCACCCACTAAGATGGCTTGCATGCCCCTCTCTTACCCTCGACTACCCACTCCACAGAACTTCAGTTCCCTGCTGAAAAAGAAGATATTATTTTGTTGTGGTTCAACAGGAAAGGTGACCAGGTCCAGATACATCGATGGAGCTGAGGCCAAGAGGCAAAGCCATTCCTTATTCATCTATCAAACCCTCAGCATATTACTGCGAGCAATCAAAAGGGCTAAGGAAGTTTTAAAAAGAAACCCCTCAAGATGATTTATATGTTTGTCTGCCAGTGCTTGGACAGGTTCCCAGCTCCTTCAGAGGTGACTTTGTTCTCACACGAGACCTTCAGGTTTGCATTCCAGTGGAGGCAAAATCACGTTGAGGACAGAGGAAGCCTTTCAAAAAGTCACTCTGAAGTGGAAGTGGGGAACGGCTGTTCCGGAATGGGAGAAAACATCCAGGCCCTGCTAGCACGACTTTCATGCGTGGCCCACGCCTGTGAGCGAATAAGGACAAACTGCTTTTCTTCTGCCCCTTAGATTTGAACAGAAATGGGGACTGGAGCAATACAGGAAGTGTGGAGGAGATCAATGTTCTAGTCCACCTCTCCACCACACTTCCTCTTCCGCTCCACTCTCTTTCTCCTTTGGGATCCAGGGAGGGAGAGTCTCAGTGGCTGGAGCACTGCTGGATACAGGAGGAACTACAATTAGTGCACAATCCTAGGCGTGCCTACTCAGAAGTACGTTCCATTGTGTTCAATGGGGCTCACCCCCAGGAAAATGTTATAGGACTGCAGCCTTAGGGTGCTGCATTAGGCACTGGGAGGTCTCGGGCCAGCCTTGGCATTGCCTAAGCTTCTGGCCTGAACTCAGCCTCCATGCCAGGGAACAGGCCAACATGTGATGGTACAAGAATTTGGGCATCACAACCTTCCAGCACTGATGCAGCTGCAACACAACCGCAAGGTAAGGCAACTAATATTCCCTGACCCTGAGGAGGCCTCCCTGACAGAGCCCCCACTGTAAGATGCATCACACACCCCATTGGTGTGGCTGCATCAGAGCTGGAACGTTGGCTAGGATTGGGCCTGGACAGCTAGGAGGGTGAAGCTGCAGTCAGCAGTCAGAGTCAGTGGCGGATCTAGGGGGGGCACGAGCCCTGGGTGCCATCTTGGGGCCGTCTAGGGGGGTGCCAGTGGCCCCCGCAACATTGCACGGGTAGACCTGGGCTCTGGAGCCCAGGTCTACCCATTGGGACCAGCTGAAAGTAGACCTGGGCTCCGTCGAGGGAACCCAGGTCTACCCGCGGCTGTTTCTAATGGGTAGACCTGGGCTCCCTCGAGGGAGCCCAGGTGTATCTGGGGCTGCTTCTAGTGGGTAGACCTGGGCTCCCATGGGGGCGCACTTCCATTGGGTGCCCCAGGTGCCATTTTGACTAGGTCCGCCCCTGGTCAGAGTGGTGTTTTAGCTCCATGGAAGAGAACATGCTTTGCGTGCAGAGATCCTGGTTCAGTCCTTGGCACCCCCAGATACTGGCAGGAAAGACCCCTGCCTGAAGAGCCTGGAGAAATGCGACAAGTCAGTTGGTGCAGACAACAATGAGCTGGAAGAATCAAGGGTGTGCCTCAATAGAAACTGACGATGCAAACTGAGACGGCCTCCAGGGAACTTGCCTTGCAAAGGAAGGATGGAGCCCAACCCCCTTACCTTTTGCTCGGTGTCCAGGAAGCGTTTCAGGTCATCAGCATCCAGGTAGTCTTTGTGGTTGCTGTAGGTGAGCATGAGCAGGTACAGGTCGCGCCGGGTAGACATCATCTTGTAGAAGGAGCAAAACTCTTCGAAGTCCAGAGTCCCCTGATTGTCATCCGTGTCTGCCTCCTGGGGGCACAGAAACAGCACAGAGGTCAGCTGGCAGTTTTCCTGTCCCAGAAATGGCACCATCGGCAGGGTGAGTATTTCAGGAAACTATTCCCAGGGGAGGCCAAGTACACGAGGTAAGTGCAGTGATCATGTATATCAGCGACAATCATCTAGTCTGACTGGATGGAAAGTGTTAGACTCGCCCTCACCCCCTTTGATTAATCTCACCACCTTTGATTACCATCACTAGGCACTTCGCAAAAACTGGCTCTCTGGAACCAGATCCCTAAGCTGCTTGACCACGCTATTGACCTCAGGCAGTCTCTGAGTCACAGTACTTGGCTCCAGGGATGAAGGGGTTGACCAAAGATCCGTTACTCAGGGGAGGCTTGCATTATTTATTTACTTATTTAATGTATTTTTATACCGCCTCTTCTCCAGATTTCACTGGACTCAAGGCGGTTTACTGGGCAGGCTGTTCATAAACCCCATTTTTCAACTGGGGTTTTTACAATTATTGTTCTACGTCCATTCACAGAACCCTCAATTTCTTCAGATGTTTCCCTTTCAATGTGTGGTCATGATCCTGGCTGCACTTTTGCACCTTCTCAGCCCTCACAGTCCACCACCTTGGCCAGTTCTTTTGTCAGCTGACTCCTCTACATTCCTCCACAAGCTCTGTCAGTGACTTCCGGTCTCCCATCCAAGGCCAATCCAAGGCTGATCCTGCTTAGCATCTTCAGGCAAAGGCAACAGCTCAACCTCCAGACCACACTTCCTGCCCACTTTATATTAATATTTAATATTAACATTATTTTTATTAATTAATATTAGCATTAAACACTTGGGATTAGGGATTGGCATTAGGGATCCGTAAGCACCCCAAAACTGGGCACAACACACATCAACAATCTGCACACGTTCCAAGTGGAGACTCGCAAAAGCGGGAGCCTTTGCAAGAGGTCGGCTGGAATGCTCGCAAAGGCTTGAACCCCTTCGTGAAAACTCCAGCTTTTGATGAGTGCTCAAAACACATAGAGACGCTCAAAGGCAAAGCAGGTTTGGTTGTAGGAGTCGCCACCCGGCTGCTTCTCTTCCTCCAAACCAAAGTACTTGCATTTGGGGGAGGGGGGGAAGCAGTGGTGTCATCTAAATGATTTAAGAACAGGTACTCACTTTTGATTGGCACGTGTCGGGACCCGCCCACCGGAAGTGATGTCATAAGGCAGAAGTGATGTCGTGGCAGGAAGTGACATGCAAAAAGCCCTTTTTGAGGCCTCAGATGATTTTAAACTGACCCAACGGTTGCAACAGTATTCCACAGCACCCCCAGGACATGTTAAAACCCCAGAGCAGCTCATTTTTCAGTGGCAAGGAAAGGAAAGGCTCCGCTCGCTGCCTGCCTGCCTGCCTGCCTGGCTCTGAGAACATGCAGGCAACTCAAACGTGCAGGAAATTCAAACGTTGCAGAGGGCGGAGTCGACGAGTGGGCGGGCGAATGGGCGTGGCCAGCTGTAATCCTAGAAACCGGTACTCGCGTACCCCACGTACCCCCTGCATGACATCACTGGGGGGAAGGCAGTGCCACCGGAGCTCCAGCAGCTACCTTTCACACTGGATATTAGGACAGGTGATTCCAATCCAAGAACGCTTCCTTACAACACTAATTGAAAAGTAGTCCGTTCATAAATTCAAGATCTGGGTTTTCATAAGAATATCTCCTCCCCATTATGACACTTCCTAATCACTCTTTGATGTCTCAACAGGGATCGGCGATGTTGTAATGAGCCGCAGATTTTCTAGAGCTGCGGAGACGGTCTGTTTTTTAATCAAACTCCCTTCCAATCACTGAACATGCCGGCTTTCTGTTTTGCCGACAGAATGCGTAGGACAAATCCATGGACATTAGTGGATTTCTCATTGCATCGCATAACAGCATTTGCTGTTATGTTTTCCCCTTCCTACTGATCAATGATCCTCCAGCTTTGACTGCGGAACAGCTGATTCTGTTTTCGGTGCTGCCATTATGAGAAAGCTTCACACTCCATTAGCATCCAACGGCATTTAATAGCCAGCAACTCCAACACGCTAAAGCTTTCTGGCATCCCCAGAATATGCAGGAGCTCTCGCTTATGTAACCAATAAGCATCATTAAATTCCAAAAGATTCTCATTGCCCCTTCCCCCCAAATACAGTTTTCACTGTTTTGCAAGATTAAAGCCACTTGGAGCTCCATTGACTAATTGTCCAATCTGGGCAAGACTGAGTCCAAGGGGAAGGCAGAGGTGTAGCTCAGGCAGTGTCTGGAAGGGGAGAGCCAAAGGAATGGACCCAGATCTAAGACCCTGGATCCACATCAGAGCTTCAAAACCGAGCAAGAGTCAAGAGCAGTCAGCTGCAAGATCTTCAGAAGTCTGGGCAGATCCTAGTGAGAAGGCACCTTGTTCTAAGAAGGGTGCAGTGATAACTAGGGCTAACACATACTATACACCCAATTGGGCATGCTGGGACCTGGGACCCACAACAGCCACTTCTGATGGCTGCCCCACTTACCACCCACTGCAGTGAGATTTAGGTCAGTATGCATGCATGATGGGCCTTCTCTGTGGTGGCCCCCTAACCATGGAAGGTGTGGGAGATCACCTCTCTCCCAGGCTTTCAGAGGGTACAGAAGAGCCATTTGTTCCATTAGGCGCTTGGGTTTGATGGAATACAGCTGGAATACAGTTTACATTCCTCCCTCGCCCCCTGTTGAGCTCTCTCTTTTTAATATTTGCACTGTTTTCATTATGTCTTCTACCCTTCTTAATCACATGCAGTGGGAGCAAGCAAAGTAAATACTGGAATATAAATGGCAACAAACAAACTGCCTCCGAACATGGAAATTCCACTCAGCTATTTTGGACGACGGTCCTTAGCAGAGCCACGTTGCATGAATGCGCCCTTTACAAAGTTATCACGCAGACAACCACTGCCGCGCCTTCCAGCCATAAATCCTACCAGCTAATTGTGGTATCAGCCTCCCCACTCAAATGCACATAACTTATTTTCCAGAAAGGTGAACTGTCAGAAAGTGGGCTAATTGACACGTCTTCGTGAGGGACAAGCTTAAGCATGCCATTATAGATCGGTTTCATGCTCTGTAGACATTTCGCTGTGCCAAATTATTATTATTATTTTTATATTCCTCCATTTAACCTGTCACTAGAATCGTTGCTGCTTCTTAAGGATGGCAGCTGATTTCGCTGGAAACCCAAATCAGCACCACGGACAGCAGCACTCAACCACTGAGGGGCCATGCTGTTGTCATCCCCACCGATTTATCCCAAGCTGCTGTTTACAGAGTCAGACCATTCGACCCCAGCTCTTATCTGGCTGGCAGTAGCTCTCCAAGGGTCTCCGGTGGAAGGAAGCCTTCCTCAGATCTGAAATCCTTTTCTGAGGATGCTAATGCTTGAACCCAGGACAGAACCTGCAAACTGAGCACTCCGTCACCCAAATGCAGACACACTTTTTGCATATGAGGGTTTGTACTCAGAGTCATTCCCGGCCTGGGTGCTTCTGCATGCAAAGGAAGGACTCCACTACTCAGTGACGGCGTCGCCCTTGGAGTCTCAAAACTTTTCCCCTCCTTTCTCAGGCTCCCACAACACTTTAGTAGCTAGCTGGCTATTTTTTATTTAACTCCCATGGGCTTAATGATCAAAAGGAACCAGCCAAGCTAGGCGGGGGGACGACAACAGGTCTACAACCATCTACACGGAAACCCTCCTAATAAGGACCAAGCCAGACGGACAATTAATGAAAAAGAGAAAAAATAAAAGCAGCTCACGGAGCCGTCAACGTCTTCAAAGTCCCGGAACTGGGCTGAATGACAGGGGATGAATTAACTTCAATTAGTAGCAGCCATTCAGCCGCAAGAAAGGATATTAATTTTTGAGATGATGAAATTCTAAGGGTGACTGGCTTCAAAGCAGCATCCACTAAAAATTAGTGTTGGGAGAGTGAGAAAAGATAAAAGGAAATACTTTTTTACCCAGCAGGTAATTAATCTGTGGAACTCCTTGCCATAGGAGGTGGTGATGGCATCTGGCCTGGGTGCCTTTAAAAGTGGCTTGGACAGATTTCTGGAGGAAAAGTCCATCATGGGCTACAGGCCATGATGGGTGGTGCTACCTCCTTACATTAGAAATAGGCTACTTCAGAATGCCAAGTGCAAGGGAGTGGCCACAGGATGCAGGCATCTTGTTGTCTCGTGTGCTCCCTGAGGCACCTAGTGGGCCACTGTGTGATACAGGAAGCTGGACTAGATGGGCCTTTGGTGTGGGCTCTTCTTATGTTCTTATGACTCTGGATGGGTGCAAGAGCTGTGCCCAGGTGTGCAGCTGCTGATGCAGACCCAGGAGAGCCCTGCTAGACTAAACCAAAGGGCCAGCCCATCAGGATCATAATAATAATTGCCACAAGGACAACAGCCTAGGGTCCATGCCAGATCCCATTGAGCACGTGTGTGGTGCTGGTGTGAAATTAGCAAAACCCGGCTTTGCTTCCTAAACAGATCCAGTGCCCAGTCTAAAACTGTTGCCTGAAATTGTTGGGCCTTCCGACTAAGTCCTGCCTACCCAGACCAGAAGCAATTCTCTCCAGGATTTGAGACAAGGGGTCTTCCTCGGTCCTACATGGAGATGCTGCAGGGGATCAAACCTGGGACTCTTCACATTTATTTATTTAAAATATTCATATCCCACCCTTGCCCCCAGGTAATGAAGCACCACATATGCCCACTTCCACTATTGAGGCATCGCCCCTCCAAATTTGTTGAGAAGCCCTCCACTCCCAATCTACGTAAGAACCTAAGAAGAGCACTGCTTTATCAGGCCAAAGGCCCACCTAGTCCAGCTTCCTGTAGCTCACAGTGGCCCACCAGATGACTCAGGAAGCACACAAGCATCTTGTTGTCTACTGGGCTCCCTGAGGCACCTGGTGGGCCACTGTGAGATATAGGAAGCTGGACTAGGTGGGCCCTTGGCCTGATCCAGCAGGGCTCTTCTTAGGTTCTTACGTAAGACCGCAAGATACCTACATCTTGTTGCCATTCCCTTGCGCCTGGAATCTAGAATTCCATGCCATCCCCAATTTTGTTTTCAGCCTCAGTGTGGATTGCAATGAATTTCCAGCTGCACCTTTATGGCAGAAAACACAGATTCCTTTTTACCAGACATCCAAGAAGTCACATTTACAGAATTAAGGGTATTAATTTGAAATGCCCTGGCACAGTGAGAGATAATCCAGATATCCATTTTCTGAGTGAGTGTTCCTGCTTAACAGTTTCCCCCCCCCTCTTTAACAGATGAAGTATTTTTTTTCTTAATCCTCAGGTTTTAATGGGTTTCCTATTTAAGTTTTTCAAGGTGCTGCCTCTGAAGTTTGGCATTTGCTTCGACAGCAGAGGGGGGGATGAAAAAAGCAAGCCTATTAAACACAATCTGCTGCAAGCGAGATGCACGTTTCCCCCTTTGGACCTCAGCGGCCTCGTTCCAGTTTGGGCCAGATGATGAAAAGGAATGACTGGAGGCAGGAGAAATGGCATTCAGGGCTAATCAGGCCAACAGCCAATAAAAGCCTCTGAAGTGCTGTACATTTTAACAGGGCAAAGTTGGAGAATTACACACATCAGCATTTGCATTCAGAAGAGGCCTCCAGGTCTGTGGCTCATGCAAACTTGCCAAGAGATGAGATCAGACATAAAATTCTGACAGTGCCAGATGTGTTGAGAGTAAAAACTTCATGAGGCAGGAGAGGTGGCGTGCTGGAGAAGTATCGTGGCCCAGTGGTTAGAGCTAGAGGGATACACAGAGCATTGATTCAAGCAGGAAGCTGAATGTTTCGTCTGTAGAACACCTGCAATCAATTTGGTTAGCATGCTAGATTCTAAATACAGTAGTACAAATTGGTGGTTCCCAAACTGTGGGTCAGGACCCACCAGTGGGTCACAAGACAATTTCAGGTGGGTTGTGAAGCACCTAGAGCAGCCGTATTGAAAACAAGGGAAGATGGGATGCTGGAAAGGGGGTGGGCTGTGTCGGTGTTTGGCTTGTGTCAAGGATGTAAATAGGTTTTTTCCTTTCTGATTCACTTTGCTATTGGAAAAAGGCTGAGAAATAACCCGACTTATGGCTGCATCCTCAGGAAAGCAGCAGGCTCTGGCGTCACAATGACGGCACTTCCAGCCATGACAACATTTCCAGTGGGTCCCAGACAGACCGTTGTTCTAAAAAGTGGGTCCCGATGCTAAAACGTTTGAGAACCACTGGTATACATATTTTAAATAAACGTTAAGACTAGAAATGGGGGAAGCCTGGGCCTAAACTACTTCTAGCTCTTTGGTGGTGCACTGGGTGTTACTGTGATCACCTACATTAAAGGTTCAGAGGGCAGATCAGCCAGCTGGGCAATCTGAAGGATATAAACCCTTGTGCTCAAATTGGCCAACTTCAGACACCACTTCTTTATGCATAAGTCTTTGGTAGAACAACAGAGCTAACCATTTATCAGTAGGTGTGGCTTCCTTTTGCGGTATTTGATGGGGCTTTAGTGGCCATGGGACCTCAAACCAGTGTCCAGCCTGGCCGACTCAGACACCACCCATTAGTGACCAGAGCCCAGGTCATTTCAAGTGATCATAGTGGGGGCAAAGACAAGTGGAACTCTAACAAATGCTCCAGATACTGGTTGGCAGTGAAATGTCAAACGAAGTGAAATTCCTAAGAAGAAGCATCCGAGACGTTTCAAGGGAACTCGAAAGAGTTTCTATAAACGAGTCGAGCCTTTGGAGAACTCAAATGCGCAAGCCGGATGCAGATATGCCAAGCAGGGAGATAAAGCCTAGAGGAAAAACTGGTCCAAAACACTTGTTCAGCTTTGTGTATCCCAGATGATCCCACAACCTGGAAGATGTTCTCTCCCTCCCAGCACTGTGTGCCTGCTTTTCTTTCATAGTGCTGACAGCTGATGTTAAAAAGAAAAAAAAAAAGAACACCTTCCCAGAGGTGCCTTTGGAGCCCAGCCAAACGTTTATATCCTCTGTGGATCTACACTTGTAAGATACGCTCAACTGGAGCATGGAGAACATTGTGGCTGAGTGACGTGCAATGTGACCACAAGAGGGAGGGAGGGAGGGTGGAGCTGCGTGGAGAAGCAGGACAAGAGCTTCTGCTCACTGCCACAGTCCCTAATGGATGAGCAGGGGCCAAGCGGCCTTCCCTGTGTTCAGCTTCCTTCGTTCCTGACAGGCATGCTGCTGATGGTGACTTTTGAACCCAGAAAAGACAGAGAGGTTGGCCAAGGGCCCCAGGATCTGCGGAGCAGGAACTCTGACAGATCAGAACAAAGTAAAACAATACCTTTTTTTGGTATTGTGCTGGTATTGTCAGTGGTGTCATCCAAATGATTTAAGAACAGGTACTCACTTTTGATTGGCACGTGTCGGGACCCGCCCACCGGAAGTGACGTCATAAGCCAGAAGTGAGGTCGTGGCAGGAAGTGACATGAAAAAAGCCCTTTTTGAGGCCTCAGATGATTTTAAACTGACCCAACGGTTGCAACAGTATTCCACAGCACCCCCAGAACATGTGAAGGAGGCCTGGCGTCATGTGAAAACCCCAGAGCAACTCATTTTTCAGTGGCAAGGAAAGGAAAGGCTCCGCTCGCTGCCTGCCTGCCTGCCTGGCTCTGAGAACATGCAGGCAACTGAAACATGCAGGAAATTCAAATGTTGCAGAGGGCGGAGTCGACGAGTGGGCGGGCGAATGGGCGGGGCCAGCTGTAATCCTAGAAACCGGTACTCGCGTACCCCCACGTACCCCCTGCATGACATCACTGGGTATTGTGCTGGTATTGTGCTTACCAGCACAATATCCTGGTAAGAGCTACTGGCGTCATTCAGGAAAAGCAGATTGGCAGTGCTGGGAGGGAGGGAGCATTCTTAAGGCTGGCTGGGGCTACAGCAGGGTCAGTCCAAGACCTCCCCCAAATGCTGGCACCTCTGAACTGGCGCCCCCTGCTCAGCCCCTTATCACGCCCTGGATTCAGAGAGAGAACAGAGGGGGAAAGGCAGTGTGGAGGAGCAGCAAACTGAAGCAACACACCTCTGAATACTAGGTGCTGAGGACTGAGGACAAACAAGAAGAAATCCCCACCACCTTTTACACTGCTGGACTCCCAAAGACACCTGACCAACCACTGTTGAAACAAGTTCTGCATTACACGTCCCCTTGGTTTGGGTCGAGCAAGACGATTCTGACGTTGGCTCAAGAGGAGCCTCCACGAGAAAGGGCAGTGTACCAGACAGTAGGGAGAAGCAAAGACCAGCGCTTCCATTCTTGGCTTGGGAAGGACCCAGGAGCCCTTGGCTGGGTGTTACTAGGCGCGGAAAAACATGCTGGTCTAAACAGTCTGAGCCAGCACTGTAGCTCTTAGAAATCTTCCTTTCCTAAAGCTCTGGCAAGAGCAGCACAGAAAAAGAACAGATACGTCAAGGCAGAGCTTTCAAAAACTGTGTTATTTCTACAAAACAACTGAGAAGGATCAACAGAGCAGGCTCAAGCAGCTTCGGAGGGGGGGAAGTGCCATTTTTGAAAAATCCGTCTTTAAGTCAACACACAAACACACACATACACCACTGCTAGAATGTACAGCGTTTACCTGGACAAACAAGGGCGGATTTAAGCCTTTTTGATGGGGGGGAGAACATTTCAGGAAGGAGAGGAATTCTTTCCCTGCCTGGCTGATCTGTCACTGCCGACAAGACTTGTAGTGTCTGCGGATGCCGGGGAATTGTTTTTGAGGCAGCGGGAACGCTACGAAAGCCCCCCGCATGCTCCTTTCCAGCAAAGCTACCCTTCCCAAATTCCCAGCAGCGCCGCCAAGTACACAGCGAGGCTTGTGACTAGCGCTGTGCTGCACTGATGTCGCTTTAATCTTCTTCCCGTTCAGTTACAAAATAGGTCAGGGCCAGACGCAAGAAAGCAGGCATCAGCCCGTGCTGCCTGACAGCAGATTTCCAACTAAAAAAGGGGGGGAGGTAGGCAGAGACCACAATGTCAGGTGCAATTTGTATAGCCTCAGCACAGCAGCTGCCCTTCAGCTGCCCTCATGCTCCGTACATCCCTAACGTAGGATCTTTAGGTAGTAGGAAGCGACCCAGAGGTCATCTAGTCCAGCCTCCTGCTTGATACACAGAATCCAGAGGTCAAGCGTCCGCAATAAATGGCTGCCCAGCCCCCACCTGCAGATCTCTAGTGTAGCAGAGTCCTCCCCTCTCCAGCTAACTGCTGCCATGTGTCAAACTGCTCTCAACGTTGAGAGGTTCCTTGTAAGGTTCAGGGCACA
>JAJKFI010000061.1:3095309-3115454 GCA_029204185.1 Lerista edwardsae | reverse complement strand
GTGTGTGTGTGTGTGTGTGTGTGTGTGTGTGTGTGTGTGTGTGTGTGCTGGAAAATGATTCCAAACAGAATAAAGGGGCTCTGATTATTGCTTTCTCTATGTGAATCAGCAGGCAATTTCTCTCTCTCTCTCTCTCTCTCCCCCCCCATGGCAAATGCCCTGCAAAAAGTGACTGAATGTGTCATGCAGAAAACCTGAAGGGGGACAGCAGTACCAAGATCAGCAGTGAAAGAATGGGAAGGAGAATGCCAAAAGGATGGAGACAAAATAGAAGTTAAGATAAATTCTCTCTCTCTCTCTCTCTCTCTCTCTCTCTCTCTCTCTCTCGGCCCTTTGGTGGAATGCCTGTTTCTGGAGCACAAAGCAAATTATTTCCAACAACATGAACTGCTACAAGTTCATATGGCAGATTCATATGTTTGCAATCCTGGTGCACAGGAGAAATAAAAGATGAATATTTGCACAGTCCAAGTATGGGGGGGGGATCCGCCCTGCAAAATATACCCTCCACACAGTCAGGAGATGCTTGAGCTCTTGAGCCACACAGCCAAACTTAGGGCCTGATCCTATTGGGCATAAGGTGGGGGGCACGAGCATGTTGCCTGTCACTGTCGCGCAAGGCGCTGTAAAGCAAGAAGCAGTGCCTCACCTAATCCACAGCTGTGATCAAGAAGCAACAAAAGCAGCAGAAGCTATAAGCAGGAAGCTTTTAAATAAAAGCACTGGAGCTCCGAAAACTCCCAACAGCACTTTGCCTGCATGCCCTGAGCAGGCTGGCGCTATGACAGCTTTTATTGCCAATTTGTTTTGCCCCAAACCAGCTCTGAAAAAACATGGGAGAGTGACACAGAAGAGGCTGGGGCTGCGAGACTCAATGTCGCCTGTGCACAAAAGAGTCGGCAATTCCTGAGGAAAAAAGGCTAGGCTTGGACTTATTGC
Source organism: Lerista edwardsae (assembly GCA_029204185.1). Classification (NCBI taxonomy): domain Eukaryota; kingdom Metazoa; phylum Chordata; class Lepidosauria; order Squamata; family Scincidae; genus Lerista; species Lerista edwardsae. Next base: position 3,114,515 of record JAJKFI010000061.1, on the reverse strand, counting down.
AGGCACACGGAAATATCGCTTGATATTCAGTTCATCCCAGGGGGCTGCCACCAGGGCAGTAGGCAATTGTGCTGGGAAGAAAGGTGGGGTGAGGAAAGCAAGGCTAAGACGTGCCATAATTCTCCTCCAACCTCTTCCCTGGAGGACAGCTGAAGTTCTTAGAGGGCCCTAAGCTTATTACGAGAGGTTACTATTCTTGCCTCTCTCGACATACTGCGCTCAGTTCGTGTGCAGCAGCCAAACACAGGCACAGGCTACAGGTTCCTTTCTAGAACTCTTACGAATGCCTGCAGTTAACTGTGGGGTTCCTTAATTCAGGAATGGATGTCTGAAGGCACTCAATGGAAGTGTTCTACCACTGAAGCCCAGCAGATCTAGCCCCCTGGGTGATTTTGGGTTAGCAGACTACCCTAGTACTCTACGCACGCTGTTCTCTGCTCCCTGAAGGAAGCATGGAATACAAGAGAAAGGGAGAGAGGATAAAAGCTTGAGAGCGCAATCCTAACCTGGATTAGACGGCGCAGTTAGGCAGCAAAGTTTGGCCGGCACAAGGGCCACCGTAAAGCGCGTTTGGACCACTCTCCGAGTCAGGGAGGATGGCGCATGTCTGTGTGCTGGCCTCACTGACTCAGAGTGTGGTCTAAACATACTTTACGGTGTCCCTTGTGCTGGCCAAACTTTGCTGGCCTAACTGTGCCGGCCTACCTTCAGGTTAGGATTGCGCTCTTTGCCTCGTAAGAATGGCTGAGGAGGAAATAGCAGGGAGAGGATGTAATGGTTGTTAGAACAAACAGCCTTTACGTCTACTCCAAGTTTATGTCCCCTTCATGCTCATGATGAAGTGGGCTGCGCTCCACTAAAGATGAACCCATTTATTTCACCCTATAACACTTTTAGGTGCTGCCAGCCCCTCTGTTACTTTTGCTATAACATGACTGGCCCTCTGGAAGCTGTTATTTTACGTATATTTGTGCACTGCCCTTCAAATACTGTGGCTCACAAGAAAACCATTTTTAAAAATACAATCATAGTGCAATACAATATACACACACAGGCAGTATTAACGGAGCATCCTTCTAAGTTACACAGATGGGGGGGGGGAGGAAAATCTTTTCCTTGTGCCAAACAGTCATTCAGAGCACAATCCTAACCTGGAGTTAGGCCAGCACAGTTTGGCTGGCACACTTTAATGGACTCCTAGTCCCCCACCCTACGTGGGGTGGGGACGTGGCGGCGCAGCGGGTTAATCCACTGTTGCTGGGCTTTCCGACCGCAAGGTTAGGAGTTCAAGACTATGTGACGGAGTGAGCTCCCGTGGCTTGTCCCAGCTCCTGCCAACCTAGCAGTTCGAAAGCACCTAAATGCGAGTAGATAAACAGGGACCACTTCGGTGGGAAAGTAACGGCATTCCGTGCGCTACGGTATATAGTCATGCCGGCCACATGACCACGGAAGCTTGTCCTGGGACAAAATGCTGGCTCTACAGGCTTAGAAACGAAGATGAGCACCGCCCCCTACAGTCGGTCACGGCTAGAGCATTCGGTCGTGGGGAAATCGTTACCTTTTTAGTCCCCCACCCTACAAGCAGCTTACTTAAATGTGCTGGAGTAAATATCCCAGAACCAGCATATCATAGGAAACACCCAGAGCATGTTCTGAGAGCCAAGGAAGCCTCTCCGACCCTCGGAAATCTCTCTAAGGCCTGCAGAAGGTCTAAAAACATCACTTTTGGGTCTTTGGGAAACCAGGAGATGACAATTCTGGGCCTTCCGGAGGCATTCTGAGGACTAGGAGGCTGCATGTCGCCTCCTCCGAGCACCCACTGCAGACAACCAGAACACCGCACGGAGGGTGCGGTCCATGCCGGCAAAGTCAAGAGGGCCAGAGGCTCATAGGTGACCAGGGACTTGCTGTGGGCCAGACAGAGGCTCACCAAGGGCCGCATCTGGCCCCCAGACTGGGAATTAGAGACCCCTGATCTAGTAGAAAGAGGTCACGCTCCAAGTATCAAAAGTCAATGAGAGGCCCAAAAGATGGCCACACTTCCGCAGGCACAGAGGTAGAGCTCAGAGACTCCCTTACTCCACTACTCTTTACTCCTTCTCACAGCAGCCTTTAGTAATGAGGTGCCCCCTTATCCAGTTAATTAGACACGCGAGTCATTGAACCAGTGAAAAGCTGTTGCACCTATGGGGGAAAAGAAAGATGCAGGAGATGTTCCGATGCTGTTTACTTTCTGGTGCCGTAATGAGCTGGGGTTCTCGGCTGTGCTTCCCCACTAAATATTCCAGGCCCGCCACGGCTCTAATTGACCTCTCAAGTCCTCCAGGGATTAGCCTCGGAGAAACTCGGGCGTGCGCTTCGCTGATCCCACAGCCGCACTCTGGTGAGACTCCCAGTCAGACTCAGGTTACTGGATTAGTAGCCTGCCCTCATCCCAAGGGATAAATAAAGCTATTTGAATAAGTTGCTTTAAGAGAAGCCTGGGATCATTAGCGGAGTGGACGTGGGGTGGGGAACCTCTCGGAGAAGGGAAAGGGAAAGCAGGAATGCAATATGGGAAATGTTCTGAAACTAGGCTCAGAAGCGAGGTGTGTGACTAGCACAAGCATCAATGGCTAGAGCAACTGCATTTCTAGCGTGCACGAAATATTGGAACATTGTTGTTGTTTTATCTATTCAGTTGGGTCTGACTCTTGGCGACTTTATAGGCGAGACATTGGGACTCTCCAAATTTATGGCCAGTCACTTCCAGTGATCCATCACCAATGGTTACTACTTGGGAGATGGGCTCTCGTTCTCAAGCTGGATCAGACCATTAGTCCACGTAGCCCACTGCACTTTAGTTCTCAAATGTGTTAACACCGGGACCCTCTTTTAAAAACTTCACTCTGTTGAGACCTGCCTAGGTTTACCAGACTTTAAACCAAAATACTTTCTTTACTGGTTGCTAAGCAATAATAGCCCGAATAAAGACACTCAAACAGTTATCTGTCTATATTTACTCATGCTTGCAAATTGCAGGAGCCCTGCTCCTTGCAGGGCAGTTAGAAGCTACCTTGCAAACTGAGGGAGCTGAGCTCTTTGCAAAGTAATTAGCCGCTACAGGGTGCAATCCTAACCTGGAGTCAGGCCGTCACAGGCCAGCAAGGTTTGGCCAGCACAAGGGCCACCATAAACTCCACTCTTGGAGTCAGGAAGGGTGGTGCACATCTGGGTCCAAACATACTTTATGGTGTCCCTTGTGCCAGTCAAACTTTGCTGGCCTAACTCCAGGTCTGATTTTTGAAGCCTTATCAGATCTTTCCATCACTCTTTGGTGGCCCACCAAAAATCAGGTCACGGCCCACCAGTGGGTCCCAACCCACATTTGGGAACCACTGGCCTGACTCTCTGAGATCTCAGGCAGAGGGTTTTTTCCCCAGTTCTGCTGATTACCGGACACAGCGTTAAATCGGAGATACATGAGACTGAGCCAAGGCCCTTCTGCCTACAATGCACGACCTCCCCCACCGAGTCACGGCTTTCTCCTCACAAAGGTATTTGCCATTTCTTCAACCGCACTGCGCATCAGAGGAGATGCTCTGTGTCCTCCATGCCTGTCGGACATGGTTTGAGGTTGTCAGCTTCTGGCTCAGGGGTGAAAGCACACAAGTGCACAGGAGGCAGCTTACACGAGGCCGCGTCTTCCACCTGCTTGCAGGGAAGATGCCTGGCTTAAAACTTGAGCAAGGATTTATTAGAGAGCTTAAGGGCACTTGTCCATATGGCATCGCTGGTCAGAAACAGCTGCCTCTCTTAATATGTTGATACCGGAGCATCTTGGGGTAGCCATAACCTCTCACGTCATCATTCAGGAGTGCATTCAGACAATGTTCAAGGTTGTTGAATGCACAGTTAATTTGGAGTGTAGGCAGGGCTGGCTGAACACTCCGGAGGCAGCAGGTCAAATGCTGTCATCGTCCGCCCCCCGCCCCGTCCCCTTTATCCAGCCTCGATGTGCATTCCAAGTTCTCTGCAAAACATTGCTCAAAGTTGAACTGGAAAGAGCCTGCCTGGGACATCGGGGCACTTCAAGGCAAGTCCCTCAGCCTTGATAGTACTAATCAGCTATCTCAAGAAGTTTCCACAAACACACCCTCTTTTGTCACCCAATTTCTCGTAACGAGAAATTTGAAGTGGGTTACAAAGGCTTCTTCTTAAGGGGGTGGGGGGTATATCTACAGAGTTTCCACAGAAGTCAAACGGAAGAGATCAATGTTTCTCAGGAAGGATTTGCACATCTCTGCTCTTGGGAAATGTATGTGAAACTTTCAGTTCTGGAAAAAAAAAAAGAAACCCAAGCATATACAATGATTTTTTTTCTCTAGCCAGGCTCTCGGTGCTTGCCAGACGAGCATTCTTGCCATTCACTTAATTGTTAAGGATTAAACGGAATTAGCCTACATCGCTTGCTCAGCAAGTAGGTCAACTAACAGAACTGCTGCTCCTGACTGGGGCAGAGCAAACCCTGGATGGACAAGAGGGGACAGATGAAGTTACCAGGGCGAAAGCAGGGAAATAACTGGAAACAAAGGGCCGGGCCGGGTTACCTAATGAAAGAAACTCACGTCTGCAACCAACACCTGGATCTGGTTGTACTTCATTTGCTAGGATTACATTTGTTTGTTTTACTTGACAAATGTAAGCTGCTCAAAACAATAAAGGGAACACTTACACAACACATCCGAGATCTGAGTGAACGAAATATTCCTATTAAATACTTTGTTCCTGACATAGTTGAATGTGCTGACAACAAAATCACACAACAATCATCAATGGAAATCACGTTTATTAACCCATGGAGGTCTGGGCTTGGTGTCATACTCCAAATTGAAGTGGAAAAACACACTACAGGCTGATCCAACTTCGATGTAATGTCCATAAAGCAAGTCAAAACGAGGCTCAGTAGTGTGTGTGGCCTCCACGTGCCTGTATGACCTCCCTACAACGCCTGGGCATGCTCCTGATGAGATGGCGGATAGTCTCCTGAGGGATCGCCTCCCAGACCTGGACTAAAGCATCCGCCAACTCCTGGACAGTCTGTGGTGCAACGTGGCGCTGGTGGATGGAGCGAGACATGATGTCCCAGATGTGCTCAATTGGATTCAGGTCTGGGGAACGGGCGGGCCAGTCCAGAGCATCAATGCCTTCATCTTGCAGGAACTGCTGACACACTCCAGCCACATGAGGTCTAGCATTGTCTTGCATTAGGAGGAACCCAGGGCCAACCGCGCCAGCATATGGTCTCACAAGGGGTCTGAGGATCTCATCTCGGTACCTCATGGCAGTCAGGCTACCTCTGGCGAGCACATGGAGGGCTGTGCGGCCCCCCAAAGAAATGCCACCCCACACCATTACTGACCCACTGCCAAACCGGTCATGCTGGAGGATGTTGCAGGCAGCAGAACGTTCTCCCTGGAGTCTCCAGACTCTGTCACGTCTGTCACATGTGCTCAGTGTGAACCTGCTGTCATCTGTGAAGAGCACAGGGCGCCAGTGGCAAGGTTGCCAATCTTGGTGTTCTCTGGCAAATGCCAAACGTCCTGCACGGTGTTGGGCTGCCAGCACAACCCCCACCTGTGGACGTCGGGCCCTCATACCACCCTCAAGGAGTCTGTTTCTGACCGTTTGAGCAGACACATGCACGTTTGTGGCCTGCTGGAGGTCATTTTGCAGGGCTCTGGCAGTGCTCCTCCTGTTCCTCCTGGCACGAAGGCGGAGGTAGCGGTCCTGATGCTGGGTTGTTGCCCTCCTACGGCCTCCTCCACGTCTCCTGGTGTACTGGCCTGTCTCCTGGTAGCGCCTCCATGCTCTGGACACCACACTGACAGACACAGCAAACCTTCTTGCCACAGCTCGCATTGATGTGCCATCCTGGATGAGCTGCACTATCTGAGCCACTTGTGTGGGTTGCAGACTCCGCCTCATGCTGCCACTAGAGTGACAGCACCGCCAGCATTCAAAGGTCACCCAAACATCAGCCAGAACACAGAGGGACTGCAAAGTGGTCTGTGGTCACCACCTGCAGAACCACTCCTTTATTGGTGGTGTCTTGTTACTTGCCTATGATTTCCACCTGTTGTCTACTCCATTTGTGCAACAGCATGTGAACTGGATTGTCCATCGGTGTGGCTTCCTAGGTGGACAGTTTGATTTCACAGAAGTGTGATTGACTTGGAGTGACATTGTGTTGTTTAAGTGTTCCCTTTATTGTTTTGAGCAGTGTATATGTTAATTTCCCGGGCTGTTCCAAGGGTTGGTCCTGATGCCGGCGGCAAACTGCCAAATGTCACCTCACTCTCCTTATCCTTCACTTTTGCTACCCGGGGCAGGTCTGTTTTGCCCTTTCATTCGTTTCCTCATCCAGGGAGTTGGGGGATCTGTGGAGGCAAATGGGTGGGTGGACGTTGGTCACTTTGGACGTTGGATACTTTGGATGTTGGACACTTTGCTGCTGCCTGAGGCAACCGCCTCAGTAGGCCTCCTGGATGAACCGGCCCTGCAGCTACTGCGGCTCCTTCTCCGATTAGAGACGCTGAAGCCCAGAGGGAGAGGCGATTTGCACCCCAATATGCATGAGTTTGTAATCCTAGACTGACACCATTTCAACTTTAGGCTTTGATGGCTATGAATTTGGTTTTAAGCACATTATAAGTTGTGGGGGAAGCAGAGAAGGGAGAGAGCCAACAAGAAGCGTAAGCCTTTAGCAAGAGGCTTCTCAAGCCCTAATGACAAGCTGTGACTTGTCGTTTTGTCCAAATGCAGCCAACGGTCTCGGCCTGTTGCACCCCCAGGTCAGAGGTGGGTAGAGGAGCAGCAACAGCATTGCTCTAATAAGCCAGCAATCTGAGGAGTTATTTGCAGATTTCTTCTCCCACTTTACATTCCTGGGAGATTTTCTTTCAAACGGCCTTCTGACATCTGCACCCGTGTTCAAGAGCAACGGCGGATTTCGCATCACGTCCTCCAATTAGGAAAACATTTAAGCCAGGCACAGTTAAAAATGCCCCTGGTACTGGACCTGGGGGAAGTTAATACAGGCATGCATTAAAATGCCAACCCTTCTCACCCATTAAACATCTCCAGAAACTGACACCCTTAAGACAAGGAGCGTTCTGAGAGCCTTGCATTAATATTCAGCTCTTCCTAAAAGCTACAAGCCCAAAACAAGTAACTTCCGGCCTTTTCATACTTTACATTTAGAGCAATTTAGCAGCATTTGTAGCCTGCTCCACCTCCAGGCATCCCACAATATCCACGGGAAGGAACTACGCTGAGAATTCCAGTGATATTTGGGCAAGAGGAAGGAAGGAATGCCCAGGCCAGAATGGTGCTTATAACCAGTAGCAAAGCTAAAAGGGGAACGATAAGTACTGCTAGCCACAACACACAGTATAAGTGTTGCTGTTGCTGGCTCTGACAGCAAGTGAGAGGGGCAGCTTCCACGGAGCATTGCGCATTCTGCTGTTTTTACCATGCCGCATTCTCACAAGGCTATTGTTTCTAAAATCACTTCCTGCAGAGACCAATAGAGAGTTTGTTGCTTTCTAAAATGGTATAAGCTACTTTAGGGTTATAAGGCAAAGGGGTTTGCTTCTACCCCTTCAGGGGTATAAAGGCTGGATATTAATACCCAAATGAATGAATGAATGAATGAATGAATGAATGAATGAATGAATGAATGACCATTTTGTTTTCAAGTGTGCTTTTGTGACAATTAGATAGGTCCATTTTTTGGAAAAGGAACACCACCCGTACAGTATCGGGGTCTCTACACCCCAGCCCACAAGCCAGATCCGGGGCTTGGACAAATCCCTGTGTGAGCAGCGCTTAGTGTTCCATGCAAGTGCTGCTCCGTTTTGCAGCCCATCGGCCAGCAGGGAAACTCTGGGCATTCACGCCTCTGCCCACTGTTCTGCCACACAGCCTTCTGGGACACCTGGACATAGAAAAAAAAATGCCCAGAGCATCCCTGCCAACCGATCGGCTGAGAATGCAGCAATACTTGTAGAGAATGGTAAGTGCCACTCAGGACAGGGAAGGGATTTCCCGTACACAGCAGTCATTAGTTTGGTGACGGCTGTAATAGATAAATGAAAGGGGCGACTCTCCTCTCCACCCTCTTAGGATTGCTGCCTTATCAAACAATTCGTTGTATGTCTACTCAGGCGTGAGTTCAATGGGACTCACTCCCAAATCAGGTTGCAATCCCATAAACACTGACCCGGCTGTATGTTCCATCAAACTCAACGGGACTTACTTCTGAGTAGGCAAGCATAGAATTGCACTGCTCATCACTTAGCCACTGTGCTACAATAGCATGGGGGTTCACCTAAAAGAGGAAACTCGGAACAGATAGTTATTACAGTAACTTTCTAAACGTTATTGATACGATGTTCCATAGGTCAGCTTTAATCTGGACTCGGAGAACAGCAATATTCTTTCTCCATGCCAGAAGGCTAAAGAACTTAAAGTCTTTATATTCCCAGATCTTCAGGGCCATCTGCTCCAGGGCCTATGGCGTCGGCTCCAAGTCTGGCAACAAGAGCCGGTCATTCAAACTACAAAGTCGATGGAGAAATCCAGGTGGGAGTGTTAATTTCAGATGCATTTCTGACTATCGCCGGTCTCACAATCTAGGCCAACTGGCCTGTTTAAGCCACCAACAGCCCCATCCTCCCTGTTCTGTTTATGCCCCTTCCACTGGCATGAAACAGTCAGCGCCAGTAAAAGGGTACTTGGCAGCAGGCTACTCGGTGCACTACTGGGGATGCTGGAGAGAAGGCCTTTGGAATGGAATACGTCAAACCTAGTAATGGTGATAGAGACGGCAGATCAAGTTGGAAGAAGCAATAGATTCCAGTGCTCCCCCCTTTCTCCTTTCTGTTTAATAGCCTACTGCAGCTGGTGTTGAAAGCAATAGGATGAGGTGGTAATTGGATAACCTCTCTCTTCTTTTTGGAAATTTTGGAGAGAGAGAGAGAGAGAGAGAGAGAGAGAGAGAGAGAAGCAGGCGCCCCCTCCGAGGCCAGGGATAGCCGCGGGGCGAGCGGAACGAAAGCAGAAGTGCACGGACGGGCTGCCAATCAAACGGTAGTCCCGCCTAAGTCCCGCCCTCCGTTCCCCCAATGGGATCGTTGGTAGATCCCATTGCTGTATATAGGTATCGGTAAGGGAAAAGGGTAGTACATTGGAAAGCGGTACAAGGTCCACACAAAAAGGTCCACACTGATTACAGCTTAATCATCTTACCTATATTATTGTTTGCATACAGTCTATACCATCACTTTAACATTACTTAATTATCCTGTATACAAAACTTACTAACTCTTATTTTCCATTTTTAATTAGTAATTGGATAATCTCTCAATCTACAGAACTCTGTGTGTGCCTGTGTGCGTATATGTGATGGGTTATTTTCAGTGATAATGAAATAAAAACACACAATGAAATGAAAACACATAACGTTGCTTTCTGCACTTCTCATTTTTGTAAAAAGGAAAATCTGCCCCAAAACGTTCTATAAAACCTCTACATATTCTCGAATACAGGGGTGGCCAACTTTTCAACCTTAGGGTTCTTGGACCTTTAACAATTGTATAGAAGAGGGGATTCCATTAGATGCAGCTTGTTATCTGCGAGATGACAAGCTGCACCTGCTGAAATTCCTTCTATATAGGGCGCATTCCTGAGGTTGACTTTGGGCCCACACAACCAAACACCACTAGCGCCCAACTTCTCAGAGAGAAGGCATCAGGCCTCCTGGTGCTAAAAGGATACAAGAGAGTGCAAATTTACTGCTCAGAGATTATTTTCTGCTTTAATGAGAACCTGACCATTAGGGTTGCTCCCATTACAGCCGAGAGCCTGACCCAGTCCCAAGACAGACAGATTAAACACCCATCAAGCTTGGTAGTCAGAAGGGAGGGAGGGAGGGAGGGAGAGAGAGAGAGAGAGAGAGAGAGAGAGAGACCATTCTAACAAGCCCCAGGTGCTCAACCAGCAAATTCAAAAGAGCCATCCTATTGGCAAAAAGTGACAGATTTGGGACTTGCCGCAGGGAAATGATTTTCTTGGCGCCTGTCACGAAAAGGAGGGAGGAGGGGAAAACATCAAACATCTCAGTTTAATTTCTAAAAATGAGAGAGACACCAGGTGGCCGGGTCGTGAGAGTTGGCTGCAGCAGGGCACGAATGCGGCCGGGGGTGGGTGGGGTGGAGAGTGAGGAGCATGCTGGTTAACTACTGGTTTTTGGATCAATCTGATATTGGATTAACCATATGTGATTGGGTTAATTTACAGTGCAAGCCTGTCCGTGTCTAGAAGTAACTCCCAGGAACGTGTGTATAGGATTGCCTATCAGCCCGATCTAAAGCAGAATTGCTGCTGCCAGGATTAGCTTTTTGCATTTGTGCTTCGTGGTTGCACATTCGGTGGCAGAATGTGCTTTATAGTGTTGCAGACACTGATCCAGAAGCGTGTGGAGTCTTACACTTCTGAGTCACTGCCACACACACCTCATGTGCAGCAGCAAAGAGAAGAAAGCCCACCAGCTTCAGTAAGTCAGCAGGGTGCACAGAACACAGAGGGAAATGTGGGGGGACCCAGACGGAATTGGGGGGAAGGCCTGGAGCAGAGGTGGGAAGGGGTGGCACCAAGTACAACTGATTTGTGCCATACGCTACCCTCTGGATGAGTTCACACACACACACACACACCCTTTGTGTCCTCAGACTTGCAAGACTGAATGAGCAGGTGCAGGCCTGAGAAGACTCAGGGCTTACGGAGGGGTAAGGGAAAATGTTTTCAAGCCTTTCTCAAATTGCCACCACCACCACAGCATGCAGTGCAGCCTATTTTGGTGTGGCTGCATGCTGTGGTGGGGGAAAGGATATAATTGGGCCCTTAGTGTATTATTATTATTATTATTATTATTATTATTATTATTATTATTATTATTATTATTATTATTATTATTATTATTATTATTATTTTGATCAACCTTTTCTTATCATGCAACCAGAACCTGATGAAATGAAGTTTCACATGAGTCTCTTTTGAAAGGCAAGAGGTTTCTAGGCATTTCCTAAGGGAGGGGATACAGGGTAACCAATCCCCGCGGACTCCATTAATCTACCTTTTTCCTCTGTGTGTGCTGACAGCCGTTGCCTTGGCTGCTTAAGAACTGCAAATCCATTCCTTCAAAGTCCTGCCCAGGCAGGGGTCTTTCGTCAGGAGGTCGCACCCTTCCGATACTCTTAGGAATCTGGTCTTCGTTTCAAATGCGCTGCATTTGAAACCTCAAATGGAAACGCGAGAGAGGGAGGCTGATTTCCCCACTGTGTTCCAACAATGCCCATTTTCGTTCTTCCATTAAGGCAAACCTAGGACAGGATGAGCTGCCCTGCGAGGCCACTGCCATTTCCTGAGCTCCTCCTTTTGACGAATGAAGACGGAGCCCCCAGAAAGAGCCAAATCATCTCTGGTTTCTCACTTGGAAAGCAAAACCCGGGCATTGAGGAATGGTGGACCAGATCCAAAGAGAGCTCCAGATTCACACATCCTGCCATCAAATAGCATCTTTTAACTGGCAGCTCAGACTTCCTTCCAAACGGTGACTCATCCCCCCCAGATACGGTGGCACCATTCACTGCACACAGTCTCAAAACTGGCAGCTACTCTTACTTTCAGAAAAGAAAGAGAAATGCACATCAGAAAGGAAAGGGACAGGACATTACGTGAGCACCCAGTTGGAAGTGGCTAACAAAGTATCGTGATTTGCAAACCCCGTTCCTGCGGGTGACCCAGTTCCTAAACGACAGTTCACTGGTAGGCCACAAACGCCTTTCAAGTTGGCTGCGGAGCTCACACCTGCTTTTTGAACTGACGGTTCCATTGTGCGAGTGCCTTCAAATGCCCACACAACATCCTGCTCTGCATCGCCTCAGTAACTCAACTCACCGCTCATCAGCCACATGCCCATGTTGCGCGTCCAGAGATCATTTTCCGACGGTTGCAAGTGTCTCAGGTTGTGGGAGCTGCACTTTCCGCAGGCGGTGCCCAAGGGAAAGAGGCTGCTGATGGGATACGCACAGTTTCCTGCAAATCGTATTTGTAGCCCGATGAAAGCTCTCACTTTTCATATTGACTCAAAATGCTTTGGCACCAACCCTGTTCGCAGTGGACCAAGAAGAGAGGGAGAAACTTCATTGCTCTGTTCCAGTGGCTACCGCAGTGGTTTCCCCACTTGTTCAGGACTGCAGGGTCCCTTGACCTACTGGGACATGGGCCGTGGGGCTACAATTCAAGGGCTACAATCCTAGGCCCATTAGGGCTACAACCCCATACATTATATAGGGCGGCCGGGGTTTTTTGGGAAGATTCCACAGCTCCCCTGGTTTTTTCCCATGACTCCCCAAGAAACCACAGCTCACAGTTTGGAAAACACTGGGCTATCGTGATTTGCAACATTTGTGCCCTTACCCCAGGGCTGCAGTGCGGCTGAATCGGCACTGGAAGGTTGGATAGGATTGAGACCCAAGTTATTTGTAACGGGTTATGGAACGTAGTTCATGTTGGCAAGCCCAGGTTTACCCGCTGCTATACCTTTGTCTTTAGTACTGTGGATAATTTCCGCCTTCCCAGGATGTCCCAGCAAGCGTCTAGAGGAAAAACTCTTCTTTCAAGCAAGAGTATATTCGGATGGTGTGAGAAAATAGGAGAACAGGCTCTTAACCTTAACTCTGAACTTTTTCTCTTCTTCTTTTTGTAAACGTTATATAAGCCCAGGCTATTTAATTTGAACCACATTGTTACACACAGAGTTTGTTTGGTTTTTCCCTCAGCCAGGCCAATTAATATTTATGCCACCTTCATAATGGGCTGATTAGACATTAAATTAACAGAGAAAGCCCTCGTCTCGATTGCAGACAAAAGCCCAGACAGAAAAGATATCCAAATTTCCATATGGGTCCATTTTTAACTTCAGTATGTTGCATTTTCCCCCATTAGCTGAAGAGAAAGACTCGGTCTTATTAGCATAGTGGGGGCACAAAATAATCAACGATATAATGGCATAGATGAACAACAACTTTGCAAAATTAAAATGGGGGAGTGGCAGGGAAGGCATTTCAGTCAATGGGGATTGCAGATTCCCCACTGCAGTGGTAACTGCTGGCTCGTGCACACACAAACTCGAGAACTAACAAGGGTGGTGCTACTTCACCCCCCTCCAACCCCTTGATAAACAGCCTTCCATTCCCCCCCCATTTACAAATGGGGTACCAAAGTTGTGTGCATGGAGTTAGTTTATCTAGACCATATGTGTGCTAGATATGTGCAGCACTGGGAAGCTCTGTGTGTGTGTGTGTGTGTGTGTGTGTGTGTGTGTGTGTGTGTGTGTGTCTGTCTGTCTGTCTGTCTGTCTGTCTGGGGCTGGTTTAAGGAGAGCTCCCACCAACATACACAGAGCCCTCATCAGTGATAAAGGGAGAGCCTGAGAGATCTGAGAGCCAGCCCTGCCTTCAAGCAGCCAGGAGACTGCTTGCCATGGCTACAGCTCAGGGCTCTAATTAGCACACCGCTACTGTCCACCCCGCTGAACCTATCAGTTTCTTCTCATCATCAACTTTAGTTTCAAGGTCTTTGGAAAAGCAGCTGCTTGCAATACTGTGCACGCAGCAATTACAAGAGTGGCCCGTCCTCCCCGCCAAACGGATAGGGATCATTTAAGCCCCCCCTACAAACGCACACCCAACTATACAAGCACTTTTCATGTTCTGAAAACGGACTTGGATTCTGAGACTGACGCAGCAAGAATGGCTAAGCACAAGAGGCCATTAAGGGTCCAATCCAACTTCCCAGCAGTGACGCAGCTGCAATGCAGTTGCAGGGCTGCATTGATGCTGCAAAGTTGGACAGAATTGGGCCCCACGTTCCTGGCCTTTCTATTACGTAACTGCACAGGGCCATCCTTGTGCGTTCCAATGAATGAAGGACAGGTCTCTGCCCCAAGGGGCGCGCAATTTTTGAAAAATCAACCCAAGGGAGGACACAGAGGGAGGGGTGTGGAGCCATAGACTCCACACAGAGGAAGCAGGCGCTCATGTGCACACTCAGTTCAGTTGCTTCACATGGCACATCATAAGTCTGCAGAATTCATTGCCACAAGCTGCCAGTTACCTGGTTTGGGGGCCGAGCTGAAGGTTCTCACTGTAGCAAAATTGGGGGACAGTGAATGGAGGGGGGAGGTTTTAAACCCCCCCCCATCAGGTAAAACATTCCTGGAGAGAAGTGAAACTTGTTAGGTGTCTGGTACTTCATTTTGGCAGCAGCTACAAGATGTGGAGATGGGCACTAAGTTGAAAAAGGGATTGGTCAAATTCATGGAAGAGGAATGGTCACGATAGCTATGCTCTACCTCTGGGTTCACAGCAGCAGGATGCCTTTGAATTACCAGTTGCAGGAGAGCAATTGGGGAGGGGGGGACATACCGCATGCCCTCCTCTCCTGCTGGTGGGCGTGCAAGGTTGTGGGCCAATGTAGGAAGCAGAATGCTGGACTGGATGGGCCCTACGGCAGCTTCACGTGGGTTCTTCTGATGCTTTGTGAGCATAGCCATCCCTGGTTCAAATCTCACATTGGTCAAGCACGTTACAAAGCTTTATAGATTCTCAGGCTGCAATCCTAAACTAAGGTTTCCCCAGGACCGAATGGCCTAGTCGTGACCAGCTGTAGGGGGCGCTGCTCATCTCCGTTTCAAAGCCTGTAGAGCTGGCGTTTTGTCCGAGGACAAGCTTCCGTGGTCATGTGGCCGGCATGACTCTATGCCGTAGCGCACAAAACGCCATTCCCTTCCCACCGAAGTGGTCCCTATTTATCTACTTGCATTTAGGTGCTATCGAACTGCTAGGTTGGCAGGAGACACTGGCACAAGAGACACCATAAAGTATGTTTGGACCACTCTTGGAGTCAGTGAGGCCAGCACACAGACGTGAGCCAACCTCCCTAACTCCTAGAGTAGTCAAAAACCGCTTTATGGTGGCCCTTGTGCTGACCAAACTTTG
Source organism: Lerista edwardsae (assembly GCA_029204185.1). Taxonomy (NCBI): domain Eukaryota; kingdom Metazoa; phylum Chordata; class Lepidosauria; order Squamata; family Scincidae; genus Lerista; species Lerista edwardsae. Next base: position 3,099,408 of record JAJKFI010000061.1, on the reverse strand, counting down.
CTGGCTTAGCTTATGCCGGCCTAACTCCAGTTTAGGATTGCGCTCTCAATCTCACGGCCCTTGTCTCCAATAGGAAGAGAGCAACACTCAACCTCCATACTAGAGCCCTTTGTAAGGATTGCCAAGCTTTTTTCAGTGCTCAGAAGAGGCTGTGCAAATGCTATCATCACGGACGTGAGAACAGTTTCTTTTTGAAAACAACAACAACACGGCCACACATTTCAAATCCCGATGGAAACTGTCAAGATGCAAAGGGAATTGCTCGAGACGCTGTCCTCAGTTTCGAGAACACCCAGCGCGCTGTGGCTGTGACTCTTCTCGCCCGGCCGAGGGCTTGGCAGCTTCAGTAATTGATTCAGCATTCAAATCGCTTTCTCTGGAATCAAGGGATATTGATCTGGCATGGTGCTACCTTGTGATTTAGTGTGGACAATTACAGTTTCCCGACAGTCACAAAAGCACATCCCACCGCGGAACCGTTTTCTTCATTTTCCTGCTCATTTGACTGCCATGATGGTTTAATTAGCCAAAAACTATTCATAGCCAAGAGTAAATTAGCCCCGTTGATTTCGTTCGGCAGCCATCTCCCTCAATGCCACTCCACAGCCCGACAAGAAATTAAATCCTAATACCATCACCCAGCCTGCGTTCCTCGATAGTGGAGAGGCTCCAGCTAACTTGCAATGCTGCAGTGCTGCCCACAGCGGGTACTGGGACTAGGCAAGAGAAGATGGCAAGCACCACTGTGCTATGGGTGACAACAGCCCAGGACTTTATTTGCTGCAGCGTTCACAGGAGATTTGTGCGTGATGTGCTTAGGGCAGGGAACCCGCAAAATACCAACCTGACTGCTGACCCTTAACTACGCCAGTCCATCTCCCTGGAAGGAAGTGTGACACCAGGGGGAAGAAGCAGTGGAGACATTGCCTATGGAAGCAAGCAGCCCTGCCCATCCGCTACCTTAGGCAAGCACCTCAGTTGGCTGCATGGATGGGCCAGCCCTGGAAATCCCCTTCCAAGGGTTACTAGAGGCACCTACCAATTGAACACAGCAGCATTGGCATATTTAGATGGTCGAACAGCTCAGTTAACGTCCAAAGCTGCTCTAAATGAACGTGTTGGGATTTCAAAGCTAGCCAGCCTTTAAGGAGGAAGCTGAAGAAGTCAGAGAAGTCTTCATGTCTTTGTGAGTAGTCATTTACATCAGCCACAGGCCGTTTCCTCTACCACAGCACTGATTTCTGCCTTCACTCGTGGGATTCGGAATTCTGAAAAGCGTGAAGGCCTTACATGGCCTAAAATTCGACCGGGCTCTGTAAGAAGCCTTTTCAATGCAAAGCACTGCCCATTGCATTAATCCAATTAATTAAGTGACAATTTTACGCATCCTGCCAGAGAATGTATTAAGTTCCCCGAAGGACAGCTAAACATTTACTGCTCCTGCTAAGACTTCCCTCAACCTTTCCTGGAGATAATGAGCGCTCTTGATTTACACCGAACACCACCGTCAAAGTCCTCCCACTGAGACAGCTTGATTTATAGCATTCAAGCCCGACAAAGCCCCCTGCGAACCACTCTCTACGGAAAGAGGCGCCTTCTGGTTCCCCCTCCACTCCCGCCCCAAGGGCTAAGGCTTGCAATTAAACAGAGGCTGCAGTCCAAAGGCATGCTCGATAGTTGCCTTCATTTCCAGCCTTTCCGCCCCTTGGCAAACAGACCAGTCTCCCGAGTCCTCCCACGCACAGAAGACCCCAATACAAATCAATCCAAACCTGATCCCAAAGCGGCACTTGAACTAATCAATAGCTTGATCAACTAAGGCTGCACTCCCGCCACACGTACGTCCCTGAGAGAAAGCACCGTTGAACACAGTGGGGGATGGCGCACATCTGTGTGCTGGCCTTCCTGAGTCCGAGCGTGGTCCAAACATACTGTGCGGTGGCCCTTCTGCCGCCCGAACTTTGCCGGTCTAACTGTGCCAGCCTCACTCCAGGTTAGGATTGCACTCTGGGACTTACTTCACGCATACAACCTTGCTGCACAGCTTTGGGGCATTTATCTACATTGGCTTAAAAGCCATTCACTGCCCCAAGGACATCTATAGTTTGGAGAGGCAGGCAGAGGGGGAAACGGCCCATCTCTCACAGAATTTGCTGTCCTGGCATCAAAGAACAGGGTTCTGCAGAAGCCGTTCTCAATAACCCACAAGCCACAGTAGGGTCATGCCTTCACGAGGACCAACCAAGAAGTGACCAGCTGTCAAACAGGAAGCCTTTGAAGCCAAGCCAAGCCGATTTCCCAGTGCCAATGCAGGTGCAATGCAGCCCCGAGATAAGAGAACCAACATTCCCTTACCCTGGGAAGGCCTCCATGGCTGCCTAGCACACTCCATTGTGCTAGAAATTTGGGTAGGATTGGGCTCACTGAATCCTATAGCAGGGTTTCTCCAACTTCTTACCACCATCTTCCATGGTCAAGAAGCTGCCGAGTAAAAAGTTGCATGGCCCGGAAGTAACTTCCCGGTTGCACCAGCAATAGGATCAATGGATCACCATCTGCAGAATTTGCGATGTGCCACGGTTTCTAGGGACCTAACCCTAGTGGAGAGCGAAGAGTGGCTGTACCTATATTGCAGGTGGGGGGGACTGAGGCTGGGAAAGTGACGTGGCCCAGGCTATTTAGTGGATTTGTGATGGAGATCTGGTGTGGGGATTTCCAGCTCACAGCTCCTGAAGCTCAACCCTTTGCAGAATCAGGTGCATTTCTGCCCATTGACTGATATGGCTCAGACATGCCTAACTCCACACCACAGGATCAGGCGGGAAGCCACTGCACGGCGCCAGCTCCAACTCTGGCCTCGGAGGCTATTTTTCACTTCCATAGTCTGTTTCTTTTTCCCTCCAGTCACATAAAAAAATTACAAGCTCCATCTCCCAGTGGTTTCACAAGCCTGCCTGCTATTAGCGCTTGCATTGCTCCAGCAGTGTTCCAAGGCTGGTTCTTCCTTCCCTTCCCAAAAATGTGTCAGTGCACATTTAACCATTGCTTGGACATGGCCTGCGGATTTCAGCGGCCTTTAAAGAGGAAGCAAAACAGAAGTGACAATGCAAAGCAACCCTCTTGGCTGCAGCCCAGGACTTAAGAGTCTGAAGGGTTGCTGACGGCCGCTTAAATAAAAAATTGAGTGGGTCCGGAGGGAATTTGGGGATGGGGCAGCAGTGGGTGAGCACCTGCTTTGCCTGCAGGAAGTCCCAGGTTCAATCCCTGACAGCAGCTCTAGGTAGCATTGGGAAATATGGATGTCAAAAATCCTGGAGAGATGCTGCCGGTCAGTGTTGACAATACTGAGCTAGAGAGACCGAGGGCTGGACTCAGTAGAAGGTAAGGGGCTGCCATCACTTGATGGTGGAGAGACTCCAAGTTACTTGCTATGCTGCTTATACTGAACTAGATGAGACTGAGAGTGCAATCCTAACCTCCTGGAGTTAAGCCAGCACAGTTAGGCCAGCAAAGTTTGGCCAGCACAAGGGCCACTGTAAAGTGCATTTGGACCACTCTTGGAGTCAGGGAGGATGGTGCACATCTGTGTGCTGGCCTCTTTGACTCCGAGAGTGGTCCAAACATATTTAACGGTGTCCCTTGTGCCAGCCAAACTGGCCTGCTGGCCTCTTCCTCTTACTATCCCACACTGAAGGCTCTTCTCCCCTCCCCCAAGCACTCCCCCTGCTGTAGACTCTCTTTTACTCATTTATCCTACAACAGCCTGTCCTTGGCATTTAAATGCCAGGAGGGTTGTCTGTCGTTCACGTAAAAGATAAACCAGGAAAGGAAAAGCGCCCTACCCAACGTTCTCAGAGGTTCAAAATATGCCTCCTTGGAGGCAGAATGCAAAGTGGCAAGCTGCGCAGAAACTTTAGTGCTCATGCGCACGCAGAAACCTATATAGCACCGGTGAGAAAATGCATGCATCTGTTGCTCCCCTCCCCATTCAAATTCATAAATTTCTAGAGATCCTGGAAAGTGGAAGTGAAAAGCCTGAGGAATGACTCTCTCTCTCTCTCTCTCTCTCTCTCTCTCTCTCTCTCTCTCTCTCTCTCTC
>JAJKFI010000061.1:3079272-3092496 GCA_029204185.1 Lerista edwardsae | reverse complement strand
GTGTGTGTGTGTGTGTGTGTGTGTGTGTGTGTGTGTGTGTGTGTGTATCAGGGGGATTTAGTACTGGGCCCCCACCAATCCCAATGGCACACGAAATAGCAAACGTGCTATTTCAGGGTGCTATCCTAATCTGGAGTTAGGCCAGCACACCTAGGCTAGCACAAGGGACACCGTAAAGTACGTTTGGACCACTCTTGGAGTCAGAGAGGCCAGCATGCAGACATGAGCCGTTCTCCCTGACTCCGAGAGTGGTCCAGACACACTTTATGGTGTCCCTTGTGCCGGACAAACTTTGCTGGCCCAATTCCAGGTTAGCATAGTGCTCTTAATTAGGAAAGAAAGCTCAATTGAAAGCCTCCAGCATGTATTTTTAAGGAGAAAAAAAATACAGGGCCAAAACATTGTTTTATTCTAAGTATGCAGGTTCTGGAATGGATGCTGGTGAGCCCTCTACGTCCTAGACACAGATGGGTGGCAAGCCTCACCAGATCCCTGCAAAGATAATTTTCTATCTCTATCCAGATGAGCCTTCTACATGATGGCAGAGCTCCGGCTGAGGCAGACAGCAGGTGCCTCGGAGAACCAGCTGTGAAAGATCCAAGAATCCTTTCACTCTTCCCAGTTTCCCATGAGTATATCAGCTCCAAACTGGCATTGAGGCCCAGCCCTCTGATTGGCTGCAAGGCTTACATACGCCCTTGTTTGGCTAATCTTAACAAGGCAGTCATCTTGGTAAGAATTCCTCTGCTTCCTGTTGCTTCCAGGGGAGAAAATAAAGTTTTGAAACTTCTCTCCGGGGTGGTTCAAAACCTCCTTGGGAGATGCAGCACAGTAGTGTGTGCGTCTGTGTCTTTATTCCCCCGTCACCAGAGAGGTACTGATTTCAGAGCACTTTGAACATTCCATGGCACATCCTCAGAAGGGCTCATTTCCATCAACTGAAGCCAGAGCTCTTTTTCAGCCCATAGATGGCACCTGTGTTTGCCCCCCTGGGATTTTTTTTCCCCTTTCTCTCCTTTTGCCATTAGGATCTGTATTGGAGGCAGGGAGAATATGGCCAAAACCTCTTATTAGAAACACACAGAGAGTTGGGACTGACCTCTCATTCATCTCCTTAGCACCAGAGAGGGCTCGAAAATGTGACCCACAACTGGCCTTGATATTGCAGATAGATAGATACGGATAGCGCCATTTGACCCCCAGGGCGCATAAGTTCTGTTTGGGAGGTGGAAACAACCGGGAAGGTGCTAACATGTGTGGAAGAGAGTTCAGTCATCGCCACCCATTTCTTGCAGAAACCAGCCCTCTCTCTCACACCTCTTTGACTTCCTGTAAAACTATCATACCACCACTTGGCTACAAGGCACGAAAACGCAGTGCCATAAATTAATGCAGTGCCGCTGGACTTGCTATTGTAGTGTTACAAAGAGTCGCTCCTTCCTGGATTATGGCCCAGGGGCTAAACAAACAATGGCAATGTAAAACACACACACACACACACACACACACACACACACATACGAGTTCCTTCTCAAATTGCGTCCATTTCTCAAGATGTCCAGAGGCGCCCTTTCACTGCCCTTCTCCCACTTCTCGAGACTGGTAGAAAAGCGTTTTGTACAAAACCAGATTGTTGGGGGATGGAGGGGGTGAAGATGGCAACAAGTGGGCACCGCTCACGTTGGAAGCAAAGCCCCAGCAGGCTTTGGCTCTTGGGGGTTGGGGCGGTCTGAATCAACAGTGGCTGCATTGCATGTTTCTAAATAAGCCAGCCCATGCCCCGTGTTTTGCAAAGAGGGACTGGCTCCGTGTGGGCAGCGTCGGTCTCTGCTCAGCCCCAGTAGAAATGGGAACAGCTAGCAAGCTGTGATGGAAAGCCCAGGAATGCCTGTGCACAACTTTCGCTCCTCAGTCAGCAAGAGGCTGTTTGGGAAGCCGGCGAACATTTTGGGAAGGGGAGCTGAGCTGGAGCTGGAGACAAAGGAAAAGCCAATTAACTGCCTCCCCACCCAAAAACAAAACCCATTTCTACAAGGGAGCAGCTGCTGCTTTCCATTCAGGTCTCTGATCGCTGAATAATAGATCTTTGTCCAGCCGGGGCACCGCTGGGGCTCTGCTTTCCCGCAAGGTGTAACTGAGCCTTGGAAATGGTGATGTGAAAAAAAGACACACGGTAAACAACATTACCTTGATCTGGGCTGAGGCATCTCACGGTATTCAAGTCATCCATATTCCGGCAGGGGAGTCACAGGGAGGAGGAGGACCAGCGCAAGTACCGGAGCCCAGAGCAATAAGCATCATTGAGTCTCCGCGAGCATCCTTGGAAAACATCGGCAGTTGTCATGCCTGCAAACGTTGGCTTCTGCACGGCAAGGCGGAAAGTTCCTTCGCAATCTCGCCACCTCCTTTCTCGGGGCGCATTCTGGTCCGCGTACAGGTAGCGCAGCGCAAAAGCATCAATGAATTGCAGCCGTCCCTTCTGCTCCCCACGCGACTCAAGCGATCGGTCTCTTGGGATAACTGGCAATTAACCCTGCAGTGCCCACTTGCCTGGCAAGAAGGTAATTCGGTTCGTTCCCAGGGGGAGGAAGCGAGGCTCAGAAGAAGACGCGAGGAACAGGTGCCTTAACCAAGTGCCACATCCCTCCCCTTCCCCGCCCTCCAGGGATGCATTCCGCTCCAGACATCTGCCACCAATTTTGCTTCACACGCGCCGAGTGTCAGATTCTTTCAAAAACAACAACTCCATTCTGCGCTTTCACACCTCCCCAGCACAGACATCATTTTTCCTCATCAGCCACACAGTCCAGGGAGTGGAATATTGGGCTCAGAGACTAGGAAGCCTGCTCGATTCTTCCAGTGCAGATTTGCTGGCTGGTGAGGCTTTCAGCCTCAGTTTTCTGATCTATAAAATGGGAACAATTCTGCCTTCTTTTTATTCTTTGCTTCGAAGGGCAGTGACTCTGCCAGCCCTCAGTGCCCTCCCTGTGCCACCAGGTTGACTGGTGGGCAGAAGGAGCTACAGATAGCTCAAGCTATCATGGGCTATAGGCAATGATGGATTGTGCAACCCCTTTACATTAGTAGTAGGCTACTTCAGAGTACTGGGTGCAAGGGAGTGGCAACGGGATCCAGGCATCTTGTTGACTCGTGCCTCCCTGAGGCACCTGGTGGGCCGCTGTGAGATACAGGAAGCTGGACTAGCTGGGCCTTTGGCCTGATCCAGCAGGGCTCTGCTTATGTTCTTAAGCTGGGATACAAACCCTACAGACCAGAAGCGGGTCCTAAAAATCAGATGATCCAAAGATCTACCTTTTCCCACTACCTGCTATATAGCTCCTGTGGCTCTCCTAAAGTCTGGACAAACGGCGGACACAAGCTCTAGCCAAAGCGCTGCAGACATTTTCTCTGCCTCCTCACATCCTCTGCCCCATCTTCAAGAAGAGCCACAGCTCAGCAACAGAGCTTCTGCTTTGCAGGCAGGAGGGCCCCAGGTTCGCACTGTGGCAGCATCTGCAGGTAAGGCTGGGAAAGGCTCCTGTCCGAAACCCCGGAGAGCTGCTGCCAGTCAGTGCAGATGACACTGAAGCTTGACGGGCCAAGAGTCAGACTCCAGATGAAGCCGCTGAACAGATGGCAAAAGTCTTTGCCCAGGAAAGAAAGACAGGGTTCTCTTTAATAATCAACTCCAAGCCTCTCCCTCCCAGTTTTTAGAAGTCACTATCAATCGAGAGATGCAAGCTGTTCGCTCCGGACTATTGACTCAATAATAGCGTTTGCGGTGGGGGGAAACACATTTCTGGCAAGGCAGTTCACTCACATGGGCCTGCCAGGGCAGAGTAGCTGGGCAAGGGTGGGAGACTGGCCAAGAAATGTCACAAATGCTGATTGGCAGGAGCATCTGCTGGGCCCTACAATGTGGTTCGCAACAGGACAGGTGGGAAGCTCATCCTTGGGCTTTACGGAGGCTGAGTGAACTGCAATAATGCCTAAGCTTAGCCTTGCTCCAGCGCCTGAGATTTTCTCTGTATGATTTAACTGTTTCCTCTATATGTGTTGCAGGGAGGGAGGGTCCAAATGAGGCAGAAGGGTCGTTCCCAGTGATGTCATGCAGGGGGTACGCGGGGGTACGCGAGTACCGGTTTCTAGGATTACAGCTGGCCCCGCCCATTCGCCCGCCCACTCGTCGACTCCGCCCTCTGCAACGTTTGAATTTCCTGCATGTTTGAGTTGCCTGCATGTTCTCAGAGCCAGCCAGGCAGGCAGGCAGGCAGGCAGCGAGCGGAGCCTTGCCTTGCCTTGCCACTGAAAAATGAGTTGCTCTGGGGTTTCAACATGATGCCAGGCCTCCTTCACATGTTCTGGGGGTGCTGTGGAATACTGTTGCAACTGCTGGGTCAGTTTGAAATCATCCGAGGCCTCAAAAAGGGCTTTTTTCATGTCACTTCCTGCCACGACATCACTTCTGGCTTATGACGTCACTTCCGGTGGGCGGGTCCCGACACGTGCCAATCAAAAGTGAGTACCTGTTATTAAACCATTTAGATGACACCACTGGTCGTTCCCCCCCCCCTGCAACTGCTCCACCAGCACCCTCTGCATCACAGACATGCAGTTTCGGAGTGAGAAACGTTCTTCCTTCTCCCAAGGAGGCAAATGCATTGGTCAAGCGCCGGATTGGGGGCTCCCGCAAGGGGACCTCAGCCTTAAATTCCAGCATCCTGGCCATGATCCTGCAAGGGAGCAGCATTTTTAGCCAGGGGTGACTCTACAAGGGCTGCTTCCTAGACAGAGCCAGAGGGGGACCAGCACCCCGGACAAGTAGCTGATCTCCCACCCCCCAAAGTGGAATGATAAATTGGAAATCACTAACCACATCGTTCTGATTACTCACAGCCAACCTAATGGTGGTTGGCTTTTTCTAAATATCAAGTCCTCCCCAAAGATCCGGGATCATTCATTGGCATGAAATACAGGCCTGCTCCTGTACTCACGGGGGTAAGGTCCTCTCCCACCCCCCACCCCAGTGGATGCCTGAGACCATGAATAAGAGTGAACCATATTTTCAGTATAGGGTTCTCCCCTGCCTCCTCCCACCCCCCAGCAAGGTTTTTAGCATCCTAAATTTTTTAAAAAAGGAAGGTGAGGGGGGGCCCAGTCCATGGATAATTGAAATCACTGATACAGAAACCAAGGATGCAGGGTCCCATCTTTATGTGCAGTTCTAAGTAGAGCTGCTAAGGGTGCCACTACCAGCACCAGCACCACTGTATTTATTATTATTATTATTATTATTATTATTATTATTATTATTATTATTATTATTATTATTGGCAGAAGATAGTCGAGAGGGTTAATGCCTCCGTTTGCCTGAAGATAAGAGCTGAAAGATCTAAAGGTCGCCAGTTCGGGACAGCCGGAAGTCTCTGTGAGCGGCAGACCTTGTAAATTGCGACTGATTAACAGCTGAGCTGTCTTCGGCTGCCTTGTGAGAGGGGGAGTTGTGCCGTAGCCAGCTGCTTCTCTGGTGGGAGCAGGGAAGCTGCTTATCAGCCAGCAAGAAGACAAACGGGTGGCCAGAAAGGACTAAATCCAGAAAGATCCATCTGTATGTGTGTAGTTCTTACAAGATAGAACGTTTCTGTAAAAATGTTTGGGTTTCTGAATAAAGTCTGCCTATGTAAATCGCCTTGAGTTATAGTCATTAGAGAAATCTGGTGACCTAAGAAAGGCGGTATATAAATACAAGTGTTGTTGTTGTTGTTGTTGTTGTTGTTGTTGTTGTTGTTGTTGTTGTTGTTGTTGTTAATGATAATGATAATGATAATGATAATCTTTAACTTTAATGTTATTATTTGCCTGTAAACCGCTTTGTGAACTTTGTGTTGAAAAGCGGTATATAAATACTAGTGATTGATTGATTGATTGATATATTATAATAATTAGAATATTAATAATAAATAGCAATAATAAATATAATGGTAGTATAATAAAATAAAATAAAATAAAAATAGTCATCTATGGGTCAATCATTTATGGCTCAGTCAATCAACTATAGCTCTTTCAATCACCAAAAAAGTTCACAACTTTCCGTAGCCAAAGAGATTAAAAAAAACAAGGCTTTGAAAATCAATTAGAATGAAAGTAAGGATCCAGCCCAAAAGAGGCTTGCTTGGAAGTTGACGCTATCAAAAGCAATAGGGTTTATTTGAACAGTTATTTCTCTTTCAGCAATTTAATACGTGGGACCAACCTCACCCCACCCCCCACCCCCGCAGCCAAGTATTTTTGCACCTCCCTACCCTGCTTCCCTGCTGCCAGTGCTGCCAACGCTTGCCCTGAAGCTGGAGTCCCTGGTGGGGCATCACCACAACCATCTCCACAGCAACCCTCTGCAGTGAGGAGCGCTGGTGTTCCCAGGCCCCTCTGGACTTCCTCAGCCCGCACAGCTCTGCCTTTGTTTGGCTGTCGACGGTGCGATGCTCCACATCAATGGTACACAATGAGCTCCAGAATGATGGCAGGAGAGGCAGGCGGGGGGCGCAGCTTTTTGTTGCTGTAATGGGTCCTGCTTCCACGTTACTGATGATAGCAGCAGGTGCCCGTCACTCTGCGCCACAAACAGACAACGCCCAGTTTCAGTGGCAGGAGGGCTGCAGCCACGTGCTCAGCGCTGAAGTGCGCTGGACAACCCAGTGACCGGGGGGGGAGGGGAAATGGAGCGGTCAGGCTTCTGCCTTTGGCTGAGTGACATCAGTACATGGAACAAAAAATCAGAAAAGCCCTGCTGGATTCATAAGAACATAAGAAGAGCCCTGCTGGATCAGGCCAAAGGCCCATCTAGTCCAGCTTCCTGTATCTCACAGCAGCCCACCAGTGCCCCAGGGAGGCACGAGACAACAAGACGCTTTCATCCTGTTGCCACTCCCTTGCACCCGGTACTCTGAAGTAGCCTACACTAATGTAAGGAGGTTGCACAATCCATCATTGCCTATAGCCCACGATGGACTTTTCTTCCAGAAATCCGTCCAATCCCCTCTTAAAGGCATCTAGGCCAGATGCCATCACCACCTCCTGTGGCAAAGAGTTCCACAGATTAACTACCTGAGTCCCACTGAGTCCAGCGTCCTCCCAAGACCCTCTCTGCCCACACCCAGCCCTATTGCCGCTCACTCCCCACCCCCGTAATGCCCTCCTGGCACTGTTCACGGCAGCCAAATATTAGAGAAAGCAGAAAAGGTGACCATGAAGGCTGGCACTACTGAAAGCTATTTCAAGCACGACTGCTAAGGGCCCGAGCAGGACTGGGATGCAACCTCCTGGTACCTGAAGGGCTCCACCCAATGCCTCCGTTGTCATCTGGTGGTGCTTATTTGTTCCCATACATTGCCCTGACCCCAAAATTGAAGAACACTGGTCTAGTGTTTAGTCTGGGCAGGAGGTTTAGTCGAGAGGGTTAAAGCCTCCATTTGCCTGAAGATAAGATCTGAAGGTTGCCAGTTCGACAACACTGGAAGCTTCCGTGAGCGGCAGACCTTGAAAATTGTGACTGATAAGAGCTGAGCTGTCTCCAGCTGCCTGTGAGAGAGGAGTTGTGCTGGGACAGCTGTTTCTTTGGTGGGAGCAGAGAAGCCATCTATCAGCCAGTAGGAAGGCAATTGTGTGGCTAGATAGAAGGAATAGACCATGAAAGTTCCATCTGTATGTTGTTGTAGTTCTTGAAAGACAGAACTACTTTGTAATTTGTAAAAATCCCTTGGGGGTTAATAAAGCCTGCCTATGTAAGCCACCTTGAATTTGACTTTAATTCAATCTAATCTAATGACTAAGCAATCATGACCTCTAATTGACCTCTAATCATGACCTCCATGACCTCTAATCTAATGAGCAATCTAATGACTAAGAAAGGCGGCATATAAATACTAGTATTATTATTAGTAGTAGTAGTAGTACTAGTCATGGCAAGAAAAGCCAAGGACCCAGGAGGTGGATTTGTGGATGATACCAGGTGTCCAAAAGACCTTTGACTGAAAGAACGAGCATCCCATCCTCTACCGTCCTTCCAATCCAGTTTCCATCCTAGTACAACAAAACACCTACTAATGACAGAGAATCTGATCTAGTGCCTGTCTTCTCCTCCCCAACCGCTGGCCGTATTAACCAGACAAAGGCACTGGAGTGAGGGGGAAAGAGTCATTAAATTACTGCCTTCCGTTTACGTTTCCTTTTTTAAACCAAAGTTGGGGCCTGGTTGCTTTTGCAAGGCAAGAGATGCATGCAAAATTAAATCTGGAATGTATGAGGAGCTCAACGGCCACCTTGGGAGACAGCAAAGCAAGAAGAAATGTGGAGGAAGCAATCGGAGGGGCAGTCTGACATGCATAAATGATCTATGCCACAATAAAGCCACTGTGGGGGGCAAGACTCCTAGGACCCTTCAGAGCTCTACCAAATGATCATGCCAGGAAGAAGTAATGAGGTCATTTTCTTCTTTTAAGGCACCTTAGTGGCACTGAATGTGCCATCATGCAAACCAGGCTCGAGCTTCCAGTAATATACGATGTCCGCAGAGTCTATTGAGACAACCTTGATGGTCATCCTGGAGACTCTATCCCCAACAAGCCCAAAGGGGCCGATTCCGCAGCCTACAACATCCAATGCTGGAAAAGAGGCATTTATTGCTTGACCGTCAGTCTTAGACCTACTCCATCCATTGGGATGAGGTCGCAGTTCAAAGACAGCTGCATGGTCGGCTCCACACATCTCGAAGGCAGTGGTGCCCAAACATTTTAGCATCAGGACCCACCTAAAGAAGTTTCACTTTACCAGCCACTCGAGCTTCTGAGGCTATAATGGTGATTGGGTGGCAAGGAGTCAGCTCTCATTTCCATGTATCAGAGCTTATATTAGAACTCGTGCTTAGTTGGAGGATTGTAATCAAGTTGGCTACTTTTTGTGGGTAGGGATGAGTTGGGTTGGGGAGTGGGCTACTGATTTGTTGGGTGACCTGTACTGTTATATATTTAAGTTATTCCTCACCAGATGTAACAGAGAAAGTAGCATCCTTTTTACAATGTGCTATAAAACTGCGTAATAAGGAATTGTAAACTGCTCCTGAAGGTATTGTTATTTATGCTTTCTGCTAATGCCAATAAAGGATTTACTTACTTACTATTTAAGTTCATTGGGGTGGTGGTGACACCAGCCCTAATGATGCCACTGCATTTAGGCTGTGAGTATGATATTGTAATTTATTCTGTATGGTCTGGTATCGGAGGAGGGTCCATCGTGGGGGTGGGGGTGAAGCAATGAACTCTCATACAGGTGACGCAAACCCTGATTCCGGCCTTAGTGAGACCATGTGCTCTCAGCTCGCTTCCTATTCCGCTGCTGTTTTATCCCAAATGCACACCCTGGTAAATAAGTAAATAAAGGCTTATCTGCGACGCTGAACTAAATAATTCCTCATTTGCTGTCTTGGCCAAAAGACTGTGGACTGAAATGCCAGAGGGGGGGGGAAGGATTAGACTTTCTGATCCAGTTCCTATGATTAAAGCATTTCTTCTGGCCACAGCATGCCACATTATATTATTAATTCATTTTAAAATTCTGATCCCATCAATGTTCTTTCTGGGTATTTATTTAAAAAAAAAACCCACCATCGCTCTGCCTTTTGAGGCTGAAATGCCATCAATTAATCATCATTTGGCTGCCTGATGACTGAGCAGTTTACCAAAAGGAAGGGGAAAATAAATCGCATCAGCTGGAACGATAACCCACCGGGCCTTCGACAATTTTTAATTTCTAGTGCCCCAGCCCACCTTCCCATACGGCAATGTTCCCAGGACCGTGATAAACAACTTGGGAGTGTCTTCAACCAGAAGGGAGAGGCTGAAAAGGAACTGCCGGGGAAACAGAGACCCAAGAGGTCGCTCGAAGTATTGGCTCACACCAGCATGGCCTCAGTGGATCTTGAAAGCTGATGTTTGAGCTGCGAATTGGAAGCTCTTCCTTGCCTCTGCCACAAATTCTCACCAGGAGGTCTTAGGCAAGCTAATCTCAATCAGCCTGAGTTCTTTCACAGGTGAGCTTTACGGCACGTCAGCAACATTTTCGCTGGTGGTACGCATGCAAGGATAAGGGCCTTCCGGATAGGGCCCTAAGGCAACGTGTGTGAGGCACTTTGTACTCACAGAAAACGCGACATAAATGTTAAGTATTATTATCAGACTGAGGGTCCATCAGATGCTCCAGGCATGCATGAAAGCAGCAGTCTTCTCCTGTTGTAAGTCCAATACTCGGCTAGTACTGCTTCTGTGTATGGAGGTGCCCTTTCGCCATCGTGTCATACAACCACAGGCAGAGCAACCCGCCACGAATGCATCGGAAAAGCCATCAAAGTAAGTGACAGCCACGTTGCGTCTTGCGCAATACGTCTTTCCACAGCCTGAAGGATGCAGTCCTCTCTCGCCTTAACTCCCTGCTGGTCTTTCTTCCCTGGCCACCTTACTCCCCTTTGCCCATCACTCTGCAGCTGAGTTCATTCATCTGCTATCTACGGTATCACGAAGCCCCCTCCTTCCGTCACTCCCTGATCATCCCCGGATCCAGCACCAGCTCCTGGGCCTCGCTTGCAAGGCCCTCCATAGACCTGTCCCTTTCCCACCTCCCAGCTCCCACCACACTCCTTCCCGTGCCCTTCGCTCCTCCAGCGCTGCAACCCTCGACAACCCCCCACATGCCTCCTGCTCCACTCTCTCTCCCTTCCTGCTCCTCGTGCTTGGTCCTGCCTCCTACTTAGAACCACTTCACTGCCTCCAATCCCCTTCTTCAAACTCATCTGAAGGGCAGGAGGTTTAGTCGAGAGGGTTAAAGCCTCCGTTTGCCCAAAGATAAGATCTGAAGGTCGCCAGTTCGACAACACCGGAAGTCGCCGTGAGCGGCAGACCTTGAGAAGTGCGACTGATAAGATCTGCCTCCAGCTGCCTGTGAGAGAGGAGTTGTGCTGGGCCAGCTGTTTCTTTGGTGGGAGCAGAGAAGCCGTTTATCAGCCAGCAGGTAGGCAAACATGCGGCCAGAAAGAAGGACTAAACCACGAAAGTTCCATCTGTATGTTGTTGTAGTTCTTGCAAGATAGAATTTCCTTCTAATTTGTAAAAACCCCTTGCGGGTTTAGAGATAAAGTCTGCCCATGTAAACTGCCTTGAATTAAAGCCAGAGGAGCAATCTAATGGCCAAAGAAAGGCGGTATATAAATACTTGCATTATTATTATTATCTTTTCCATGTACTCCTTGGAATGATGCTGCAGTTCCCATTTGCTGCTATAGCTAACCTTGCATTTAACGTACACAATCACATGTGCATCCCCTGTTCACCCCATCTCCCTCATCTCCTGTGGGTCAGGAGATGCAACTGAAAAGCCACTCAGGACAGGGACCTGCCTTCTCACCATACATCCACTGAGGTTCCACATTACCAAGTGTTAATGTATAACCAATCACCACCCATTAATATAAGCCTCACCCCCTTTGTTTATGACTTGTTTATGCCGGGGATGGCTTCTCTGCCCATGCCTTAAAAAATGCCCACTCCACTGGGGAAAATTGTGGCATGGCACAGGAGGCTTAATGCACGCTTTATTTTAGCTTTGCGTTGGGTCATAAAGAAAAGAAGGAAATGCGACTCATTATAGCAGAAAACGAGATATTTTGTTCTTTTCTGATTTTGCACAACGTGACCTGAAAAACACAGCGAGTGACGGTGTGCATGTCAATTTGGAATCCATCTTGCCGAGCAGAGGAGTGACTATTAGACCCCGGTAATGTGATGGACTCTCGCCTGGATTCAATTTACCTTGTTCACCTGCCCGCAGCAGATCGTTCTCCCTTGCCTGCAAACAAGGGATAAACTGATCTGCGGCATTCCTTTTTGCAATGGAAATTTTATCAATATTCATGCCTCACCTGGGTGTCTTCCCTTTTTATTTTATTCCAAAAGATATTAAATATATTATCTCTTTCATTTTCACCACTAGAACACTTCTGAAATCTTAACTCTTCTTTACAGGGGAGCCTGATTAATGTTACAGCTATTTACATTGTCAATGGTTTTCTTAACAGAGGCAGAATGTAAAAGAAGAGAAGTATGATTTACCCCCTTTGTGGGGAACTTATTTAAGTATATACTTTAGTTTTCTTCCTGCTGAGCCATCAGCGTTACTTATCTCTTGTTCTTCTGGGAGAGAATATCCGAAGCTTTACAATCCCAAGGTGGTGGCCGGGTGGGGAACACGGTTGTTTTACAGAGTCTGTTTGCAAAAGCAAGCCAGGCGCATTTTGAATGAACAGATAAGCAAGCTGCATCAAGCTTCTTTCTCCAGGACCCAAGAAAAGCTTTACGTGAGAAAACATTGTCTGAAGATTTTTGCAAATCCGTTCCACTTTCATCTCCTGCTTTTGGAGTTAGGCTGGCACAGTTAGGCTAGCACAAGGGCCACCATAAAGTGCGTTTGAACCACTCTTGGAGTCAGGGAAGGTGGCGCACATCTGTGTGCTGGCCTCTCTGACTCCGAGAGTAGTCCAGACATACTTGACAGTGTCCCTTGTGCCAGCCAAATTTTGCTGGCCTAACTCCAGGTTAGGATTGCTCCTTCAAGTCTTTGCCAATATTTTGCAATCTGGCAGGACGTCTGTGTGGCACTTAAACCAATCTAAAAGACAGTACATTGATGGAAATCATTTAAAACTCTGGACATGAAAAAGATCCAAGTTCTTCTCTTTCATTTTTTTTATAAAAAAGGGGAAAATATGGTTGGTTCCTACTTAGCCTCACTTATATTCTGCCCAGTTCTTTTTTAGCTGTCCTTGTATTCCACAAGGAGTAAGTGCACTAGTAACTATGGGAACGAAAACTCCCATTGGACGGGGACAGTTGTGACACCCACAGATGCCAAAAGGAGATAATTTATAGACGGGTTTGAAGTGGTGCCATCCTTGGTGTGAGAGGGAGGAGTGCTGGGAAGAGACGTCAACTTTGCAAACTACGGAGCCCTGCAGAACTTCCATTTCTGCAGGCCAGGCTAGGTCCAAGGTGGATTCAGCCGAAGGAGAGGGGTCATTTGATGCTTAAGAGTTTTGTTAATGGTATGGGGGTGCTGCGCTGTACCTTGTGAGCGGTGTAGTGTGTGTGTGTGTGTGTGTGTGTGTGTGTGTGTGTGTGTGTG
>JAJKFI010000061.1:3067975-3079262 GCA_029204185.1 Lerista edwardsae | reverse complement strand
GTGTGTGTGTGTGTGTGTGTGTGTGTGTGTGTGTGTGTGTGTGAGAGTGAGAGTGAGAGTGAGAGTGAGAGTGAGAGTGAGAGAGAGAGAGAGAGAGAGAGAGAGAGAGAGAGAGAGCATCTGACCCAGTCCGGTCTTAGGAGCTACAGGGCCTAATGCAAAACATTTTTCAGGACCCCTACTGCGGTGGAACCCTCCCCCACCAGAATGTGTGGCAGGGGCATCACCAAACTAAAGTTTTTCTTCCCAAATGTTTGGGGTGACCTATAGTCCTTCCATAAGCTGGATTAATTGTGTAATGAATGAATGAATGAATGAATGAATGAATGAATGAATGAATGAATGAATACATGTATATATTTATTATAAATATATAATATATAAATGTATAAAGAACACACAGATTTGCCCACCCAAGATTCTTCCTGGGATAAGGGGCAACGTTAAGGAAGTTGAAATTTATGCAGAGAGGTGTTTTGTTCTAAGCAGGTAAAGCCTTTCAAGCTTTTAAATGACGGTTACTCAACTCCAATGATTGAGATGCAGAAAGTTCATAGGGCACTAAAATTCACCTAAGAGCTTGGCGAGACAGGGTTATAAGCATGCCCGTTGGTTATGAAGGAGGCACTGATTTATCTAAAAGGGATCTTGATGCCACCCTTCAAATTGAATTTCCAGGGTGGTTTGCACTGGAAAACCGCAAGACCAAAAAGCCCCGACTGCAATAAAATCACCAATATAAATAACTGGTCTTGCAGAGATGAGGACAATCCAAAGTGCAAGACTCCCTTGCAAGAGCTTCCGGTCGGGTCCTCTGACGGCCTCAGGGATGAACTTTACAACTAGCTGCAGTTCTGATGCTGATCTTGAGATCAACCATGGTTCAATGTTTGATGAAGAAAAGTTCCTATTGGGTTTCAGTGGGAAAACCACAGCACAGTTCAGTTCTGAAGTCACCTAACCCTCCCACCCATTAATCATCCTTTGCACTACTTGTTTTGCAAAACCCAAAACCTAGACGGACCACATGCCTAGTTCTGACCCCTAGTCATCATTCTAAACTTTCTAAAAGAAGCTGGAAAATGCATTTGGGGATAGACTAGTCACAGTAGTAAAGCTAGTGGCAAACTAACACTTTGAGGAGTAATCAGAGCTCAGTGGGGGAGCATCTGTTTTGCATGCAGAAGGTCCTGGGTTCAATCCCAGGCAGCTTGCCCAAGAAAGACCCCTGCCTGAAAACTCTGGAGCGACGCTGCCAATCCGTGTTGACAACCCTGAGCTAATCAGACCAAGAGTCAGGCCCAGTGGGAGGCCTTCATATGTTCACCAGATGGCTATTAATTTGGATTCAGGATTGTGCTTTCTTTAAAGGAGTACACTTTTCTAATTTAGCCGATAAAGAGCTTGTCAAAATTGGCAGTTCCATAGGGTAGGAAGAGCCTCTTGCTAAAGGAAAAGGCAAGAATGATCCTTATTGCTGTGGACAAAAAGCCAAAATGGTTACTTGTTGAGTAACGTGAGGCTGCCAAAAATGACTTAAAAGTACCTTTTTAAAAAAGAAACAAATGATGGGTTCTGTTTAATTACATAAATGAAGAATAATGAAGATATTTTATCTTGCCAGGAAAGAGAGCTCAATTCATTACTTGGCCAAGGAGCACATTTGCCGTTAATTGCTCTCACTTACCAAGCATGAGTGCCAACGATGAGGCTGATGGAGTAGAGGAACAATTGTCTAGCCCTGGAGAAGCCCAGATGTTGATTCCTTGGCACTGTAAGGGAAGGGGTCTCTTGCCTGGCCATGAGAATTATTTGAGAGAAGAACAAAAAAAGCTTCCACCAACATACTCTCAGCTTTCCTTTTCGGACAATCAACAGGTGTGATGTTGAACAGGCTGAAACTCTATATAAAGGGAGGAAGTGACTCAAATTATCACTTTCTTCCATCTCTTCATCACCTTCCCCACATTAGCATAAAATGACGATTAAAAAAAATCACACATCCACCAACTTACTTAAAATACATAAGCTGTCCCTTTTAAAAAAGAAAAAAAAGAAACTAAAGTGCAATCCTAACCTGGAGTTAGGCTGGCACAATTGGGCCAGCAAAGTTTGGCCAGCGCAAGAGACACCGTATAGGGCGTTTGGACCACTCTCTGAATCAGTGAGGACGGCGCACGTCTGTGTGCTGGCCTCTCTGACTCCGAGAGAGGTCCAAACATACTTTACGATGGCCCTTGCGCCAGCCAAACTTTGCTGGCCTAACTGTGCCTGTTTAACTCCAGGTTAGGATTGCGCTCTTGGGCTGGTGGTCCAAGGGACTCAGGAAGCAGCTTCATGTGTTCACTAAAATTGACAGTGTGCCAAGTTACAAGGATGATGACATGACATAATCATGACCTATCCAGGTTCAAATTCCTGCTCAGCCATGAAGCTGCTTGGGTGACCCAGTCATGATCTCTCAGCCTCGCCTACCGCACAGGGTTGTCGCGAGGACATAAGCTGATCAGATCAGATCACGCTGGATCAGAACCGCAGCAAAAGAGGAACTGCTGTGACCACCCAGGTGAGAGGAGGGGGCTCCCATTCCCAGGGAGTGGCTGGCAACCCGGAAGTCGGACTGAGGAGCCCACTTCCCAGGCAACGGGGGCACTTCTGCTAGCAAGAAATCTCCAGACCTAGACACGCACAGATCGTGGCAGCCGTGGGTACTCAGGCGGCGCACTCCTGCCTCTGCTCCGAGGTGCAAGAACAAGAGAGCTGACGTCGCCCAAATTACCGTTTCCTTGAAAGAGCCTCCCAGAGCCCCTGCAGTTCACAAGCCCCGTTGCCTTTGCTCTTTTCAAGCACCGGGGAGGTAAAAATGTTGTGACATCTCCACCGGTCGCAACTCAGCACCAAGGGGCTCATCAGCGTGATTTGCGGCTTTTGTTCCCACAAAGGACAATAAAAGATGGCCACGTTGCCCTTTCGTGCCCTCCCCTCCCTCAGGAGTTGTGCCAGTAACAAGAATGCAGGGCAGAGCGCACAGGGGCTCCTTCTAGAATATGTCCCGCTGGTTCCCCTCTTCGCTTTATACACCAGGCACCATGTTTAGGTTGGTCTCACCAGACCTATCAGCTGGTGCAAGGCTGGCTCTGGTCGACAGGAGACCAGCAGTGGGTGCAGGGACTGCCTGCCCCGAGCCTTCACATTTTATGCAGTGCTCCCATGGGCCAGAAGAGGAACTACATGGGCAGGAACGTGAACCAACCAGCCCAGGAGGAATCAGATGACCTGGAGGAATCAGGTGACCTGGAGAGCCAATAGCATCTCTGTTGGCACTATATAAGGCCTTCCTTGGGCTAAAATCCCCAGTCTGAGCCCCTCGCCTGACAAAGAAAGTGCAAAACTTTGCCTTGCCCTGCCATTGGACTGATTAGACTCCCAGCTTGGCCCTGCTTGTGCTTTCTGGATCCGGTCTTTGGATTTCCGTTTGCCTGCCCTGGAATCTCCCCAGCTTGCCCTGGACCAAGCTTTCTGTTTCTGGCCATTCAGACCGCAATCTGCCTCTTCTGGAACTCCAGAAAGGTTATGTTGGCCCAAGTCAGTTGCCCTGGAGCGTTTTGGGCTGTGACAATCGCTTGGGTGCCTTCCTAACATTCCAGTGGCAGGTGGGACAAAAGAAGTGCAGCTCTCTTGCCATTTCCTTCAGGTGCACACATATACACCCATGCAAAAGGTAGCTCCCCACCACACTCAGGGTCTCTGCATGAACATGGAAGCCGCTGGGGGACTTCCCCTTGCACACAAGATGGGGTAGAGAAGGAGCCCAGAAGGAGCAATTCACTCAGCTCACAGGGAGGGCTACAGACTCCAAGGTAGTCTTAGAAGGCCTGAGTGCCCTTGACAGCTGCTCCACGGTAGCTACGTAGGCCTGCAGCTACACTTTTTGTTTAAATTAAGGATGCACAAGTGCAGAGCAAAATGAACTGACAAGTTGTGTGTTTTTGCATGCCATGGTGCCCATTCCTGTTTCACTCTTGCACGGTCATATACATTGATTTGAAACTACGCACACACACCCAACAAGAGCCGCTAACAAGGAAAGGGCAAAAAGTCAGAGGGGAGCTAGACAAAGCTGAGCGTGGACTGTGCTTCTCCTTGCAACACTACTCTTTGGCTACAGCTGGGTGATGGCACACAAGTCAACAGTGCCAGACGCCCTGGAGTTCCAAGACTCAAGCAGACAGTTGCTGCTCAAAACTGTGATAATGCTCCTTGTTCTCCTCTCTTGCTGAATCACCATCCCCACCTATACACACACACACACACACACACACACACACACACCCCAAAGACAAATGATGACAATTCTGCTGAATGAGAAGTTGGAATGTTCGCAAGCATTCCATGACATCTCCCCAGCTGAGCCAATGGCTGAGCTGGGCTCACTTCAATCCATCAACGCCAGAGCTCTCAAAAGGGATAGCATCAGAAGTTGTTGGTTTTTTCCCCTTCTTCTCAAAACTGCAGTTTACATTGTTTTCTTTTGACAAGTTAATCCAAAGCAGGAAGTTAGAGGCAGCTCTTTCAAAATTTGAGGAGCCTGTACCTGGAAAGAAATCAAGCAACAACTCTGCGGGAATGTGTGAAGTCGGCAATGCCTCTGAGGACGTGCAGAATGTATTCTCCCATAAAATACCGAATAAACCCCCTCTCCACTCTCATCTAAGCTCTGCTGACTGCTGCTCGCCATGCCTTCTGCCTTTCCTCTTGTTTTGTCAGGTTAATAGGAACCAAACAGCGGCTGCCAATTTTGGACATTTGCTGCAGAGATTATCCACGCGGAGGAAACAACCTTCGTTTCGAAGGCTCTCTCCTGAGAATGTTTCTCAGCGGAGTCGCACGCCTGCCTGTCAACACCTCCTGCCCCCCCCAGCATTTCAGCGTGCTATTATCCCCAGCGCCGCTGTATGCGGACCTCAAAAACATCCAGCCAAGAGGCCTCCTGTGTTTTCTTGTCAACTGCCTAGTTTTCAGTGTGCCTCTGCAGAAGTAGGTCACATCCCCTTGCCTTCCCTCCCTCCTCTTCTGAGGATGTGCAATTTACTCATCCACAGCAGACCTGGTGCGAGTGCCATTTGCAGCCTACTGTCCACTTCTAGGAAAACGGTCTTTTTTTGGCCCATACTGCAAGGAGAAAAGGACCGCTTGGTCTTGGGGGTGGAGGTGGAGCTCATTGGAGAACATGCCCTGCATGCAGAAAGTTGCAGATTCAATTCTTGGCAGCATTTCCAGATGGGACTCGGAAACAAACTGGGCTTTTAAAAAATTTTTTGTTGTTGCCCCACTGTGCGTCACTTTGCATTATGGACACTGCAGGATTAGACTGGCCTGAGCATGGACCAAACACTGGCCAACTCCTTGCAGCTTCTAGGAAGATCCTGTGCCCTTCTGTTGCCTTCCCCCTAACTTCTTGGAGGAGAAGCAAAGCATCATGGGGGCAACGGAGGTCAAGGTGGAATCCACGGGCAGAGGTTCAGCAGTTCAGCCAACTTCCTTCCCTGTGCCAGGTTCTGTTAATTGCTTAACCTTCACTCTGCCCCAAGCCATCTGGCTCAAAGCTTGCCCTACACCAAGACTCCAGGGATTCACACAAAGGACTCTGAAAAAATAATATAACAAGAAGTTTGCTTCTAGCTGTACAATGTTGTGTTAGCAGAGTTGCGGGACCAGGAGGAGAAAAATGGACCAGCTGCAGCACCAGGAGGACAATCCAAAAATGGTGCGTACAACAAAGGCTATTTAAGCACAGGTACACCTGCTGAAAGGTGTAGAAGCTCCCCTGGCAAAATTACGCTTCTGCTGTAATTTGCATTTTCATTCACTGACACTATTTTCTAGCTCACTTTTCAGCGAAGGCGGCCTCTCAAAGCAGCTTATTTTTGTCTTGAAAAATATAAGGGTGTTTCTCGGGTGTCTAGGGAGGGAGGAGATCTAGAAGGACTCAGGGGTTGGCCGATGACACAATGCCTGCTCCTTCATTTCTCTGCAAAGTCTACATATAACTACATAAACGTCTTCCTGCATAAACGTCTTCAGATGCCGAAGCAGGGCGCAAAAGGAGGTTTAATTTGCCGGGAGAGGCCCAGGCAGGAAGTGTGCAGAGCACCTCGAGAGGAAGAGACAACGTTGTCCCTTTTGGGTCTCTAGGCCATACATCTTCCCCATCAGCATTCATCAGGAGGGCGTAAATGG
Organism: Lerista edwardsae; assembly: GCA_029204185.1. Lineage (NCBI taxonomy): Eukaryota > Metazoa > Chordata > Lepidosauria > Squamata > Scincidae > Lerista > Lerista edwardsae. The sequence continues at coordinate 3,073,022 of JAJKFI010000061.1, read as the reverse complement.
CTGGGGTTGGGAGCTGCCTCCTCGGCCCTCATCTCGCCGGGCTACTTGTCGTTTCCCTGTGCCCTGGGAAGGAAACTAGTTTGTAACAGACAAAGCCGCTGTCCTCCACTTGCATTGATTCACTTCTTCCAAATGTCAACAATCTTTGCTTAGCTGCGGCTTCCACGCAAACAATGAGAACGCTGACAGGGAAATGGATGGCTTTGCCCAGCTCTTTTGCTGCTCCGGGGAGACAAAAGGGCTGTCGCAATCAAAGCAGGTGCAACTCCTCTGAAGGGACGGCAATTATTTGGCAAGGCATTAACCTGGCATGCAAGTCAAGATCTCTCAGCTGCAAGCACCAGCGGAATCTAAATTTTGCATGTGCTTTCATGCGAAGTATATGGGAGAACATTGTGCTGGTCTTGCTCTACTTACGCTAGTTACCAATTTGCTTCCAGATCCCATTCAGAGTGCTGGTCTTGGCTTTTAGGGTGCTTTAAGGCATGGGGCCAGGTTATCTGAAGGTCTGCCAACTTCCATATCAGCCTGCCTAGTCTCTGCCACTCAGATCCTGCTCTTAGCCCACCACTGATAGACACACCTTTGGCAGGGATCAGAAACAGGGCCTTTTGAGTGATGAACCCACAGCTACGAAACTCCCTTCTCGGTGAGGTGAGTGGGGGCCCCTCAATGTCTTCAAGAAAAAGCTGAAAACCTTTTAACTTGGCGCTCACAATTGTTATGCATTCCTCAATTCAGTATTTTGAATGCACAGATTAACAGTTCCTTCCAGGATTTACATTAAGCCAAAGGAGCAAGGGGGATTCTATAAGAATGGACAATACAACAATCTGTTTGTTTGTGGCCTTCTGCAGAGAAAGAGTTTCAGCATGAAACTGCATGTTGTTAAGATGCACACCTAACCTTATTCATAAGAGTTCCTGGCGCTCTAGCAGTCACATTGCATCATCAATATGATGTCTTTTAAGCTGTGTATTCTTAATGTATTTGCTCATAGTTACACTGCATCATGTATTTTGTAGTCTTTTAACCTGTGCATTCTTGATGTATTTGCTCATAATTGCACTGCAGTTTTGTAATCTTTTAAGCTGTGTAGTCTTTAATTTGTGTTCATAACAGTAACAGTAACAGTAACAGTAACAGTAACAATAATAATATAGTGCTTCCTGAATGTGCAAAGTGCATCACATATAGATGTTGGCCTTACAATCACCTTGTGAAGTAAGCATTATTAGTTTGTGCATTGCAGCTGAGAGCGAGCGACTTGTTTAAGGCCACCTAGTAAAAATTCAGGACAGTGTCATTATCTGAATCAGGAAAGTCCCAATTTGCAATGCAGACCCTTCCCCCTGTTGCTTTGTGCCAAGATGTATGACACACACTGAAGAGAAACCCAGGGAACACACCCTTGAAAGCTGTCCTTCCGCAGGGGATGGTGTAGATACTGATTTCTCATTTCGAGGAGGCTCGTTCTGACAAACATGAGAATCCCTGAGCTACAGAGACGTTGGAAGAGGCAACAGTCCAAGCCAGTTACTCATCCCTACTCATTTCAATCCAAGCCATCATTAAAATGCCAGCGCATCTGGGAAACGAGTGTGGTGGATGGCTGCCTGTCAGATGAACAAAAGGACAGACCAAGGTACATCACATAAGCCGCTGTGGCTACCACCGCTTGATTAATTTGTTCTGCTCTCTCTCTCTCTCTTTCTCCTTAACGCTCTCCTCAACCTCTGGCTTCAGTATACACACATTGCTCTTCCTCGTATAGATGCTGATTTTCAAGCCCTAGGGAGACTATATTTTCCTTAGTAATCCACAACAACCAAGAAGGGAGAGGTTGGGTCAAGCCACTCACAAGATGCCCAAATATATGTTGGGAAAGAGCCATAGCTCAGGTCCTTTGCAAGAAAGGAAACACCTTTTTACCCAGCGTGTAAATAATCTGTGGAACTCCTTGCCACAGGACGTGGTGATGGCGTCTGGCCTAGGTGCCATTTAAAAGGGATTGGACAGATTCCTGGAGGAAACGTCCATCACAGGCTACAGGCCATGAGGGGTGCCGCCCCCTCCTTATTTTAGAAACAAGCTAAGAATGTCAGGTGCAAGGGAGTTGCTACAGGATGCAGGCATCTTGTTGTATTGTGAGCTCCCCAAGGCATTTGGTGAGCCGCTGTGAGCCGCAGGAAGCTGGACTGGATGGACCTTTGGCCTGATCCAGCGGGGCTCTTATGTTCTTATGCATGCACAAGGATCCGGGTCCGACCACTGGCAGCATCTCAGTAGGACTGGGAAAGACCCCTCTCCTTGAAACCCTAGTTGCTGCCAGTCAGTGTTGAGAATACTGAGCTCGAAGGACAATGGTCAGACCCTGCAGGCAGCTGAATATGCTCAGCCAAAGTCAGTCAATCCTGGCAGTGTCTCCAGGTAGAGCTGGGAATGCCTCCGCTTGCAGCCTTGGGGAGCTGCTGCCAGCCAGCGCTGACAATGCTGTTAGGCAGACCAAGGATCACCCCATTTCCCGGCTCTGTAACACTATCTCAATAGTGAAAACAAAACATTCAGGAGAGAAATCGACACCGAGCAGAAAGGTAAGACGAAGCCTCGCACTCCTGCACTCCTCGGCCCCAGCGCCTGCCGGCCCCGCCTGCCATTCAGAGCAGAGTGCTAATGGAATCTGCCCAGGTTGTCCAATTCCTTTTGCCTGTGATGTAATAGGGTGCCACGCTCGCCGAGGACGCTAAGTGAACGCTTCCTTTCTTCCGCCGCTTGCAATTTCTACCCAGCAAACGGGCGGCCTCCTTGACAGAGCCGGCAAACGGCAGACAGAAGTAATCTGCTGTTTGTTGATTACACGAAGACGGGGCTTGCCTTGGCGGCGGCGGCAACGCAAGTGGAGGGGGAGAGGGGAGAAGAAGGCGGAATGCTTAGTTTGGAGAGAGAAGGTGGGACGGATGGATGGAGACACACACACAGACGCCAAGACACAGCAGGCTTCAATTGCTCGAGTCGGGCAAGAAGGTCCGATTCCGAGACGGCTCGCATAAGACTGGGAAAGCAGGAGTGGGAAGAGAAGGCCCAGATGGCTGCCATTTCTACAAGCCCACTCCGTAGCAAGCTCATAAGGGCGTTACGAAGAGCACTGGCTGGTCAGGCGAAAGGCCCTTTGAGTCAGGCAACCTGCTCCCTACGGTGGCCAACTGGATCCGTCCAAGAAGCCTGGGTGCAGGCTATGTAGGTAAGAAGCCTCCCCTGCCATTTCCCCTTAGCACCCAGTCCTCAAAGGTACACTGCCTCCTCACATGGAGGTTCCATTTCTATAATTAGTCATATAAGAGCAGCTCTTCTGGAACAAGTCAACGGCCAACTAAGTCTGGCATCCTGTTTCTCACAGTGACCAAGGAAAGACCTCTGGGAAGCCCACAAGCATGAGACGAAGGCATGTGCTCTCTCCCACCATTGCACTCTTGCACCTAATATTCACATGCACACACACCGCCCCTGGATCTGAAGGTAGAGCACAGCTGTCATGACCAGCAGCCACTGACAGATGTGTCCTCCATGAATTCATCGAACCCGCTTCTACAACTATCCAAGCTAGTAGCCATCATGACACCTTATGGCAATAGAGTCCACAGATTGAGGGCACAATCCGAACCTGGAGTTAGGCCGGCACAGTCAGGCCAGCAAAGTTTGGTCAGCATAAGGGCCACCGTAAAGTATATTTGGACCTCTCTCGGAGTCAGAGAGGCCAGCACACAGACGTGCGCCATCTTCCCTGACTCCGAGAGTGGTCCAAACGTGCTTTACGGTGGCCCTTGTGCTGACAAACGTTGCTGCCCTAACTGTGCCAACTTAATTCGAGGTTAGGACTGTGCCCTAAATTAGGCACTGTGTGAAGAAGGCCTTCCTTTTGCCCATCTGAAATGTCCCACTCAACAGTTCAACTCAGAACAGGCTGGTACCTGTCATGAAAATGTATACACATCCCCCTTGGGCACAATGCTGCCAATTTATGAACCCTAAATCCATTGATACGTGCACCATTGCTTCCCCATGGTACGCAACTGAAGCTAAAGGTCAAAGCATTTCCAAGGGGATCAAGCATTGCTAATCACATCACCTGCCAGCATTGGCTACCCTGGAAGGGCCAGGCAGGATCCCAGAGCAGATCTACAATGTCACACATGCTGTCCTCCTGGACCTAGATGATCTCCAAAGCTCGCTTCCAATTCTCACATTATCCAAGACTGTTGACACACCAAGCACAGCACCCATAAGCTCAAGAACCGCTAAACGGCAGTGTAAGCGCGTGGGTGTCCTGTCTTTGGGGAAAGATGCAGTGGCGTTATTCACCCGGTACGGTGGGTGTGACTTATGTTTGAGCGGCAGTCTGCCCGTTGTGTCACGCCGCGTTCCGCCGCTTTCCCGCCCGCCCCGGCGGGCGGGAAAGCAGCAGAACGCAGTGTGATGCAACGGGCAGACTGCCGCTCAAACATAAGTCCCGCCCAGCGTACCGGGTGAATAACGCCACTGGAAAGATGCTCCGTCAAGAAATGCCAGGTCCCCGTGACACTAGTGGATCACTAGTGGTGCGACGCCACCACAAAACGAGTCCAGCTTTCAGTTCTCACTGATGGGCCTCAGCCAAGAAAGCCAGTCGGGACATCCCAGGCAGTGGCGTTTCTACAGGGAGGGCAGAGCTCTAAGTTTTGCAGGAAGCCTTACCTTGCAGTGGAAATCACTCCTCTCCTGCACCGTTTTAGCCAATCCTCATAGGGAACAGCAACATCTTGGCGTTGCTTACTGGCTACAGCAGCAAGGGAGAGGAGGGATTTACATGACAGGGTAAGGCTTCTTGCAACACTTAGAGCTTAGCCATCCCTGTAGAAATGCCTCTGATCCCAGGGGATGGAAAAGACAGAATCTAATTAAGCACCAAACATTTATAGGACCGCCTGATGGGAGAAACTATCAGCTTTATTGCCTTTACCTTGGAGTGAGGTTTGAAGACCTGCATAATCAGGGCAGCAAAAAAAAAAAA
>JAJKFI010000061.1:3036735-3065677 GCA_029204185.1 Lerista edwardsae | reverse complement strand
CACACACACACACACACACACACACACACACACACACACACACACACGTATAGAGCATCCAGGCATTCAACAATGATTGTACAAATTCTTTTTTCATCCCATGCTGAAACTAATTGCACAAAAACCCTGGAGAGTAAAGCAAGATGCTGGTACAAGCAACACAGTCTACAGGACTCTGCCAAGGCAGGGCTTAGCACTTCGGTGATGAATTTCAAATGACAGTAAATGCTGCTTTCCCATATTAAAGTCATTAGACATGGAAGAGAGACAGCCTCTACAAACCACTTAAGTGCTGGGCTGGCATTTAAGCTACTTCGAGTCCCACTACAGAGTTGCACAAATAAGGGGTTTTCTGTGGTTGATTCCCGACCTGGAGAGAAACCCAGAAGCAGTCACTTTGCTGGAGACTCCCACAGGAGGGAGAACTTTCTCTGAGGAGGCAGTGCTGGTTTCTCCTTCCCAGAGCCGTCCACAGTGCAGGAAGACACCCTGCCACTCTACAGTCCAAAGCAGGAAGAGACTCCCTCAGCTCTGCCAGAAGCCATCGCTAAGGGCAGGGCCCCTTTAAGTCCCAAGAGCATTCTTCAGCCAAGGTGGACCTGGTGCATTAAAACCCTGATAGTTCCAGACCATTTGCTGGAGCCACATGGAATGCCTTCCAGCCAGCCTCTGCAACTTGCTCGGCAATGAGCTGACCAGGGTCCTGATCTCCAGCAACCAGCCTACCATCTTCCCAAGTCTTGCTGCAGGACATCACAGCGCAATCCCGTTGATTTCAAGAACAATGTGCTTGTTTGGAAGAAGGTTGGTAGCATCCCTGGTAGAATCTCATCAGATCACCACCATCACCACCACTATCCCAACTCTTTATTTTCAGTGTTGTTGGAAGTTAGAGGCCCCCCCCTCCACCCACAGTGGCTTACTCAAGAACAAGGGAATCGGTACTGTTGCTATGTACACTCTGTGCATATTTCTTAGAGGAGTTTCCCTGGAGTGGTGCCCATTTGGCCATACCAAAAGCAACAGCAGTGCTTGGGTGAATACCCGCCCCCCAGTGCCCTAAAAACAGTTGTTAATTTCTACAAGCCACTGGTGCTCAGTCGGCCTGAAAACTACTCCCTCTGGTGCAGAAACTGTGCCATGGAATATAACTTAACACATGGAATTTACTGCCACAATATGTGGGCTAAGTCACTAGCAGAAGTGGATCTTTTTAAATAGATCTTAATAGATCTACACACTATCATAGGCTATTAACTATGAATCTCAGTGGTCAGAGGACAGGATACCTGTAAATAGCAGAGAAAAAGGATCTGTCATGCCAGCTAAGAACGAAGTCTCATGCACAGAGCAGTTGGCAGACGATCCAGGGTTTGGCTGGGAAAGACCCCAGTCTGAAACGCTGGAGAGCTGCTGCCAGTCAATGCTCAACAATATTAAACTAGATGGACCCCACAGTCTGTCTCAGCAGAAGGATGATACCAGGTGCTGGGGACAAAAAAGAAAACATCATTGCCTTCCTGCTCCTGCTTGGGAGCTTCTCTGAGGAATCTGCTTGGCTGCAGTCGAAAGCTTGCCTAATGCCAGGCAGAGGAAATAGGCTGCAAATCCACAGCTGAGAGGCAAAATGCACTCTGTACATGAGTGGCAGTCTCACCTCTCTCTCTCTCTCTCTCTCTCTCTCTCTCTCTCTCTCTCTCTCTCTCTCTCTCTCTCTCTCTCTCTGTGTGTGTGTGTGTGTGTGTGTGTGTGTGTGTGTGTTTTACCTAGCTCAGAATTGTCCCTGGAATTTAGGAAGAGAGCCAGAGCATAAACTCTGCCAGGAAGAAAATTAAACAAGGAAATTAGAAACCACATGCCAAGAAGTTCCTTTTTAAAAAAAAAAAAAAAATGAAGGCATTACCAGAAACTTCCTTTGCAATTATCTTTCTTTGAAATTGCCCACAGGATTATATTCAAGCCTTTTTGCAAGGTGTGTGCATTTTCTACTACAAACTTAGACTTTTTTCTCTTTATATAAAGACGCATAGATCTTGCAGGTTGGTATAAGCACATCACAAGTTATGGCAGGTCTCAATCTCTGCTCACTTCCAAGTCCAGACTGGAGGTCGTTTCTCATGGCACGGCTTCTCACCAGTGGGCACTCGATGGCACAAATGGGAGGGTGACACCACTACTGCCCAAAATTGTAACGTCTTGGGATTTTCGAATAACACCATCATGTTGATATGTCATTTGATGCAGTATTATGCAACAAAACAGTGTTCAAATATCTGTATTCTATCAATTGCCAAATACCCAGAAAAGGAAAAAGTAACTGCCTTACGTAACGAAGAGGGGATTTTCTTAACTCAGAACTGACCAATGAGGCTGATTCTTCTGAGAGCCAATGAAGTGTTGTTATGACACAGCAGGGAACCAATAAGGGGTTGGAATGAGTCTTCACTGTGGGGGCATCCCAAGTTTGGAATGCTCTCTCCTAATGCCAAGACTGCTGTTTTGTTTTGATTTTGCTTTTTAAAAAAGCTATTTTATTTGCCCTACCCCTTTTGTTGAAGCAAGGGAATGACAACAGGGCTCTTGTCGTCTTGTTTCAAAAGCATCTGGTGGGCCACTGTGAGATACAGGAGGCTGCACTAGATGGGCTCTTGGCCTGATCCAGCGGGGCTCTTCTGATATTCTTATGTTATTTTATATTTAGTTTTAATCTGCTTTACCATTTTCTATGGTTTCTGTGTATTTATTATTTGTTTAGTTGCACAGCCATCGGCGCAACCCTGTGCCTCTTTACTCGGGAGTAAGCCTCATTCTGTGACAGCCTCCCTTTGCAACTGCACTGAGGACTGCAGCCTGCTGCCTTGGGTTCATTTCATCCCTAGAGTGGAAGATCCATATTATACAGTATTTAGGTTTGTTTGTTTGTTTTAATTAACCATTGAACACGCCAACCACATATATATCATTTGCAGATCAAGGGTACACAAAAAACCCACGTTCAGTAGATGAAACCATCAAGTGTAATTGTGTGGCTCTGTCCCTCAGTGCCTCAAATCCCTTCTCCTACTGCATCTGCATCTTGCAGCCACCAAAATCACCACGCTCCTCCCAGCAAGTCCCTCTGAGCATATCAGCCACCCTCCCTCTTCGCTTTCCTCCACCTGTGGCCTGAGGGAGGCCTTGCACCATCACTGATTGCTTTGCTTCCCACTTCTAACCAAATTTCAGGGGCTGCAAGGAGTTGCTTTGCCCCCTGCTATTAAGCCTGCATGGCGTGATGTCCCCAGCCACCGCCAATTGGAACTCATTAAGTGGCAGAGGTGCCACAAGGCAGAGCTGCACATCCATCATCCACGGGCATTTGTGTCACTTAGAACTTTCCACCCCTCTGGAACGTGCAGGTCAGCGTGTCCCCGAAGCCGTGTCGCCACTCCTGCAACGGACAAGCACCCGGCATTCAAGGCCTGCCAGCAAATTCTTCTTGTCTTGTTCTTCCCAATGAAACATTTTGGGAGGGCAAAAACTCTCCTACCTTTGTTGGTTGTGTTGGTTGCTGCTTTTTGAAAGCAGAAGCGTAAGATGGGTGAGGCAGAGCAGGCTGGCAGCAGGGCTTCAGGGTGCAATCCTAACCTGGATTTAGGCTGGCACAGTTAGACTGTAAAGAGCGTTTGGACCACTCTCGGAGTCAGGGAGGAGGGTGCACGTCTGTGTGCTGGCCTTTTTGACTCAAAGAGTAGTCCAAACATACTTTAGGGTGGCCCTTGTGCCGGCCAAACTTCGCTGGCATAACTGTGCCAGCCCAACTCCAGGTTAGGAGTGCGCCCCCAGTATGTGAGAATGGAAAGACAAAGGGACCATCTGCAACTGCAGCCTGCAAAGTGACCACCCGCAAGTTCCAACTGCAGAGAGCAGGAACACCAAACTCATTGGGGTCTTCATAGGTCTGTCTCTTCGTAGTGTCTCTCCATGCCTTATGACTAGAAGGACAAGTGGCTGGGTGTCAGACTGCTAATCCACAGATCCCTTTCCACTAATCCCAACACTCTCCTTTTTTCCCCACATTTCCTCCTCTGCTGTCCAGGGAGAAGAAAGAACAGGATGGCTGGCATATCACCAGGTACGGGAGGCAGAATTAGGCCCCAGGTCCAGCTCTGCATGAAGCTGCCTTCAACTGCATCAGCCCAGTAATCCTTTTTGGGCAGGCTCCCCAGTGTTTCAAACATGAACCTTTCCCCAGCACTACTTACAGATGCTGTCAACCATGGCGGATGTTCTATATCTAGCACAGAGCTATCCCTTCCCCCACATGGTTCGAGGACTTCCACACTAGCCTGAAAGGTGAAGTTTCGAAACATGTATCATGCAAGGCACCACAATCCCAGGAAAAGTCTGAAAATGGGACATAGCTGCATCTCCTCTTCCAATGAAGAGAGGCAAAAACGGCCTGCAAAGGAGGCTTACAAGGCACTTTCACGCAAGCCCACCTGATGCAGCCTTCAGTGTGCCTCCCGCAAGGTAAAGGTAAAGGTTTTTCCTCTTTGTATAGCACAGGCTTATTTATTTTCATTGTAAACAGAAGCGTGATAGGCCAATTAGCCGAGATTCAGGCCACTGGTTTTATGGATATTCCATGAGCAAAATGTCAATGCAATTGTTCATACTCAGAAAACGAAAGAGATTAATTTCTTATTTTCCTCGAAGCATATATAAAATACAAAGCCCAGGGTGCAATCCAAACCTGGAGTTAGGCCAGCACAGTTAGGCCAGCAAAGTTTGGCCTGCACAAGGGACACCGTAAAATATGTCTGGACCACTCTCCAAGTCAAAGAGGCCAGCACACAGACGTGAGCCATCCTCCCTGATTCCCTGAGAGTGGTCCAAACGTGCTGTATGGTGGCCCTTGTGCCGGCCAAACTTTACTGGCCTAACTGTGCCAGCCTAACTCCTGGTTAGGATTGCACCCTCATTGGTAGATGGTTTGGCTGTGCATGCTGAAATGAGCTGCTGTTTTGTATTTCAGGGAACAGTCCTAACCTGGAGTTAGGTGGACACAGTTAGGCCGGCACAAGGGACGCCATAGAGTATGTCTGGACCACTCTCAGAGACAGAGAAGCCAGCACACAGATGTGCAGCATCCTCCCTGACTCCAAGCGATGAGCCCCAATGAACCTACTTGATAGGGTTGTCGTGAGATATAGTAATTAGCCCAAGGACTAAGTCTGTGGCTTGGACATCAGAGTGGACATTCTGTTTCCATCTATTTATTTTCAAATAGCTCTGGTCCCAATAAAAGGGACCACCAAGGCAGCTTGCAAGCAATAATTTAAACAAATTTAGGGTGCAATCCTAACCTGGAGTTAGGCCAGCACATGGGCCACTGTAAAGCGTGTTTGGACCACTCTTGGAGTAAGGAAGGATGGTAGTCCAAACCTACTTTACGGTGTCCCTTGTGCTGGCCAAACTTTTCTGGCCTAACTGTGTTGGCCAAACTCCAGGTTAGGATTGCGCCCTTAAAAACCACCATTAAATCAATCGTCCTATCAAACCCCACGAGCAATCTCAACAGAGGAAAGCAAACAAGAGCCCAAAACAAGCCAAAGAAAGAGGCACTAAAACCCTGCAGAAACTCAAAATAAAGCTGAGAAACCAAAAAAGCATGACCTGCCCGCTGGGCATCCCTTGGGAAGGAGTTCCTCAGCTGGGGAGCTGACAAAGTCTCATCCGCATCCTTGTTAAGTACATTATGGTGGATGACAGACACAGAGGAGGGCCACTGATAGTGACTGCAGTGGAACTAAAGTGCATTCAGGGCAAACCCTGGTAGAATCCCTGTCGCTGGTCATGGCTGGGGTGGAAAATTACCACCAATTGCCTTATACATACTCTATGTAGACAGAAGATGCACAGGCTAGCCTAGGCACCTCCTCACAGCGCCTATGGTTCCTTTCCTCCTCTGATCCTCACAACAACCCTGAGAGGTAGATTAGGCTGAGAGATCATGACTGGCCTCGGCCACCCTGGAAGATTTGTGGCTGAGCCGGGATTTGAACCAGGATCTTTCAGGTCTAAGTCCAACACCAGAGCCATTATGCCACCCTGGCACTCTTGATTCAGAAAAAGGCAGCAAGGCCAAGAGTACTCCATACTTCACCCTCCGCACAGCCAGCTAAATAAACCCTGCCAAAGGACCCCTCTAATTAGACATAATTGCATACGTTGTGCAGGCTGGCGATATTGGCTTTCCTAGGTGAATTTGGGTTCCCGTGGCACAGGATTTGATTTGGCAGCCTTCAGGAGTAGGAGCACAAGAATTTGTATCATTCCCTGCTTGCAACTGTTTTGGGGTTGTTGGGCTGTGGTTTTTTTGTGGTTTTTTTGTTTTTTTGCTCCGTTAATGCAGCTCATCTGCTCCATTGTTAGGCTACACATTTTGACAGCACAGGGGGCAGGGGAAGAGAAAGGGGGGGAAAAGAGCTCGTCGCAAACATCAGCCACGGGTTTCTAAAATTAGCATCTCCAGCCACCGCAAGGACCAGATTTACAGAGAAGAGAACAGGGCAGACATCGGAAACACTCTAGGGGTAGACAGCTAAAAATCCGGAGCTTTGTCTTCCGCTGAATAATGGCAGAGTGACGTCTCCTTGTTTTCTGCCCCCTGAAGCGCCAGGCACAGAAACGGCTTCCAAAAAGAGGTTGCAGTGACAATTCCTGCTTGGATGCTCAAATCTTCCCACTTTCTGTGCCACACAGATGACAGACATGGCTGAAAGGTTCACAGGGGATAAGTTTTGCCTTGAAGGTTTTTGGGGTGGGTGGGGGAATTTGGGGGTGAAAGGGGAGCAAACCTCACCAAGCAATAACAGCATTGGCTGCCAGCTTGGTGGCCAAAGGTCTCTGACAGCGCAGTCCTAACTTGCGCCAGAACGGCTGTTCAGCTCACATTAGGCAGCCTCTGGAGTCTCCCTGCTGTTCAGTAGCCGCAGCTCCAAGCAAGCCGAGTGGCCCGGGGATGGAGGCCTGGGTGTGGCCTGCTGGCCGCATCCCATCTCTGCCACCCTCCCTGGGCCAGCACGCCCATATGCTGTGCGCTGGCCTCCCTGACTCCGAGAGTGGTCCAAACGTGCTTTATGGTGTCCCTTGTGCCAGCCAAACTTTGCTGGTCTAACTGTGCTGGCCTAACTTCAAGTTAGGACTGGGCCCTTAGGTACTGCTTGTCAGCAAAAAGCTGTGTGTGCCAAGGAGATTATGTTTGGCTGGCACTGCCTCCAGACAAAGGTCTTTCCTAGCAAAGTTTGGCCGGCACAAGGGAGACTGTAAAGTGTGTTGGGACCACTCTCGGAGTCAAGGAGGATGGTGCACGTCTGTGTACTGGCCTCTCTGACTTGGAGAGTGGTCCAAACGTGCTTTACGGTGGCCCTTGGGCCAGCCAAACTTTGCAGGCCTAACTGTGCCAGCCTAACTCCAGATTAGGATTGCGCTCTAAGAGGTGCTAGCTGGACTCAAAAAAGGACTGGGGCATTCAATACAACAGGTGCGGATCCGTTTATTTGTAACATCAATTTAAAAGTTGCGCAAATTTGGTAGATACTTATCAATCTATAAGAGAAGAACCTCCACATGCAACAGCAGTATACCTCTGAATACCAAATGCAGGAGATAAGCAACAAGGGCAGACCATCACCTGCATGCCCCACTGAGGCCTCTGAAGAGCTGGACCAGTGTAATGGTTAGCATGGCGGACTGTGACTGAGGAGATGTGGGTTCAGATCCCCCCTCCCAGCCCTGCAGTTTACTGCGCGCTCTCTGATCAGTCCACTATCCATCAACCCAATATAGCCCAATGTGAGGATATAACCGGGAGGAGAGAAGCTTTCTGCATGACTCTGAGCTCCTTGGAGAGAAAGGTAGGGTCAAAATGTGATAAATAAAATCCTTTTTGAAAAAAGGCTCGCTAGACGGAACAGACGGAGTCCGATTCGGTCGGGCAGGGCCGCAAGTTCTTATACGTGTCTGATCCCCTAGAACAGGAAACAGAGAACACAAGCCAGGCAGCGCACCCACGAGGCCAACTGATGCTGAAAAGGCTGAAAGCAGCTTTGAGGTTCCGCGGAGAGGAGAGTTTTGCAGAGAGATAAACGAGCCGGCTGAGAGCGGGAAGATAAATCCTGACTCGAGCCTCAACGGCTGCTCCCTGGACGGAGGGGGCAACAGGCCCAGACTGCCGAGCAGGAGACAGCAAGCTGGACAGCGAGGCCAACGACCTGGCCGAGCCCAGGCCTTCAGGGAGGACGGACTTCCAAGCACTGCTCCGGAGAGAGTGGCTGGAGATGCTCCGGCTCCTGCCGTCTGACCCCCCAGGGGTTCAGCTGGGAAGAGCAGCTGCTGTGCAGCCAGGCCTGGCAGAGAAAGCCGCCGTCAGCTCAAAAAGGCAGCAGCTGCGACCGCCTCTCGGGAGAAGCAACGGCGCTGTGTGCAGGCAGCACCTGACGCTGTGCCTCGTCGCGGCCGGAGAGCGTCGTTCCCCACCGGCCGTCGATGCGCAGGCCGATAAGGGGCCCGGAGCCTGCCTGGCCGTGACAGCTCTGGACAAAGGAATCGTCTCGGAGCAGCCCCTGCCTGTTCGCTGCAAGCCAGAGAGAGCGATATCCCTCCCACACGCCGGGAACCCATCTAGAGATACGCAGAGCCCCCCCCTGAGAAAACGTCAGTTCTCTTACAGAAGCTCGCTCGGCCTCCCTGACATCCTCAGGTGTTTCTTTAGGGAAACACTTTGTCATCTTAATGGGGTGTGGCTTTTCAGTGTATCACTACAACACTGGTGGTGCGTGAGAAAGACTCTAGGGTGTAGGAGCCTCATCTATTTCCATCAAGCTGATGATCCATCACCTGCAGTTATTTGGCTACATGGGATGCAATTGACACAAACCGCTCGTATTTGGGTAGGTGGGCTTTAATGAACACTTTCTTCACTTAGCGCATAATTAGCAATTAAATATCTCAGCCATGAGCCCATCTCCCACACGATCTCCCACACAGTTGCAGACGAAGCTGATAGCTTAGGTTTCCAGGAGGTGGTGGTGGGTTTGTTTGTTTTGCCTTCTCTTCCCCTTCTGTCTGACTCCCAGCGATGCTATTACTACCCTGGACGTTGAAAGTCCTTTCCCTGTGAATAGAAAATCTGACACAACAAAGACCTCCCCTCGCCCAAAAAAACCAAAAAAGCCATTGCAAGGCACTCTGAATTTCATCTTGTTAAGATTTGGCTGCAGCCCCACTTCAGGGCACAATGAGAACGCTGCAATAAAACAACCACTTCCTGATGCCTATTCACCGTCTTCAACCTCAACTCAGAGGCACACCAAATAATAACAAATTTTTCAACAATATCTAGCTTGATTTACCACCCAGCCACTGGAACCATTTTACAAATGGAAAAACAGGGGGGGGGGAGTTCTCTGTTCCGCTGCATCCAAACTAATGTTTGTGCGGCACAACCCACCGCAATGGGGAAAAGACGACATTGTAACGAATCGTGTAAAATATGCAACTGTGTGGCACCCCCTGGTGATTAACTGGGATGGTATTTAGTTGGCTGACTGTTAGTGTCCTGGGAAAAACATGTTTTTACACTCATGGGAAAAAGCAAAATCATGGAGATTTTTCCTCCGCAAATTTTCACTGAGTTTGCCATTATCCAGAATTTGACAACAGTGATTGCATCAGCTACATTATTCATTGGGTCATTAAATAAGTTCCCTCCTGCCTTCAAGCCAAGGTTCAACAGCAGCTAGAATGCAGTCTTAATTGGGCCTGCAAACAACAGCCTTAGGCCTGGCTTTAAGACTGGGTCCCGGGAACACACAGCATGCTACAGACAGATGACTCAAGGCTTTATTCAATAGCCAAGTCAGAAGTATCTACAGAGGAGGTTCATATACTGCACTCCAGTTATACATCAGATTGCCAGCCCTTCAGGATTCAGCATCAGTCCCCAAGTGACTACTGAAAGCAATCCTGAAGGTTTTAACCGGAGGTTTGAAATATATTCAGTTCAACATGTTGCTGTCAGGGGATGCTCTCCACATCTAGGGTGCAATCCTGACCTGGAGTTAGGCCGGCACAGTTAAGCCAGCAAAGTCTGGCCGGCACAGGAGTCACCGTAAAGAGTGTTTGGACTACTCTCAGAGTCAGGAAGGATGGCGCACATCTGCGTGTTGGCCTCTCTGACTCCGAGAGTTGTCCAAATAAAATCTACTATCTTTTATCTACTCAAACTTTCCCTTCACCTTCATGAGGACTAGAAGAATAGCTTAAACAAAAACTGCAGCTGATAACATTAAGATATTAGGATTGGTTCCTAGAAAAAGCCAAAATCTGAACTTTGTGATAGGGCTGCAACAGTACAGATTTCTAGATTCCCTTGGTCACATCAGGAAAGTAATTCCCTTTTGGTCACTGTGAGTCCTTCTCGAATGCATCGCAACCTGTCTAGCCCAAGAAGTGACACTTTGGCCTTTCAAAATATGAGACTGTGGGTGTCTTTAGCTGGGAATGGCAAGCCGTTAAGCGTTTCCATCACCCTGGCATCAAGATGCGGCTCTTTTTACTGAAAGTCAATTAAGGGGCTGGAATAAACCACAAGCCGACAGCCGATCAGCCTGAGATGGATGGAACAAGGCGACGCTGTGTGCTAATAGAGGCTCGAAATGATGGACGGGACTAACAAGGTGCCGCCTTCAGTATGCTCCTGGCTCACCAAATGAAGCCTCAGTCGCATCAGTGTCGTCTTTTCGTCAGCCGAGAGCCGAGAGAGCGCTAACCGAATGCCATGCCAATTCCGTGGCCTCAGCGGACAGGTGACTGTAGCTACTGATGCCGGCAGTCCAGAAGTAAAAGCTGGAGCCAAGTCAGGCTGGCCGTCACTATAGACAGGTCAGGGCGGGGGAAACAAGGCAGGCACCCAGCGGCCAGGTAAATGGATACTCCAAAGGATACCGATACTCTATCAGTGACCCTATCCTTCCCCCAGCCCAGCGCCCACGGCATTTGCACCCCTGGCACCCTCTTAGGTCCACCACCGGGACTGTCCATGTGAAACATATTAATCTGGAAGAAGCCGCTGCTGATGTTCGTGGCAGGGCTGAAGGCTGAGGCTTGGTCTAGGAACCCATTTCCCAACAAAGGCTCAGACTGTGCAGAATGAGGGTTGACAGCCTGCTTTCCCTTCCCCAGCCCACTGCATGATCGGCAACCGGTCCTACACATCTAGAACTACGAGGAGAAGGGCTACTGCACGACAGAGCGCAACGCTAAGGCAGGTGGCTGCCTCTGAATCTTCCCCAGTGAATCAACTCCATTCTGAGAGGCATTTTAACGACGTGTTTTGTCCAGGGTTCTTGATTACACACGTCCCATGGCTGCCCCGACCTGCCCATTTCACCTTTCCAAAGCTCGGTCCACTTTCCTCCGCACAGCAGTGTCTCCTTTCCACTTGGGGAGCAGGAGGTGATGGAGAGGTAACCAGCTAGAGCCCTGCCGGCAGCTCTCCTTGCGCTGACACAAAAGCAGAAGACGGCACAGCTTGAATTTGCCGGATGAGAGGCCGGGTTTGAGAGCGTGCGCAGAAGCCTCGTTGCGATTTTGGAAAGGATTTTGATACGGAAATCACGGCGATCAGAGAACAAGAAACTGACAGAGAGTTGGGTTGACCCTGTGGTCCTCTTGCAAGGTTCAAGGAGAAGCTGCAAAGACAGAACTTCACGGCACAGCTTCCCTTCACACACAGCACCGTTTGCGGGTCTTTTTTTAATCTAAGAAGAGGAGTTGGACAGCAGTGCAGTGACTGAAAGGCTGGGATCTCCCTGAGTCGAAGGACACACGGTATGATCAGGGTGTTGAAGCTAAGCCACCTGGCACTCCCCCCCCCCACGCCCGGGCACACCCAACCTTGAGTGCCATGATGGAAGAAAGGCAGACTATAAACATAACAGATGCAGTTATACAAACTCACTGAGGAGCCTTGGACAAGTCTCTGCTCACTTGCAGTGATCCACAGCCCCCCATCTCCCCATCTGCTATTTATACTGTATAAAACAGGACTTCTGAGGGTTTTGCCCCACTCTGCAACCTAACCTAAGAAGAGCCCTGCTGGATCAGGCCAAAGGCCCATGCAGTCCAGCTTCCTGTATCTCACAGTGGCCCACCAGATGCCACAGGGAGCACACGAGACAACAAGATGCCTGTATCCTGTTGCAGCTCACTTGTTATCTGGCATTCTAAGGTAGCCTGCTTCTAAAATAAGGAGGTTGGGCATCATGGATGCATCATGGCCTGTAGCCAGCAGTGGATTTTTCCTCCAGAACTCTGTCCAATCCCCTCTTAAAGGCACCTAGGCCAGACACCATCACCACCGCTTGTGGCAAGGAGTTCCACGGATTAATTCCCCATTTCCCCCATTTCCTTTTGTTTGTTCTCACTCTGCCAACATTTTTAGTGGATGTCCCCTGGTTCTGGTATTGTGAGAGTGGAAGCTCTATCCACTTTATCCATCCCAGGCAGAACTTGGTACATCTCAATCACCACCCCTCTCCAGCTTGGTCCCTGCCTCCTGCCCTCCCCCTGATCCTCCCAGTAACTCTGCCTGCCCTCCCCCTCCCTGCCCTGCGCCAATATACCAGCATTAGCCCAGTCCGACCGCTACAGTAGTATAGTTCTGATGCTGTTGCCCGACCTGTCGTAGGGTTGTATCTCTCCCAATTGCCCAAACCCTGAAAACTGGTTGTTGTCGCCTCTTTTGCGCTCAGCTGCATCCAAAATAGGTCACCATTTCTACAGGCATGTGTAATTTAATCATGAAACGGTTCTTAAAATATTGGCTGTTTAAAAAATAAATAAATATGCGATCGTAGCCCAGATTGCAAATATTATTAGTGTGTAGGATCACTGCATTTATCTTATATTATTAATTTTGGTGCCGTCTATTACTGTTTGTCTTTTGGCATTGCCACAGCCTGTGGCTAAAGCAATTAATAAAACTCATTGACTTTGATGAAGCGCTTACCACTTCCACTGCTGTTGAACATAGTCTGTGTCTAATAAATTAAACTCAATTGATTTATTGAGGAAAACAACCCAATGATGCTTGCATAATGTGTGCCATTTGAATAATGCATTTTCCTCATTAATAAACTTGCAGGGCCTTTACTGCCTTGCTAGGATGGTCCAGGGTTCAGACACACAGCAAAGAGCACAATTCTAGACGGGTTTATGCAGAGATCCCACTAGGTTAAATGGAGTCTTATCCGCAGGCAAGAGTGACAGGTTTGCAGCCTTACTGCATGGATTTGAATAGAATTACACCAGGGATGAACCCAGAGCACCTCATTTCACCACAACCCCCTTCCAGCATTTCATTTCCCAAGGCTGCTTTTCTCACATTACAAAATGAGCTCCTGTTACTTACACGGAGCCGTAGCAAGACAGGATGTAACAAGGTCCATGGGTTGCTCTGCCAATCACCCTGCTTTATGCATTTTACATTATTTATTATTATTACTATTATTACTATTATTATTATTATTAGCCTGTAAACCACTTTGTGAACTCTGTGTTGAAAAGCGGTATAGAAATGGTTGGTTGATGCATTGCCGGCCCATTGATGAGGCCAACTGAGGCACTTGCCTTAGGGAGTGTATTGGTGGACAGTGCTCATCCGCCTGCCTCTGCCATTACTCCTTGAGCTGTCTGGATTGGAAAAGAGAATGGAGGTCACTACACTCCTTTCCTTCACACTTCCCTTCTGTGCTACGCCCCTCTGCCTTTTAAATTCACAAAAGGAGCAGCAGAATAAGGGGACCTCAAGGAGCAAGAGGTCTTCAGCCATCCTTGGCCTTACCTCTGGGTGATTCTGCACATGAACAACTCGAACACAGCTGCACTGCACAAAGAGTTTTGTCGTCTTTTTTTCGATACTGTATAATCCACCGTTCAGGGCAGGAGATTGCACTATGTGTGCATAAGTACATCCAAGTTCTATATAACATGTAAACACAATAGCAGCAGGGTGAGGGCCAGTTGGAATTTATGGACAAACTGGATTCCCTGTGAAAAATCCATAGATAAGCAAGACAGTCTGTTGGAATTTGATGCTGGACAACCAAGGTTCAAATCTCTCCCTGAATGATTTGCACAAGTCTTCTCTCCAATTCATCTGTGCAATGGGAATCATATGCCTGTCTCACAAGGAAGATGTTTGGATGAGAGAGAGAGAGAGAGAGAGAGAAAACGAACCTCCAAAAGCAGTTTCAACACTGAAAGTTCTTCTCCTTCTCCAACAAAATTTGCCAAAATTCTATCACATCAGTTCTAAATCCAACTCTCAGGCTAAAGCCAATTCCAAAAAAATGCCAGTAAAAGAAAGTGCTGTAATCCCCTTCCCTTGCATTGGAGGGCAGTTTGAATCCTGCTGCACGAGCCCAGAACGATGCCATCCCCATTTAATTCCATCACTGGTGCTGCTCTTTTCTGCTTAGAACCACCCCAGTAATTCGGCGACACGCATCAACACCACCTGTTTCCAAAAATACGCAGCACCGCTCCTTTTTCATCATAAACCCAATAGAGAAAATTCCTTTTTCAATTAAAGACTGAGGTTTGCTTACAGGTATTAAGAAGATGATGCATTGTTCATTCTGCTGAAACAGCTCAGCTGAAATGGTTAGAAATTACACTAATCTGTTCTGGAGTGCGATAACCCTGGCGCTATCATCTGCCATTGTTTGCAACTGCAGAGGTCCTTCAATCTTTTTTTTTTCTTTTTAATTTAGGAAACAGCCTTGTGCACAGCAAACTGAGTAATACAGCACCTGGTCGAAGTACTGAATTCTTGCCAGGGGGGGAAGGAGGGGGGATTCTTTCGAGTGGTTCTCTGGATTGCAGAATTTGTGTGCAAGATGAACTCCTCTCCCATATTCCAGTCTGAGAATGTTAGCAGGGGTGGGGGGGAAAAAAAATCCACAGATGGAGTGCAAACCCAGGGGCGGGGGGAGAGTCCATAAGGCCTTCAAATTACTTGCACCTCGACAAGCACCGTCAGCTTCGAGCTGTGCAGGGTGGATGCACACGTAGACGAATGCTCGATTGTTGCTGTTGATGCCACACCATCAGCACGCGCAGTGCTTTGTGGCATGACATCAGCCAAGAGATGCATGCCTCGTCCGGTGCAGCTTGCCAGGTAAGCATTGGCGGTGGAAGAGGCTGGGGGAGGATGCAAATAGAATAAGGAAAGGCGACCAGGTGCTGGGAACTACTGGAATGAGAACCAGGAACATTTGAATCGACACTTCTGCTGTCCTGCAAGTTAGAGTCACCCCAGGTGGCAAGTCTCCCCCTGCTGCAGAGGGTCTCTGGCTGTGCTGTGCTCCAAAGCTCTAGAAGGACCCCAGCACCAAGTATATCAACTCCCTCTGACCGGGGAGAGTTAAGAATGCCTCCAGCCAGGTCAAGCCGGAACGTTGCCTAAGCACTGATAACTGGGCCTCTCTGGCTCTGCTGCCTGCCAGAGTGCAGACATGGCCCCTAGAAGCCTCATACCTGGACCCAGACACTCCCCCCCCCCGGGAGGAAGAGGAGATCTTTCTGTGATGAGAGAGCCAGCCCAGGAGCAGGAAAAGGTTAATGGTTCTGCACCTGTAACATCCAGGTTCAAATCTCCACTCAGCCAGGAAGCTTCCTGACTGACCTTGAGCCAGCTACCATCTCTCAGCCTCGCCTACCTCACAGGGTTGTTGTGAGGACAAAAGGAAGGAAGGAATTGTGTATACCACCCCGAGCTCCCTGGAGAGAGGGCAGTGTATACATTTTAAAAATAATAAAAAAAAGGTTCGCTTTACTGTCTTTTGCCTCCCCCACTGTTTGACCCACCCACCCCAAAATCATCTGAGCATCTCTCTATCAGAGGTATTCTATCCCACCACCCTCCTTCCCTCAACAGTTCTTTTTCCACTCCATTCCCTTCACCCTTTTCAAATTCAGATAAGGAGAAGTGGTGGAAGCAGGCAGGCCGGCCAATAAGTTACCTAAGGCAAACAGCTTAGCTGACCTCATAGATGAGCCAGCCCCAAGACAAACCTGTACCCTTGCCTCTCCAAGGAAAACAGGAAAACCCAGATACATTAAAAAGCTTATCATCATCATCATCATCATCATCATCATCATCCAATAGTGAAATGATGCAGCCCCTTCTTCCAAGGTGGCCAAAGGGATTGCTGTTTGCTTTTTGGCTCCAGGGAGAAACATAAGCAGCAGCTAATCTGCATCTCCTCTGGGAAGCGTTTCCTTGAAAACCTGTTAAGCAAAGTCTCTCCTTTCTGGATGAACGTTCATAACTTAGAAAACTCAGCAATGGCAAATGCAATAAAAGGCAGATTTCCTTTTTTTTCCCCTCTGGCAATCAACAACGATTTCTTCCCGCTGGTACCCATCATTCAGAATCCCCCCCCCAAAAAAACCACAACTCTCTGTTCTATTCTGAAAACAGGACGTGTTAGAGAAATAAGGTCATATGAATGAGGACTGGGACCAAAACAAATAAGAACCACCCAGTGATCAGTCCCAAAGCACATCTACTTCAGCATCCTTTTCCCCATAGGGTCTAGAAGACTAAGGAGCTCCCAAGCAGTGGCATACAAATGTCATTTGGCACCCGGGACTAAACAAATTTTTGGCACCCCCCCAAATGACAAAATTATTTGGGGAAAGATAACATTTCTCAGGGAGCATCCCAGAAAGCACACCAACCAATCTCCAAAAAAAAAATAAAAAAAAATTGAGGGCCGCCTTTAGCTTCCCTCCCTGGATAGGAAAGATGGGATGTAATCACTTCTGAATTTAAAAAAATGCCATTAAAACCCCAGAGCACGACAGCAGGACATCAGTTGGGGAGGAGAGCTACGTTAAGTAGACGTCTCTCGGGATAATTCAGGTGCAATTTATGTGGGATCCTAATAAGTTAAATGGCGATGCTGCTACCAACGTTTTTGCTCCCCAGCACCACACTCATTAATCAGGCAGTATAAAAATTAGTGAGCAATGTCAAATTAAAATTCATGGAGGTCTCCGTTATTAGAGACAGGCTCTCGTTTTTAATTGAAGCTCAGCGGCCAGTGAGGAAGACGGGCGAGTCTGAGCGTGTCCTCGGCACGGTACCTACGATGGCAGCGGCCGTTCAGCTGTTGCTATTGTCCTGACGGTGAGCAAAAGGGTAAGCACGGTCTCAGTTCCACCCAAGGAACCCACAACTGCCCAAAGCAGCCCAGCGCGCAGACCCAGAGTGCAATCCTAACTTGGGCAGGTGCAGGCAGGCCGGCTGGCCTGCGATCCAGCCTAACCAAGTGAAGAAGCGGCAGCAGCTTAGAGCAGGGCAAGGTGAGCCATAGGCAGCCCGATACGGCCCACAAAATTGCAGGCGCAAGTCTGAGCCTCCCGCAGCTGCCAGAGTTGGGCCAGTATGAGTATGGCCTAAGGGCTGCATCCAAGCTCCACCCACCTCCCTGGGCTACCCCGCTGGAGCCCTGCACAGGTTGCATGTCAGAGTGGGGAAGGGGGCTGCTTCACTCTTCTTTGGATATTTTCCAGTTCAAAATCACCCACTCCGTCCGGGTTTGGGTTTATTTGTTTGTTTGTTTTCATTTGCGGGGAGGTAAATGAGATTTACCTCATTTGTAGGGACGTGGTGGTGCAGCGGGTTAAACCGCTGCTGCTGGGCTTTCCGACCAGAAGGTTGGGAGTTCAAGACCGCGCAACGGAGTGAGCTCCCGTTGCTTGTCCCAGCTCCTGCCAACCTAGCAGTTCGAAAGCACCTAAATGCAAGTAGATAAAGAGGGACCACTTCGGTGAGAAGGTGACGGCGTTCCGTGCACCTCGGCGTAGAGTCATGCCAGCCACATGACCACGGAAGCTTGTCCTCGGACAAAACGCCGGCTCTACAGGCTTGGAAACGGAGATGAGCAGCGCCCCCTACAGTCGGTCACAACTAGACCATTCGGTCGTGGGGAAACCTTTACCTTTTAAATGAGATTTAGCAGTGACTGGTCAAGGCTGCCACAAAGGTAGGGTAATTTCTCCACCCTTTTTACTCCAACTCTTTCCCCCACCCCCAGTAAAAAAAAAAATTGGTCAAAAAGTCCTCCTTGGAGAACTTACAGGGTACAATCCTAACTTGGAGTTAGGGCCAGCACAGTTAAGCCAGTAAAGCTTGGCCGGCACAAGGGCCACCATAAAGCGCATGTGGACCACTCTCGGAGTCAAGGAGGATGGCGCATGTCTGTGTGCTGGCCTCTCTGATCCCAAGAATGGTCCGAACATACTTTACGGTGTCCCTTGTGCCAGCCAAACCTAGCTGGCCTAACAGTGCCAGCTGAACTCCAGGTTAGGATTGCCCCCTCAGTCCTAACTTACATCATGCTACCACCCCTTCTCTCTCCCTCTCTCTCTCTCTCTTTCTCCCCCCGACCCAGGTAAGGACTATTCTGCAGCCTACTTAGAATAAGATTTAATCATCTCATTTTTTCCCAGCTTGGCATTTAAGCACATGCAGGCAATTGCCACAAGGACTGCAAAACCACCCAGGAAGGCAGACCCTCTTGCGCTAAAGCCAACCCTCCCCAGCCAACTCCACGCGCCCGGTTGCATCGTGCCCTGTGCGCTTGCCCTGCTGGATGAATTATGGATGCTTCCCCCTCTCCCGCCCTTCCTCTGCAACTCAAGTCCCAGCCTAAATAATGGATGAATAAACAGAGGCTCCAGTCGCGGCTGCGGAGGGCTGAACTTTCTGCCGCTGCTCCAGGGGCTGAGATCAAAGCCCTGCGATCCGGCCTGACCTCAGCTGGTCCCCCTCTGGGTGGTGGCAGGACTGCAAGGAGAAGCTGGGGGCGGAGTTAACCTTTTGCGGCATCTAATGTCAGGACAGCGGGAGCACAGTGGGAGAGCAGCTGCTTCAGAAACCCAGCAAGGACAGACCGAGGGAGGGGGGATTATACCTGGGGAAGGAGGGTGTTGAGGAAGCCACATGGTGATCAAAGCCCCCCCCCCGTTAAGTATCCAGCAACGGAGGTTCTCCAGCAGAGCCAGTAAAGTGCGCTGTGGCTCCATCACAAACACGCCGTGTCCATTTCCAATCTCGCCCCCCCCCCTGCATTCAGAGTGGGGATCAGGGGCTGATCAGTGCAGGCACACCAGCGGTGGGATCTGAATGAGCTAGGAACCGGAACGATGACCGGGACTCACCGTTGATTGGCACCTGTCGGGACCGTTCAAAGCGGCCCGGCCGCGCCCCATAGCCCATCCCTTCGATTCCGCGGTGGACGTGCCCCACTGCCGCTGGCTCAGGCGCCCCCCTGCCCCCCATCCATCCCCCCCAGCGAGCAGGCGCCCCCTCTGAGGCCAGGAGCGCCTCGCAGCACTGTGTCCATCACGGAGCCGGTGGCGAATGGTGGCGAGTGGGCGGAGCCAGCCCTGATTAGGTTCAGGAACGGCCGTTCTGGTGCGTTCCTCCTGGATAACATCACTGGGCACACCCACATCTAAATCCGGAGGGTCAGCTGGGGGGACAGGGGGGGCCTCTGGCCTTGCAAGCAGGGGGTACGGTCAGGTGGCCAGGCTCCTGGTAAGCCCTCCAGGTTGAACCAACCCAGGGGCTTCATACTGCCTGCCAGTCACAGGGGCCGACGTTGCACAGGCTGGCGCAAGCGTGGGTCTGGGCAGGAGGGAGGCCGTTTCTGGGCAGGCCGGGAGCTGCAGAGTTGGGAGGTGCAGCCACTGGGCTGCACGGTCACGATTCAGGCCGCACGGTGTCCAGCGGCGGCATTCAGCCGGTATGCTGGGCGGGAGGAACGGGTGAGCGGCAGCCCGCCCGTAGCGTACCGCTCCGTTTTGCCGTCTTCCCCACCCCCGCAGGCTGCCGCTCACTCGTTCCTCCCGCCCAGCGTACCAGCTGAATGCCGCCGCTGACAGTGTCCTGGGCTCTGGACCTGCTACACAGCAAGCACAGATGGATCCGGGGAGCCCTTAGGCATGGCTGGCGCGTGCCCCCAGGGCAAGGGCACAAACGTGCCTTTGCCTTTGCCCCAGGGAGGCTCCTGCCTGTTCCAGCTTGCGCTGGGTCCGGTGCAGGCCTGCAGGCCTTCCCATTCCAGGGCAAGTTAGGATTTCTGCCCTCGGTGCCGCCGAAGAATAAAGACTTTGGACTGGCCAGAGTGGGGGAGGGATGCCAGACCCCAGGACTTCTTCCCCATCCGAAACAAGAGCTTCTGCCTGCAGCGCTCCCGCCTGCGGGCATCAGCCTCCGGGGCCGGAGAACATGCCAAGCCTTGCTTTGGTCCTTCCTTGCGAGGCCTCCCTTCCGCTCATCAAGCCGGCCTCCGACCGGTGCAGCCGAGCAGCAGGAGGAGCAACGCTAGACCTGCCTCTGCAGGAGCACCTGGCAGGGGCAAAACAAACAGGCAAAGCAAACAGCGCTCATCCAGGGACGGAGGAGGAGGAGAGGGAGGAGAGGGAAGAGACGACGGCGCACTCCGCTTCACGCCCGTCCCTGACAGTTGCGTCAGCAGCAGGAGGCTCTCCTGAAGGGTGGCGCCAAGGCGGCAAACAGATCGCTGGAAATGTTTTCGACGCGATAAGAGATCTCGAGCCAGGGCTGATGCCCTGACAATTAAGCTGCAGAGGCGGCGGCAGTCATTCACCGTGCCACAGGTTCCCGTGTGGCATGCTGATTACGTGGGCCTTCTGCAGATCCAGAGCTCCGTCATGGGCTGCCCCGCCCGCCCGCCCGCCCACCCAGCCCCGGGCCCTTCCTGACTGTCGCTGCGCATGCCAAGAGTGCTGTGCTGGAAGACTCGCCCCTGCGTGTGCTGCAAGGAAAAACAGAACACAAAACCCTGTGCCAAGTACTGCAGCGAGAATTCCTAAATTCCACCCCTTAGGCGGCTCAAGGAAAGAACGTTTGCAAGCATTCGTTTCTGCTCCCATCAGCACATGGAAGAATCAGCCCTGAAAGCCTCTGCTTAGCCCCACTCTGGCTTCTGGGAGTCCTGATGCATAGAGCGCAATCCTAGCCTGGAGTTAGGATGGCACAGTTAGGCCAGTGAAGTTTGGCCGGCGCAAGGAACACCGTAAAGTATACTTGGACCACTCTTGGAGTCAGGAAGGATGGTGCACGTCTGTGTGGCGGCCTCTCTGACTCTGAGAGTGGTCCAAACATGCTTTATGGTGTCCCTTGTGCTGGCCAGACTTTGCTTTATTTACCTCATTTACCTCAGAATTTTACCTCAGAAATTTACCTCAGAATGCCAGATACAAGGGAGTGGTGTATGAACCACTCTCTGAGTCAGGGAGGATGGTGCACGTCTGTGTGCCGGCCTCTCTGACTCCGAGAGTGGTCCAAACTTACTTTACGGTGTCCCTTCTGCTGGCCTAACTGTGCTGGCCTAACTCGACGTTAGAATTTTGCTCTTAGAGACCACTGCTCTGCCTTGGCCAAATAAACTTACATTACAGTTTATTAACAAATATATTACAGCAAATAAATGTGCCCAAGAAGACTCCAAATGGGGTTTGGCTCAGGCCATTGACAGTTTTGCCCGGAGCTACTGTCAAGATCTCCTTTGCTTGGGCTTCTGCAACTGTAAACACCCAAAAGACAGCCTTCCTCCCTAAGAACCAAGCCATCCATTAAACTCTGGTTCTCTGGCATGTTCTGTCGCCCTCTGAATTTGGGTTGGTGGGCACATGTGGAAGAGCCTTGGGGCGTGCATCTCCCCTCCCTCTCGGCCAGCACCCCACCAGTGGCTGAAGGGTCAGCTGGCTGTTCTCACAGGCTATCTCGGAACTGCTCAATGCCGTTTTCATCTCCGATGCTCCGATTGATTTGTTTTTCATTGTCGCTGCTGCCTCAATATTACATATTTGCTTTAATGATGTTTTGAGCTGCCTCGAGTCCCCAAAGGGGAGGCATGCAGGGAAATAAATCATCATCATTCATCTGTTTGTTCAGCCAACCAAGAACAGCAGCAACGCAGCCAGTATCTGACCACTTGCTCAGATTCAACGGATCTGCCTTTGGCCGTTGGATCCTGCTCTGAAAAACTCTGCCTAGGAGCATATAGCTAGAGGAAGGGTGCAAAAGTAAATATTGCAGGCTCTGCAACGTGGCATGTAAGCAGCAGCCTGCCCCCCCCCCCAAACACTTGCTGTCGGAGCCATTCTGGGCAGTGACGGCAACTGAGTGGGCTCTGACAGCGAGTGGGAGGGGCCTCTTACACAGTGCATTGCAGCAGCTGCAATACTTATTGTGCCACCCTCTCTGTGGCTACTTTACTGCCTCTGCCCCGAGTGCTTTGCCCAAGCCTGACATACAGGGCACAATCCCAACCTGGAATTAGGCCGGCACAAGGAACACCACAAAGCATGGTTTGGACCGCTCTTGGAGCCATGGAGGATGGCACGCGTCTGCGTGCTGGCCTCTCGGACTCCGAGAGTGGTCCAAACATGCTTTACGGTGTCCCTTGTGCCGGCCAAACCTTGCTGGCCTAACTGTGCCGGCCTAACTCCAGGTTGGGATGGCGCTCACAGTGCCATTCCAAGGGGGTGCTTTGGAAATGGTGGCTGCAAGGAGGAGTGACGCTGCTGACACCACAAGACACCAGAACCAGGGGGCATCCGCTAAAACTGAGAGTTGGGAGAGTTAAAACAGATAAAAGGAAGTACTTCTTTACCCAGCGGGTATTTAATCTGTGGAACTCTTTGCCACAGGAGGTGGTGATGGCGTCTGGTCTTGATGCCTTTAAGAGGGGATTGGACGGATTTCTGGAGGAAAGGTCCATCGTGGGCTATAAGCAATGATGGATTGTGCAACCTCCTTACAAAGGTGGAGGGCTACTGGTACTGGGTGCAAGGGAGTGGCAACAGGATGCAAGCATCTTGTTGTCTCATGCCTCCCTGGGGCACCTGGTGGGCCACTGTGAGATACAGGAAGCTGGACTAGATGGGCCGTTGGCCTGATCCAGCAATGGGGCTCTTCTTATGTTCTTAGGAGTGGCAGTGAAAACTCAGCAAGAGCATTAGCCGGTTCTCCGTCCCTTTCGCTCCCCCTGCAAGATCTTGAGCTGAAAGTTCTCCGTTGAGAACGTTTGGTCCAAGCCTGGTGGGGGAGAGGGTCATAGTTTCTTACGTCTGCAAAGCAGCGAAAACCATTCTCGAGCGTTTGCGAGGAGCACCTGGCGAACTCCGCTACGGCAGCACCACGGCGCGAGCGTGCACGACGGCTGCCGGGTCGTTAGAGCTCAGCAAATCTCTGCCTGGTCAGTGCTTGGACGGGAGGCCGCCAGGGAACTCTGCTCCACGTAAGCGTCTTTAGCTCCGCCAAGGTTTTTTGAAAATGCAATAAATACGCACTGACAGAAGGGGAAAAAAGCAAATTGACAGATTAAGCTGCTGCGATCGCCGCGATGCCTTCACGAGCGAGCTGCCTGCGCTCCAGCCAAGAGACACATCCCAACAATAGCGGATTTGCACAGATTAGGAGCGTCGCAGCTGTGGCCCGTCCTCCGATGGCACCAAACGCGCCGAGGTCATTATCCAGCATCGCGGAGAGAGAACCGATCTTGTGCAGGGCTGTGGTCCCGGTTTCCTAATGCGTGGTTTCCTCTGCCTCCAGAGTGAGCACCACCAGCCTCGGGGGATTTGTTCCAAAGGTGCTGGTTTTCACCTGGGAGTTGACCCAAAAGCAACCAGAACTGACAGCACTCTCGCCTCCAACACAGCGATCAGGAACACAGGTGTTGCGTTTAAAAAAAAAATACACAGGGGAAAAACAAAGCACCTTGTTCTGAGCACGTGAAAGCAGACCTTTTCCCTCTAAATGAGAAAGGAAGCTTTCTTTCAGAGTCTCCTTTTCAGGGTTTTTGAGGGGTTGCTGCAAGGCGAGGAGAGGGGGAATAGAAGCAAGTCATGGTTTATGGGGGAAATATTCAGAAGATGCAGCTGGTTCGGGAGAGTGGCACTGTGCACCGGCACAATTACATAGTCACATATTTTGGAGGCAGTGTAAATTATGTATAGAAAGGAGTGTGAAATGTCTCATCCTTCCCTGCCTAGGTGACAGAATTGCAGCTGCGGTTCACGCCAGTACCCATAAACCGCAGGCTGTCCTGAATTATTTAGGGCAGTCAGGGGGTTCTTTGCGCGCCCCCAAACAGAAGCTGCGTCCCAATTAGCACCTGCCTAAATACCAGCAGCTATGCAGAGTGAGAAGCAGGCCTGGAGCAGCCAAATCAAACAGACTCTCCAATGCATGTGGCTGTTACAGCAGCAGTGATATGCCCAGTCTGGGCAGGATCTGGTTTGGGGGCTGAAAGTTGCCATCGTTGGGGTCCAAAAGACTAGTTGGTGCTCACAAAAAGGAACAGTTGGAGGGCAGGTTTTTTCACCTACCTCAGACAGGCGAGGGAAGGGCGTTTGGTGTGTTCACTGGGTTTCGTGTTTTAAAAAATTGGTAACTTGTGTTTAATAAAGTGGTTCAAGTTAAACCCAAGTCACAGTCTGGTGTCTTGAGGAGGGTCTGCAAGGGTAAATAAGGCTCAGACTGCCAGATGCAGGGGAGTGGCAATGAGATGCAGGTATCTTGTAGTCTTGTGTGCTTCCTGAGGCATCTGGTGGGCCACTGTGAGATACAGGAAGCTGGACTGGATGGGCTCTTTGGCCTGATCCTGCATGTTCTAATGAAGTAGCATTGACAGGGGGAAGGGCTACAACCTGGGCTCCTCCCTTGCGGAAAACCACAAGGATAAGAAGGGGCACCACTGAGGCAGGCTGCAATATGAGACCCTAATTGAATTGCTGCGGGAAGGCAGTTTGCGGATTATGCATCTATAATAGATTGCCATGTAAGACAATGAAGACAGACATAGCAAGCCACTGATGAGGAATTAGCAAATTAGCTCTTAATTTTTTTTTGGGGGGGGGAAGCTGAATGCTCACACTCGAGCAGAACGGATGTAATAACACACCCAGGCTGCCAAGCGTGGTCCTAGGGGAGCCATAGCGGCAGTGTGAGCGAACCCACAGTCCCCAGCAACGCCAAGGAGTGACACGGCGTTTCTTAATTAACAAAACGTTTCTTTTATGTTCTCATGAAAGCCAAAACACAAAAACGTGCCCCAGAGGACATCTTAGTGCCACAGTCAAATGTGGTCACGTAGATCTTGTCTAATCCCTGACAAAATTGTATTAATGATGGAGAAGACAAGGCATACTTCTAGATGACAAGGAAAAACAAAGTTTAAATACATAAGGTTTTTTTAATTATTTTTTCAACAGCACTGAATGAGGGACTTGCAGCCCAGAAACACATTCAGGAACAGCCCGTTCTAGGACCGGATCACGTCAGAAAGCAGGAGTTGGTGTTGGCGAAACTGCTCGCTTGAATGCATGGAAAAAGGACTGTGCGGTATAATAATAAATACTAATACTTGTATTTATATACCGCCTTTCTTAGGTCACCAGATTTCTCTAATGACTATAACTCAAGGCGGTTTACATAGGCAGACTTTATTCAGAAACCTGAAAGGTTTTTACAATTATTTACAGAAACGTTCTCTCTTCCAAGAACTACACACATACAGATGGATCTTTCTGGATTTAGTCCTTCTTTCTGGCCACCCGTTTGTCTTCTGCTGGCTGATAAGCAGCTTCCCTGCTCCCACCAGAGAAGCGGCTGACTTCAGCACAACTCCCCCTCACACAAGGCAGCCGAAGTCAGCTCAGCTGTTAATCAGTTACAATTTACAAGGTCTGCCACTCACAGAGACTTCCGGTTGTCCCGAACTGGCGACCTTCAGATCTTCAGCTCTTATCTTCAGGCAAACGGAGGCATTAACCCTCCCGACTAAATCTTCTGCCCATCTATAGCATACATGCACCGCATGGAGAAGGCTAAGTTCAAACCCTCCACATCACCATGTGCCAATCATTCCACCCTATATAAGCAGCTCACATCAAGCGCTGCTACTTGTATTATCTCTGTGCTGATTATAAAAAAGATTGAAGAAAAACGTATTCATTTAAATTTCATTCATTCATAAAATTGTTTTGTTTTCTTTTGTTTGGCCTGTGAAAAATGTGTAAAATATACAATGTGGCCCTTGTACTGAAAAGTTTGTAGATCCCTGAGTTAAAGGATTAGGTAGCCAATGATAAGGAAAATCTCTGCCTGCCCAAGATCTTGGAGGGTTGCCACTAGCCAGAGTTGGCAATGCCACAGCAAGACAGGCCTGTATTATTCGCCCCAAACGCGTGTGGACGTAAAGCAACACAAGTCTTCCGTAAGCATGCTGGCAATATTGACTTAAGACAAACTCCCGCTATCCAGAAGTCAAGGGGAGACTGCATCAGCTTCAAAGCGAAGATTGGAATTTCAACCCAAGTCTCTCTTGGGCAACTTGAGAAAGCAAAATAGAAAGCACAAAACATTGCACTGAAATATGTTCTATAAGGGCCTCAATCACTGTGATCCTAAGGAAAGCAAAAGAATATATATATCCAAAACAAACCAAGGGCGAGACTTCTTCAGATCAATATGTTTTTCACCCCACAAATTCACATCAACCGTAAATGCAACTAGTGCAGGAGGCAAATGCCTCCAAGAAGCGAGATTCAATCTATTCCAAATGATTTCGGTTTCCATCCTCGCAAATTCATTTTTTTTCTTTTGCTCTCTGTGTGCACATTTTTTTTTTCCATCTGGGTGAAATATTAGAAAGACTTATCCTAGCAATATGGCACATAAAGAGGGCTGCAGCAGGCTGTCTTGCCAAAATGAGACTGAACTGTCAAACAGAGTCATTCCACCAACATCCCATTG
Source organism: Lerista edwardsae (assembly GCA_029204185.1). Classification (NCBI taxonomy): domain Eukaryota; kingdom Metazoa; phylum Chordata; class Lepidosauria; order Squamata; family Scincidae; genus Lerista; species Lerista edwardsae. The sequence continues at coordinate 3,038,766 of JAJKFI010000061.1, read as the reverse complement.
CGACAGCAGGCCTAAGATGGAAATACGACAGTCATTTTCTGAGGTTACTTGGTTGGACTGCTGGACTGTCTCTCTGCTGGACTCTCCCAGGGAGGATGTGGTGGTGGTGGTGGGGTCCTTCCTTGGTAGTGCTAATAAAGGTCTTGCATTCCTCACAACTACGGTACTGCAAGGCAACCTCAGAACTAGCATAGACTTTAGCATAAGGCAGTGCTTCTCAAACATTTTAGCACCGGGGCCCACTCCTTAGAGTGACAATCTGTCCGGCACCCTACCGGAAGTGATGTCACGGCCTGAAGAGCTGTCATTTTGATGCCAGAGCCTGCTGCTTTCCTGAGAATTCAGCAATAACCTGGATTATTTATCAGCCGTGCTCCAATAACAAAGTGAATCGGAAAGGGAAAAAAGCCTATTTACAACCCTGACCCAGGCAAAAGAACCACACAGACCGTTTCCAGTCTCTCATCTTCCTATATTTTCAATATGGCTGTTCTAGGTGCTTCGCGACCCACCTGAAATTGGCTTGTGACCCACTGGTGGGTCCCGGCTTGCAGTTTGGAAACCACTGACATAAGGGAATAAGTGTGGCTCAGCACTGATCTACAGGCCTCACAGGCAACAGGATCCCAGTTCAAGTCCTGCCATCTCCAGGTAAGTGACCTCCAAGTGCAGGTTTGCAAACAATGGTGACCTTGTTCCGGGAGAGCTGCCACCAGTCTGAGCATGCATTACCAGGCTGGGGTGGAAGTGCAGCTTGCAAGAACCTGAAAGACAGGGCTTGGCAGCCAGGCTCGGAAACTCTCTGGCAGGAGATCTCCATTTGGGATAGAGTGTGCATGCTTGCTAAAGATTATTTTCTGAGAGCCCCATTTGTCTAGAGGACTCCATTCAAGCTCATTTCTAGACCTTTGGACCCATTCATAGTCATGCTGGTGGGAGCCATATATATATATATTTTTTTTTGGGGGGGGGGAGTGTATATGATTCCCCTCCTATAAGATCTACACTGGCTTCCCACCCATTTCCAGGTCCTATTCAAGTTGCAGATTGTCACCCTTAAAGTCCTACATGGTTTGGGTCTTTGGGTTTGGGAATCTGTAAGAAGCCTCTTTGGCCACATGAACAAACCCCACCTCTATTCTATGTGCCCTCACTGAGCAAGGGGGGGGCACAGCCATGGTGGGACATGCCCCCCCCGATGTGTAACTCCCTGCCTTGGGGTGTGTGGGAGCACAGACAGTGGGGAGCACATCAAGGCTTGATCCTATCCAACTTGCCAGCACTGATACCGCCGTGCCAATGGGGCATGCACTGCGTCCTGCAATGGGCAGGCAGTCACGGAAGCCTCCTCAAGATATCTCAGTGCTGCCTTGTGGCTGCATCAGTGCTGGAAAATTGGATTTCCAGGATTGGGCCCTCACATTTAAAGGGAGACCATTAAGAACACACACACACACACACACACACACACACACACACACACTTCATGCCCCAACCTGCTCACGTCAGAGCAAACAGAACTCAGTCTGAATGGTCCCGTGCCCGGATATTTTCATTCATATTGAAATATTCTGCATCTCCCCCCCACCCCACCCACCGCAATTTAGTCATTTCTTTCATGACATTCCGACACATGGTAAAAACAATATTATTCTGCAAGGCGTCGAATCCATAATTTGTAGTCACTTCCCATTTGCTACGGATGGTGCGCCGCTTGATTGTTTTGTGCCGATAATTTCTTTTTTCTGGCATCTGTTGATTTTCTTGAACGTCAGGAGGGGCGGCTGCTCGGTGGAAGAGCATCTGCCTGGCACGCAAAAAGTCCCGGACGGAATCCCTGGCATCTCCAGGCCAAACAGAGCAAAATTCTCATTTTGCTCTCCGAGCCTGTGATGGCGATGCTGGACTAGGTAAACCAAGACTCTGACTCAGCAAGTGTCCCGTAGGGCCTGTGGAACTCTCTGCCTGTGGAGACTTGCTTTGCCACTTCCTTGTGCGGGTTCACATGTGGAAAAAGTGCTTTGGGGGGGG
>JAJKFI010000061.1:2970090-3021353 GCA_029204185.1 Lerista edwardsae | reverse complement strand
ATGCCAGTTTCCACCAGTTCTGGAGTGTGTGGTGTGAAACTGCAACATCTACTCCTTGCAAGGAGCACAGAGTCCTTCTTCAAAGGAGCACAGGGGAGATCTAGGGCTCTTCTCCCTCTTTCATTTTGAACTCACAACAACCCTGCAAGGTAGGTTCGATCAAGACAAAGACTGCTTTGCAAAGTTGATCAGTGAGCTTTAAAATGATCAGTCTACTTTAAAATGCCAGATGCAGGGGACACAGCAGGACACAAGTATTTGGTTGTCTTGCGTGCTCCCTGAGGCATCTGGTGGGCCACTGTGAGATACAGGAAGCTGGAGTAGATGGGCCTTTGGCCTGATCCAGCAAGGCTTTTTCTTATGTTCTTAGCTTCACGGCCAAGTGAGAAGGCCAACCCAACTCTTAATACTCTACGAAGTCACCCAAGATGCTGCTGTTGTCAAGGTAAGGGAGTCGGGAGCTCACATCCAGGCAAAGAACATGCAGGTGCCATTGCACAAGAGAGGGGAACATGCTCCACACCGGGGGGAGAGAGACCTGTAGTCCTTGGGGAACTTAAAAGCGGAGCACACAGCCAAGCTAGGATTACGCCCGAAATATCTTCTGCACCTTGAAAACTCAGTTCCAGGTGTGTGGCTTCGGGTTCTGCATTCCTTATCATGGAGGGGGTGGGTGGGTGAGTTTGCTTGTCTAACCAGAAACTGGTGATAAACAGCTGCAGTGATTTACAAGCTGAAAAATAGACGGTAAAGAGGAAACAGAGGAAGTGTACCGAGTCAGGCTGTTAATTCAGCTCACCCACAGCATTGCCCACACTGGCTGGCACCAGCATGCCTAGGTGCTTTCCCAGGACATACTACCTGGGGGTGCTGCCAGAGACTGAAATTGGAACTGAGCCATGACCTCCACCCCAAGCAGGACAGCGGGCAGCAGGGAACTAGGTGAGGCACACAGAACCGACAAAGCACACAAGAAATGGGAGGTCATGTGAACAAATGGGGGGGAAATGTACCTAAGAACATAAGAAGAGCCCCAATGGATCAGGCCAAAGACCCACCTAGTCCATTTCCTCTATCTTACAGCAGCCCATCAGACGCCTCAAGTTGCACAGAAGACAACAAGGTACCTGCATCCAGTTGCCAATCCCTTGCACCTGGCATTCTAAGGTAGCCTAATTCTAAAACCAACAGGCTGCACAAGCCCATCATAGCCTGTAACCTGTGTGACAGACGTATCTTCTAGAAATTTGTCCGATCACCATTTAATCACCCGATCACCTAGGCCAGACAGCATCAACACCTCCTGTGGCAAGGAGTTCCACAGTTTAATTACCCGCTGGGTTAAAAAAAGTATTTCCTTTTATCCGTTCTAACTCTCCCAACACTCCATGTTAGTTGCTGTCCCCTGGTTCTGGTGTTGTGAGAAAGGGAAAAGAACCACCCTCTATCCATCTATCCCCTGCATCATGCTCACAAACCTGCTGCGCACTAAATTACTGCTCAAGAAAAGCGAGCGGCATCACAGTGACCTCGTTCAATGTCAGGGCTGGCATGGGGGCATTGGTTTGGCCTTGTGTGGAAGACCAGGAAAAAGGGTGCTCATGGCTGGGGGGGGGCTCATAAAGTTGTCCCACACGAGCACCCCTTTTCCCAGTCTTCCACACAAGGCCAAACCGATGCCCCAATGCCAGCCTTCGCGTCTGTAGCACGGAAAGCAGCGGCCGCAACACTCGTTTCCTTTCTTTTCATAGCGTTGACGCTCAGCCGCATCCCTTGGCAGGCGGTTTCCATGGCGACCGTTCACTTCAAGGGAAGCATCGCCAGAGTTTTAACCGGGGTGGAGAGATCGGGCTTCAAAACGAGGAAGGGGGCAACGCGCTCAGCAAGACTCTGGCAAACACCTGGCTGGCACTGCAGTGTCACTCGCACCACACTTCTACACTCCCTTGCCCACCAAACGGAGGAGACTTGTTTTGCTCTGCAGAGGCCTGGCCAGTCCAGTCCACGGGCCCAGTGGAGCCCAATGGCTTGGCCGGGGGTTGCTTTCCTCTGCCGCTGTTCCTCCTTGTCACGCTCCCAGGCTTCGAAAAATGGAAGCCAAAAGAGGGAGGAGTGCAGAATGGGAAGCTCTCGCTCTGCCCCACCCCGGACTCACCTCCTGCACACTTCCTCTTCCATTAACAAATTCAAGGAGTAGGAGGAACAGCAGAATAAGCAAGTAAGGGAGGACAGAGCTGACGTGACAACTTGGGGCGGGGGGAAGGGGTGCTGGGGAGGAAAGGATTATACCCCCCTCCAAGCCTTGGTCCCCGTGCAGACCACCACGTAAGGGGGATTTGCAAGTACAAACCAGCGCCCTTCTTTCCACGTGTGAAATTTAGGGGAACAGGACTGTGTGATGAGAGCCGGCTGATACACAGGTACACACCTTGCATACACCTTGTGTGGAAATCATTCACGTGGCAGCAGGTGCCTGTCCTGGAGATAGGATTCCTCCCCACCCCCCACAATTCAGCATCATTTTGGTGCCTGCAGGAACCTGATTCAGAACAGGGGACGGATTGTCCCGCAGAAACGGCTCCTGTGCGCAGATTATCCGCACAGGCCCAGGGCCACAGCCTCCCTCTCGCGCAACGCTGCCAATTCTTTCTCGGGTTTTTGGTCCAGGCGGAGATGGTCGCCGCCTCCAAACAACAGGCCTCTGTTCCTCGCAGTAATGCGATAGTGACCGATGCAAAGGCTGCAGGCACCTCTCAAGGGGCCCCGCTGTGGCGCTCTTTGCAAATCGCAAAGCCCGGCCCCCCAGAAGTTCCACTGCCATGCAGGACGAGGAAGGAAAGATCATTGATAAGCACCTCAATTGTGTCAATCCAGGCTTGTGTCAAGGGGTTTATTGTCCATTCCGTTGAATGCACTTAACAGAGCTGCTCTTTTTAAGGTCAACCAGGCGTGTCAGAGGAAGACACCTGAAAAGCGCCACCTGAAGGCTTTCAGCTATTTAAAAGCTGAATAAAAATCTCAGAGGTAAATAATAATCTCAATCTCTGAGATTAGTCTGATAATAATCTCTGATAATAATCTGAGATAATAATCTCAATCTGAGATAATAGAAATCTCAGAGGTAAAAACAGATTCTGCATTTTTATTGATTGCTGACAAGTGCCCAGGATTTCGCACCCCCCACCCCGCCCACAACCCGGTGGTACATTGTGCCCAGTTCTGCCTTCCTTTCTAAGTCCAAATAGCAAGAGAAGAAACAGTGGAGGCAGGGAAGTGGACGGAGGCAAGCGCTAGCCCCTCTGATCTGCCACCTGAGGACAGGACAGGCACGTTGGAGCCAAACTCCAGGAACATACTGTATGTGGCAACCTGCCTGAGACGGGCTGCTTGACTCGAACGTTGCCCACATCAAAGGAAACCCTGCCCACAGAAAGCTGGCATTCCAGAATAGGGAGTCCTGGCTTGGAGTGATCAAGACTCCTCTCCAAACTTAGAAAGTGCACTTTTCCAAAACAAGGCTCTCTTTATGCTGTACGTTAGGCCGTTTATTAAAACCACAGTGTTCTGCTTGGCATCGCCCTCCTTTAATCAAAGCACATCTCAAAGCAGGCCATAAAAAACATCCATGGAAATTCTTCACGTTCTCCATTCCTGTAGCCCTTAGGAAGACGGTGTGAATTTCCTGGTGTCTCCAGGTTGCAGCACAACAACATGATGGAGATTCTGCAGGGGAATTCACAGGGCTGGGTCATAACCCGTTTATGTCCACCAAGAAACACGCAGGCCTGTTTCGGGACAGATCATCTGCAAACTCCGGTCGCAGCACTGCCCATATCCAAACGCAGCCAAAGAGGGAATGGAACTCAGCCGAAAAAACACACACACTGGAATCAAATCCCACCATAAAGCCGAGACTAACGTCAGGCAAGTGGCTACAACTTCCCATGCGGCAGTGAGCCGACTGCAAAAATCCAGAGAATGCAAAAAATAACACAAAACTATGCAAGAGCACAGGAGCTCCGTGATCAGAAACTCACGAAGTCATTTTCTTCTTGCAGAAGCTGCTAATTGGTGGGGGATCAGTTCAGAGGGAGGGGGAACTATCCTGTCCCCCTGCACAGCAGTGCCAGTCCACAGGACCGGCCCCAGAAGTGACGAGGCCCAATGTGGGGCATTCCTGCAGAGCCCCCCACCCACCAAGAAAAGCACTTGCGGTGCTGCGCACAGCATCTGGAAATAGTCAGTGGTGACATGACGACGTCACCGGCCACTGCTTCCAGGAGGTCCATTTTGGGCAGTTTGGAGGCAGGGGAAGGTGGGAGAGACCAAGGTAAAGCTGCTCTGCTCGCCCCACTGACTTACAGCCCATCGAGATCCCAGCTGCAGCCACAGGCAATATGCTTGCTGCACTGGGGCAGGACCCAATATGACGACATGGGTCACATTGGCTTAAGGCCGGCCTTGAAAAGCCTATTTCCCCATGGAGAGGAAAATTACACCAGTGAAGTCCCATTGAGCTTCAGCAGGGGAGGTGCATCAAGGAATAAACATGGGTAGGGAAAAGGACGGACCCCCTCCCTCCCATACCATGAGGGGCAAAATGTGGGGGCACTGCATGATTTTGGAGGAGGAAATCACACTGCGGGCTCCAACCTAATGTGTAGTTTTGCCCACAGAGGCAGGCAAGGACAGCTGTCCTGGTCTGCAACAAAAGGACAGTGTAGCACCATGACAGCAATTTATGCCGGGGGGGGGAGGGTTCTCTTCCCCCTCCCACAAGCTAAATAGGAACTGTTGGGACTTGACCCTCTAGGTATGGAGAAATAGTAATGCAGAAAAACTCCCCCTCTCTTTCTAGCAAAGGTGGCTCACGGCCAAACTCCATGGTACAAAGAACGCACGAATTTGGACCTTTTATTTATTTATTTTTCCTTTCAACTGTTGGGGGGGGGGGCATGAAATGGCTCAAAAGTGCAGCAGGGATTGGGGGAGGGGTTAGCTCATAAACCCCAGCCAGTCTTTCAGACAAATATCTCCGCACAAATATCAGCCTTTCAGACAAATATCTCTGTTTACAGAGCGCTTCCACTGAAAGCCAACCAACACATTCTTAAGAAACCATATATACAGTGGTGTCATCTAAATGATTTAAGAACAGGTACTCACTTTCGATTGGCACGTGTCGGGACCCGCCCACTGGAAGTGACGTCATAAGCCGGAAGTGATGTTGTGGCAGGAAGTGACAGGAAAAAAGCCCTTTTTGAGGCCTCAGATGATTTTAAACTGACCCAGCAGTTGCAACAGTATTCCACAGCACCCCCAGAACATGTGAAGGAGGCCTGGCATCATGTTAAAACCCCAGAGCAACTCATTTTTCAGTGGCAAGGAAAGGCTCCGCTCGCTGCCTGCCTGGCTCTGAGAACATGCAGGCAACTCAAACATGCTGGAAATTCAAACGTTGCAGAGGGCGGAGTCGACGAGTGGGCGGGCGAATGGGCGGGGCCAGCTGTAATCCTAGAAACCGGTACTCGCGTACCCCCGCGTACCCCCTGCATGACATCACTGCATATATAGCACCCGAGGCTGGGTGATGCCCCTCATTTCTGGCCATTTTGCAGCCCCCCACCTGCATTAATTGAAAGAAAAAATAAATCCAAGGATGAAATGCTTGCATTCTAGGTAGCGTGGAATTTGGCCCTCTGGCTCTATGGAAGGCGGAGCTGGATACATTCAGAGGAGGTGGCCACTTGGCCTCCCTTCGTACAGCTACTTCCAAAGCAGGGTAAGAGAGAGACACTCTTCACACAAGAAAACAGCAAACCAAAACCATACAGCCCCACCAAATGCAACAGCTTTGCAAATAAGGCCCCGGATGTCGCTAGTCCACAAGGTTTTTTTACTGGGCCAACGCCAGTTGCTTGAGACACCTCAACACCCTGAAAGGTCCTGAACGTCCTCCACCTCTAGAAGAAATTGTGACTTGTGGCAGGTCAGTGGCTGAGTAGACATAATGAACGTGAACTCACCCACTGCGATGACGTTTGCGGAAAGGAAGTTCCGGCGCTGTTCCGGCCAGGGATCTTCTGATGGTCCCAAACCTGTGAGCGTGGCTTCCATCATTGCCAGAGGCAAAACAGAGGACTGCTCCCCTCCCGACCCGTTCAGGAGGTGTGTGCGGCTGACCGAAGGAACCACCATGGATCTTCATGCAAAGAAGACCACTCCAGCAATGATGTGATCCACCAATAGTGAGGCTATCAAACCTCCGTTGCCATTAGTCAGTCCAGCCCAGTGCTCTGTCTGGACGCAGCCCAGCGTGCTCCTCTGATGGGCAACAGCTCTGCACAGTCCCAAGCAGACAGGGGCCTTCCCCAGACTTGCTCCGCAGCACTGTTTTAACTAGGGATGCCAAATCTGGGACCGGGGATCTTTGGCACATAAACCATGCGCTTTGCCATTGAACGGTGGTGCCTCCCGACACTCTTGGACTTCCTGTAGACTCTTCGACTGTTCCAAGCGTCAGAACAATATTTCACATCAGTCCTAGCCCCTGCCACCCGCTCTGCGTTGAACCTCTGTGTTCAAAGGACAAAGGATCACAGGTAGACAGTGAGAAAGGTCAGGCTGCCACTCTCTTTCAAAGCAGGAGCCTTTGCACTGAGTTGTGTGTCCATCAGACGTCTAAAAAGCAGCGCATCCTTCCAACCTCAGGTTTCCGGGGGCACGATGCACACCTGGTAACAAACAAAAAACAACATTTAATTTGTGTCCCCCCTTAATTTTCTCACATATTTATATACAATACTATATGCCAATAAAGGTATCTTATTAGTATTAGAATTAGTATTAGTATTAGTATTAGTATACAATACATACTTGTGTGTGTATAAATACAAATATATAAATAAGATATGTATAGGTATATACAACATGCAAGGAAAAGAGGGGTCAGCTATTCCAGAAAGGGACTAACAGAGTGAGGGGGTGGGAAAGTGATGTACTGATTGGATTTGGGTCTCAGGAGAGAGATCTTGAAATGCTGGTGGACAGCTTGATAAGTTGACCCAGTGGGTGGCTGCTGTGAAAAAGGCCAATTCCACGCAATGGATCATTAAAAAAAGAGATTGAGAATAAAATGGCCAATATTATCATCCCGTTACACGAATTGATGGAATATTGAGTTCCATTCTGGTCTTCACATCTCACAAAGGCTATAGTAGAACTGGAAAAGGTGCAGAAGGGAGCGACCAAAACGATTAATGGACTGGAGCACCTCCCTTACAAAGAAACACTACAGTATTTGGGGCTCTTTAGAAATAAGGCACCTGAGGGGGGACATAATTGAGATGTACAAAATTACGCATGGGATGGATACAGATATTATACATTAAATAAATACAGTGGATAAAAGGATGTACTTTTCCCTCTCTCACAACACCAGAATCAGGGGACATCCACTAAAATTGAGGGGCAGGAAGTAGACAAAATATTTCTTTTCACAGCGAATAATTAGTCTTGCCACAGAACGTAGTGATGGCACTGGCCTCAATGCCGTTAAAAGGGGATTGGACAGATTTCTGGAGGAAAAGTCCATCACAGGCTATAGGCCATAAAGGGTGGTACAATCTCCTCCTTTTAGAAGTAGGCTACCTCAAAATGCCAGGTCCAAGGGAGTGGCAACAGGATGCAGGCATCTTATTATCTTGGGTGCTCCCAAAGGCATCTGGTGGGCCACTGTGAGATGCAGGAAGCAGGGCTAGATTGGCCTGATCCAGCAGGATTCTTCTTATGTTCTTATGGTCACCCAAGCGAACTTCTTTGTTTTGTTAACTTTTTTGCCTACACCCTTTCCACAATGGTCAACAAAAACAATTGTCAATTTTCGTTACAATGATTACACTCTTGTCTCCCTTCATAACATTTGTGCCATTTTCTCTCCCATTTTCCAGTTGCAGAAATCTCTCCAAAAGGTATTAGCAAGAATTCATTTGTGATATTACTGGGAGAGCCTCCAAGCTTTTCAGATCACTCAAGCCCAGAAAACGGGTTCCAGCACACCATGATGTGAAAGAGGATACGAATCTTGGAAGCAAACTTCAGGATGGGGAGGACTCAGAAATACGGCTGGGTGGATGCTGTGCGTTATTATAACACAGCTATTAGGAGCAGGTTAGATAGAAGGCAACAGACCTAGGAGTCTTTCCCCACCTATAGAGAAAGGAGGACAAGCTCCTTTATTGCAGAGCTTCAACGTTTCGATACTCTCCATCCTATTTAATTCTCCTTTAGCAGAAGACGGAAAAAAGAGCTATAATTCCTCAAACAATAAGATGAATCTGGACCAGCCCATCCGTGAGGCCAACTGAAGAATTTGCCTCAGGCAGCAGAGTAGTGAGGGATGCCCAGTTGTGGTGGGGGAGCCAGGAGCCAGCAGTGAGGTGGCAAAGTGATGACAACATGTGTGGACTGCAAGGTCAGGCATCGAAGAGCCATGGTGAGCCAGACGGGCTGGTGACGTAGCCACCCTTGCCAGGGTGCTGCCCTTGGCCGACTGTGGCCAACTCTGACTGGCCCTGGATTGGATTTCAAGTCCATCATTACACCTCCAGGTGTGCCTGTCTAACTTGGATGCCTCAGGAGCAGAGTGGGTGGGGAAGAGGAAATCTGCAGGGAAAACTTTGTCAGAACAGTCAACTGTTTGCTTAAGGGTTTGTTTGCAAGCTAGAGATTCCACTGGGATGAAGTATTTCACTTCAAACGCCCATCCCAAGCAGCAATGTTTGTTTTCTGAACTGAGGTTTAAGCGAGTGAGTTGCAATGATAACGGTTCGCCTAACACCAGGAAAAAAAAAAAAAAAGGTCTCAGCAAATCCAGTCAGAATAGTTATAAGTAAAGCACATTTCTTAGAAGCAAAGCAAATTGCATATCCAAAAACATCACAGAGGGACAAGATCCCCCCAGCCAGGATCAAATGGAAGCAACCAAATGGGCAGGACCATCAAACAGGAAGCCTTTAATTAAAGACACAGAAGTACTGAAAAGCTTTTTCTTCACACCGGATGGGAAGAGGCTGCAATCTGCAAACACAGAGAACACCAGAATGCAACAAATTTGACACTGATGATGTAAAATGTGAGAACACCAGGCCTGTAATTCCAGATAAAAGAGCAAGCCTGAAAGCAACCTTAATATGGGCCTATGCTCACAACGCATCCTCTTATTCTGCCACCTGAAACAGTCCCTGGGAAAAAATGGGGCGTTTCAGTCCCAGCCAAGCGAGATGAAGACCGCGTGGATCCAATTACCCAACGGCAGCCGCACCGCATTGTTTTTGATCAGTGGGAAGAAACACTAAAAGCCTCACAGGTAAAGAAGCCATCGACATTGGCAATGGCCATATGGAGTCTCAGAAGGGCTTGGAGCAGCTCCGATTTCCCTGCTCAGCATCAACAATGCAGAACTTAAGAGTGCACAACGTGCCCGGAAGAAGAGGGGGGGGAAACACATGGCAAATTTGATTTATTGGATCAAACACCACTTCAAAGGTGGGGGAAGATAAAAAAAAAGAAGTGAAGAGACCAAAAGAACAATGTGTTTGAAAGTATCAAAAGAGGCTCCCCCCACACAGGCACACACACTCCCAACCAGCTGTTTTGCTCAGCGCACAGATTCACTTTGCAATAAAACCCATCCATCACGCAACCCTTCTCCGGAGAAGCTGCACGCCTGGACTCGTTGCCCCACGTCCCAGGTAAGCTGGAGAAAAAAAAAGAAAAGGAGCAGGCGGTTGGAGAATGGAAGGAACAAGCAGACAATCCCACACCTGGAGGCGTGAGGTGGCACTCCGTTGCCACGGAGACAGATCACACGGGCGATAACGTGGCATCGGACTGGGCCAGGTGCGCAACCTAATTTGCTCTTCAAAAAACAAAACTTTTTTTTTAAAAAAAAAAAAAGCACAATTTTGTAATTAATAAGGAGCAAGAAGGGCAGCGTTTCAGAAAACACTGAAAAAGGTACGCCACAATTAGGGATAACCTGGCGAGAGGGAGACATTCTCTATAGTCACTGGAGAGTGATGGTAAGAGACGTGCTCCCTCTTGCTTGCGGGCTGTGTAGAGGCAGCTGGTGGGCCACTGCAAGAATCAGGATGCTGGGCTAGATGGGGCGTAGGCAGTAGTGTCATTCAGTAATAGAGTACCAGAACGCTAGGCGGGACTTACCCCGTGATTGACAGGGAGCCCGTGACGCGTCGCTGCCTGCCGTTCCGCCGCGGGGGCTTCTTCCGGGTTGCGCGCCCCTCCACGGCTCTCTGCAGCACCTAACACGCCCCCCAGGCAAGCGGGCACCCCCTCCAAAGCCAGGGGTGCCCGCACGGGGCTCGGAAAGACAGTGACGCGTCAGAACTGCACAGCCAATCAGGCGGTAAGTCCCGCCCAGCGTTCCGTCTCCTGGTTAATGAATGACACTACTGGGCGTAGGCCTGTTCCAGCATATCTTGTTTTAGGGCACATAACTCCTAACCTGGAGTTATGCCGGCACAGTTAGGCCAGCAAAGTTTGACTGGCGCAAGGGATACCATAAAGCATGTTTGGACCACTCTTGGAGTCAGAGAGGCCAGCACACAGACGTGCGCCATCCTCCCTGACTCCGAGAGTGGCCCTGGTTTGCTGGCTTAACTGCGCCGGCCTAACTCCAGGTGAGGATTGTGCTGTTAAGATGATCCAAAGAACAATACAGGTTGTAGTCTCTTTTGCTTCCCGTGAAGATTTTGGCACCACGCCCAAAGTCCCACACACTAACTACATGAAACCACAATCACTGTGCCTGCCTCCCTTGTTTACCCCGCCTCAATGTCCCTCCCCAGCTTTGGTTATCTCCCTTGTGCCAGTTTCTAAATTGCAAGCACCTCAGGGCAGAGGCCTATCTCTTCTGCTTTGTGCAGCAGTATGCGCGCAGTTGGAGTTATATAATTTTTTGAAAAAGTTAATTAATTGGAGTGGGAAGCGCCTGCATCACGTAGGCAAGATCACAGATTACACCACAGAAACTAACAAGCTGCTTACCCTGCCCCCTCACTCCATGAATCATTACATATTACTTTTCCCCACCCAAACAGTCATTTTCCGTATCCCCATACCTCTTGGAAATGCAGTCTCGTAAGCAATTGTCAGGAAGAGGGGTCCCAGGACTGGGTGACTGAGAGCACAATCCTAACCTGGAGTTAGGCTGGCACAGTTACGATAGCAAAGTTTGGCTGGCACACGGTAAAGTATGTTTAGACCACTCTTGGAGTCAGAGAGGCCCACACACAGATGTACGCCATCCTCCCTGACTCCGAGAGTGGTCCAAAGGCGCTTTACTGTGGCCCTTGTGCCGGCCAAACTTTGCTGGCCTAACTGTGCCGGCCTAACTACAGGTTAGGATTGCACCCTGAGCTGTAAACTGGGACATATTTCAATGCTGATCTTTGCCAAGGAAATATCCGATTCACTTATAAACTGGCTCAACACAACTGCACGGCTCAAAATCATGGTGACCTCCAGCTGAGAGCTCGCCAAAAGACTGAGCTACAAATCAGGACTTCCTTGCTAGAATCTTGCCTCCACCACGAACCAACAGGGTAGTCTCAGGCAAGTCAATCCTTCTCGGCCTCAGTCTTCCCTATCTGCAATATGGGCATACATTATGCACCCTACAGAGTTGTTGTATTACACTTGGCTTACACAAGGTACACAAAGTACAGTACTTTGCACAGAAAAAGCTAAGTATTACCTGCAATTAATCCATCTTATCACCGCTAGCCCTTTTTAAAAATTTATTTACCTGGCTCCAAAAAGTAGGAAAGAGGGAAGCAAATATTTTAAAATAATTGCATACCTGGGTATGCACTTGTGATTGATTCTATGACACTTAAGGATACATAGAAAAATATCTGCCCACACCTGTACAACACACACACACACACACACACACACACACACACACACAGAGAGAGAGAGAGAGAGAGAGAGAGAGTTCCCCAGCTGCCCTTGTATTTCTTAGGCTGCAATCCTACAAACACTTTCCTGGAATAACACAACAGGACTTACTTCTGAGTAAATACGCATAGGATTGCACTGTGAATGCATTTTAATACGGGTCACTGCTGTCCAGCTAAACGCGACGTGAACCGGAATATATAAGCTGGACCTTCGCTTGCTTGCCTTTTGGTTTTTTAGGTGGCACAGCAGGAACTGACACTGCGAGATGGGGTAGGAAAGCAATTCCGATCCCAATCGCCTGCCTCGATGCTATTTTAATGGTGAGGAAAAAATCTTCAGTTCAGTGGAACAATTATTTTTTGTCTCCGAATAAACAGCCCAAGGGAGGAGTGAAAGAGTACTGGAACCACGGCAAGGGCAAAGTATTAAGGCCCCTGCCTCTATATCTGGGTTATGATTTTGACACACATCCCAGGGCACTGTTTAATAAAAGTGTAACTTACGTGATCTGGGTCGCATCTAGATCGACCCTTGATCCATCCAGTGTGTAGGACAGCCTACACACAGAGAGTCTCTGGGCTTCCAGACAAGGATGGAGCTAGGGCAGTGGTGTCATCTAAATGATTTAAGAACAGGTACTCACTTTTAATTGGCACGTGTCGGGACCCGCCCACCGGAAGTGATGTCATAAGCCAGAACTGATGTCGTGGCAGGAAGTGACATGAAAAAAGCCCTTTTTGAGGCCTCAGATGATTTTAAACTGACCCAACAGTTGCAACAGTATTCCACAGCACCCCCAGAACATGTGAAGGAGGCCTGGCATCATGTTAAAACCCCAGAGCAACTCATTTTTCAGTGGCAAGGAAAGGAAAGGCTCCGCTCGCTGCCTGCCTGCCTGCCTCTGAGAACATGCAGGCAACTCAAACATGCAGGAAATTCAAACGTTGCAGAGGGCGGAGTCGACGAGTGGGCGGGCGAATGGGCGGGGCCAGCTGTAATCCTAGGAACCGGTACTCACGTACCCCCGCGTACCCCCTGCATGACATCACTGAGCTAGGGTCCTTCTTTATACAAAACAGGGGCTCTCCCATTAAGTGACAGCTTCATCCCCAAAAGGTCAACTTTCTAATAAAAACTTTCTAATTATTTATTTTGTGCAAACCACGCTGGGGGCTTTGCCGGCTGAAAAGCAGCACAAAACAACACTGCCAATGACCAGATAAACGCATCACGGGGGAAGCCGATGCAGAGAGCAGACCTTCCACCGTTCTCCCGCCACTCCTTTGGGATGTTTCAGAGACCTTTTTATCTGTCCTCGCAGCCTTTGTAAACACAGAGATGCACTAGTGGGTCCAAGGCCAAGTCTTAACCCACCAGTGTTTTACTTAAACACAG
This sequence comes from Lerista edwardsae, assembly GCA_029204185.1. Taxonomy (NCBI): domain Eukaryota; kingdom Metazoa; phylum Chordata; class Lepidosauria; order Squamata; family Scincidae; genus Lerista; species Lerista edwardsae. The sequence goes on along the minus strand of JAJKFI010000061.1, from coordinate 3,007,973 downwards.
GGCTGGCTACACACTTAGGAGAGAAACCAGTCTTTCAATCCAGGACGTGAATTAGGAGCACAAGAGCACACAAGTGCTTGTTAACCTCTCCATTCACTTTGCCACAACATGCCTCAAGCAATTACATTAGCAAAGTGGAGCCAAACTAACAGGTTCTCATTCACGAACATTGCTTTTTATTCTAGAATTAATCATGCACGCTCTAAATGTTGTGTGGAACCACCGCCGTTACCGCCTCCTCCCTCCCTCTGGCTCATTAAAGGCATCGGTTTCAACACCTGGCAGCATCTCCAGCAGGGCCAGCCCATCCATGGGGCCAATTGAGGCAGACGCCTAAGGCGGCAGATTGACAGGCAGGCAACCGTTGCCATCCACCTATTCACCTCCACTGCTGCTATTCTTCCTACAGTCTCTGGCGGGGCTGTGGGTGAGTGGTAAAGAACTTGCTTTGCAGAAGGTCCCAGGTTCAATTCCTGGCTAGCAGCGTCTATACGTAGGGCAGAGGAAAAATCCTGTTGGAAACCCTGGTGAGCCATTGACATTGCTGAGCTAAATGGGTCCGTTTTCCTATTCAAAATGGCACCAGCAAGTCTTGGGTCAGCCAGGAAGGACTGAGAAAGTCTCCTCTTTGGAAGCCTAACTATTACAGCAGACAATACAAGAGGACGTGGACCAGTTGCCCAGTTTCTACATAAGCCATTTCCATACATTCACCTTTAAAAGAAGCAACTCATATACTGAACGGGGGGGGGGGAACAAATGTCCCTGTTCATTCCAGCGGAGCACCCCTTCCAGTGCCACCATGGGGGAGGACAGAGAGCCACCTCTTTTCGCTACTTTGAGGGTATTTTGGCTGAAAAGCAGAATACAGATCTGACCTTGGTATCCCCAGGGGGTCCATTCCCACACACATACCCCGCCATGGATGCAGAAACCCACGGGTAATTAAATCTGCATATTGCAGACCAACAGGGTATTTCATTTCAAGGCCATGAGGCAAAGAACTCAGAAGTCGTATGCATTTAGGATTTGGAGTGCAAAGGCAGGGCCAGAAGGAGGCAAGTACCCCACCCCACCCCACCCCACCCCGAAAAGTCGCTCATTCGCTTCACCAAATTCACAACGGCATGGGGCAGATATGTGCCAAGATACAAGAGTTAGGTTATTGTAGCTATGTACAATAAGATGGGTGGGATATACCCAGCGGTGTCATCCGGCAACGAGCTGCCGGAACGCTAGGCGGGACCTACCGCCTGATTGGCTGCCCGTCCGTGACGTGTCGCCGCCTGCCCGCCCGCCGCACGGGCACCCCTGGCTTCGGAGGGGGTGCCCGCTTGCCTAGGGGGCGCGCCGGGTGCCTGGGCAAGCAGCGGAGGGGTGCGCCAACCGGAGGGAGCCCACGCGGCGGGCGGGCAGGCGGCGACACGTCAAGGACAGCCTGTCAATCAAGCGGTAAGTCCTGCCTAGCGTTCCGGCAGCTCGTTGCCGGATGACACTATATAATACCTATATACTCATCCCAGGGGGCCCACTACAGGGCTTTGCCTACAAGCTCCCAGCACCCAATGCCGGCACCGAATGAACTCCTAAGAGCACGATCCTAACTTGAAGTTAGGCCGGCACAGTTAGGCCAGCAAAGCTTGGCTGGCACCAGGGTCACCATAAAGTATGTTTGGACCACTCTCGGAGTCAGAGAGGCTGGCACATCCACATGAGCCATCCTCCCTGACTCCGAGAGTGGTCCAAAAGTGCTTTACACCCTTTTGCCAGCCAAACCTTGTTGGCCTAACTATGCCGGCCTAACTCCAGGTGAGGATTGCACTCTTATTGAACCATAAACGTCTTTGCTCTCCTGAAGACACAGTTCGCTGAAAACAGCTACTTTTATTTCTGGTCTCTTCTCCATGCTCAATTATGCAAGGGTGTTGCTGTATGATTTTTGCTTTAAAAAACAATTCTATCATCCCTTGAGCTTTCGTGGCATTTACATGCAGACCACGTCAGCCATTCCAAAATAAAAATTTAAGAAAAGAATATATAATCAGCCTTATGATAACACAACAGCCTTTTCAAATCTAAATTATAATGTTTGACAATAACACCAAAGATTGTGTTTACTTGATTGTGCTCAAACTCAGCCAATTGCAGGATTGCTAGTTTAACTCCGAAACTGCCCAAATGCTTTTCACAAGGCGATTCCAGAGGAACGTGGCCAATAAAAAGTGGCAGCATACACATCTTCCTGGAGATGTCCCACTGGACTCGGTTGGGTTCACTTAAGAGTAAACATGCCCGAGATTAGTGGTTCTGAAACTGTGGGTCGGGACTGGGTACATCTAATGAGTACCCAGAAATCACTATCTATTGGTCCACCAAGGCAACAATTCTATCAGGGTGCAAGACTTGAGTTTAGAAATAGAGGAAATGATATAGGTTTGTCTTCCAATAAAGAATGTTTTCTAGTTCGGGATGCACCACTATAACAGAGGGTAGAACAGGGGGGTCCCCTAACTATGGACTACAGGTGAAATCTATTCCAACAACACATTTTGATCAGCCTGCAGAACCCAAAAGGTAAAGGTTTCCCCAAATGGTCTGGTCATGACTGACTGTAGGGGGCAGTGCTCATCTCCTCCGTTTCAAAGCCTGTAGAGCTGGCGTTTTGTCCGAGGACAAGTTTCCATGGTCATGTGGCTGGCATGACTATATGCCGTAGCTCACAGAACGCCGTTCCCTTCCCACCGAGGTGGTCCCTATTTATCTACTTGCATTTAGGTGCTTTTGAACTGCTAGGTTGGCAGGAGCTGGGACAAGCAACAGGAGCCCACTCCGTCGCGCAGTCTTGAACTCCCAACCTTCCGGTCGGAAAGCCCAGCAGCAACAGTTTAACCCACTGCGCCACCACGAACCCAGTGGCATTATAATTATGTGCAATCCGCTCTGATCCTCTTCTCTCCTCCCCCACCCCCATGCATCTTTCTCCTGCTGGATGAAGCAGCTTCTGGGCCACATGCGTTGGATGAGAATCCAGCGGAGAGACAGCCAGCAGCCCCACCACTGCAAATATTTCCCACAGTGAAAATTCTTCAGAGTTACTGTATGTACAAAATATCTGTATAATTTTTCTATCAATGATTTCTGTATCATTGACCTGCTCCAGTCCAACAACACTGAATGCCGTGGCCCTGGCTGCAGAGATTTGGAGAACCCTGGCAGAGGAGATCGAGAGAAACCGTGCAACAGTTTACTCTCCAGCGCAGAGCTTGCAGCCCTGTCATGCGTCAGGCAGGCCGCCTATTTAATCGTTTTCAAAGGGAACAGAACAGAAAAGGAGACAAGAAGCGAAAATCTGTCTCACTTTAAACCCATGTCTAAAAGCTGCTGTACACAAGGGGCCAGAGACGAAATACGGACGCATGGTGAACAAGATGCCTTTCAGAGCAGCCAGCCTTTTAAATCACGGTGGGAACAAGCCCGTCACAATTTAGCTTGCCTGCAAATCCAGCTGCTGCTCTCAGCCCTACCCACTTCTCTCTTGTCCATCTCTGCTGCCTGAGATTGTTTAGGAGAAGGGAGGGGAGACGGAGGGAGGGATGCTTCTGAACACAAGGAGGAACCTCTCTCCTCATCTCATTCCAGTAGCCAGGACGCCTGAAGGAGAGAAATGCCTTGGCTTTGGAAAGGTGTTTTGGCCAATCCATCAGATTCTGGAAAGGCCCCCCTGGTCCTTCCATTCATCCACCTGCTCTTCCTTGTTGTGGCACACAGACCGTTTCTACCTCCCCGCTCCTCTTTCTCCCTTTCCACCTTTCAAAATCAAATGCACAGGATTGCCTGGCCACTGGGGGGGGAAAAAGGGACAGGCTGGATGACCCAGTAGCAGTTGACACTGACTGGCTGCCACTTGATGGGAAGGGGAAGAAAAACCACTGGGTCACCCACCCCCTCGTATGTGCTGGCACTTGAAGGTGGAATCCAGGTTGCAGTGCAGCGTTTGCACTGGGTCCCAGTTCTCAAGAAACTGATGCTCTATTTTAGAGCGCAGTCCTAACTTGAATTTACACCGTGAAGCGCGTTTCGACCACTCTCGGAATCAGAGAGACCAGCACAGAGACGTATGCCATCCCCCCTGACTCTGAGAGTGGTCCAAACGCGCTTTTGGTGACCCTTGTGCGGGCCAAACTTTGCTGGCTTAGTTTATGCCGACCTAACTTCAGGTTGGTGGGACGTGGTGGCGCAGCAAGTTAATCTGCTGCTGCTGGGCTTTCCGATCGCAAGGTTGGGAGTTCAAGACTGCGCAACGGAGTGAGCTCCCATTGCTTGTCCCAGCTCCTGCCAACCTAGCAGTTCGAAAGCACCTAAAAATGCGAGTAGATAAATAGGGACCACTTCGGGGGGAAGGGAACGGCATTCTGTGCACTACGGTGTAGAGACTACGGCCACATGACCACGGAAGCTTGTCCTCGGACAAAACGCCAGCTCTACAGGCTTTGAAACTGAGATGAGCACTGCCCCCTACAGTTGGTCACGACTAGACCATTTGGTCCTGGGGAAACCTTTACCTTTAACTTCAGGTTAGGATTGCGCTCTCAAAATTACCACGTAAGACCCACGTAATGTCACTGTCAATTTTGACTAGTTTTCCATCACTAAATTGATACCTTCCACCATCCCAGAGTTCAAGCATCCCTTGATCCAAGTTCTCTTATATGAAGCAAGCAGAAGGATGCATCCCTTCCTTCCACCCACCCACCCCTGCAACCCAAAAGCCGTGTTCCTCCAGCATACTGCAGGCTGCATAAACAGCATTTAGAGCAAGTCACTCACAGTGTGGTCTGTAAGATTTTGCAATGCATGGTGGCAATGCCTTTGTTATAAACGCAGAAGGAAGAAGACAACAAGCGGCTTGTAAAAACAGGAACGCAGGGTGCTTATGTTCTGCAGTAAAGCCATCTAAAGTTCGACACGTACCAGCAAATGTTATTTACCGGTCTAGATGCAACCTTCGATAGCAATTGCGCAGGGAGAGTTAAAGTCCGCTGACAGCAAATAACTCTTCCTACCCAGCAAAAGGGGGAAAAAATAATAATGAATGATACTAACGCCGCTGTGCAACGATACAGGAAATCGTTTGCTGCTCTGAGTGCCAGAGAAAGGGTCCCTGGAGGAATCCTGGATCGCTCCCTACAAAGATTGAGGCAGTGCATTGCAGGCTTTGAAAAAGCAACATTATGGGTAGTTATGGAATGCGACAGAAAAATATGAGCCAACATTCCCGAGGCGTAGATGTCAAAGTCCTGTACCAGGTGCAGGTGGTCACCCAAAGAGAAAGGAACATGCAAATTATCTGCTCCAGCTATCCCCATTTAATAGGGGCAGTTTCAGTCTTCTGTTTTTGCCTGTTCCTATGATGAAGACAACCTCTAGCTTTGCCTTCTGGGGGAGAGATCTTGGTGACTTGCTTAAAATGGTTAAAAATGTTGTTACTATGCATGCGCATGCGTGCACGCGCATGTACACACCAGCACAGTGGTTCTCAAACGTTTTAGCATGCCTGTATTCCCACCCACCTAGTGACCACTTAAGGCATCAGACCAAGAGGGCTGGGCTGGGCTGGCCTGGAGTCTCTGGGAATCAGCAGCAAATCCCAGGTGAGGAGACCTTCCCAACTGAAAAGGGGGTCAGCTTTGGATTGGAAGAGTTAAAATAAATCAAAGTGCACAGGTGCCATCAGAACAAAGCCTGTTGTTCTTCAAAGAGGAAAAATGAAATAAAAGGCAGATGTGTAGGAAAAACCTCAATGTCTTTCTCAGCGTGAGCAATCTGCTTCTCCAATTTGCAAGCCTGTCCTGAAAACATCCTACGGCTCCAAAACGGAGCTCTGGTTGTAATTTCGAACCATTTATTTTCTTGAAACTTTTCTAAGGAAAAAAGCAAAGCAGTTATCACTCTCCCCACCACCACCACCACCACCACCCAGTTATAATACATACAGCAAAAGGCACTTGAAAATGCAATACTTTCCCCAGGAGTTCAGCCAGCTCCAAGCATACAAATAAAAGCCAAGAGGAAGAGAAGAAATTTGTTCAGGTGCTTTTGATAGTATTTTGCTTTTTGGAGTATTCTATGTGGCATTCAGGGCCAATGAATTAACTGTGCACAGCTCCCCTAAGTACACCCCACTTGTGTCCCATCTCCCCAGTTCTTCTCTTCCTTTAGATTAGGAGGAACACTGCCAGGGATCTGTATATTTCCGAGTCAATAAGTCAGTTCAGTTACCAAAAAGCAGATTTCATGCTGACTATTTTGGGATTCCAATGAAAACCAAAGTCCACCAATTTCAGCCCAATGAAAAATGGCGGCCAAGAAGACACAGCCAGCTCCCTACTGCATCACCCATATATTCAAGAACAAATCAACATACTAGTCACCAGCCATCAGGGATTCTAATACAAGACTCCAAAACTGTCCAGGGGAGGTACATTTAAAAAAACCAAAAAGACAAAAGACAAATCAAAAGACACATGCCCGGAAGAGAGAAGCAGAAAGTTGAGCTTTTTGCCCAAGGCCAGACACGATAGATTATGGTTTGTTTTGCATCTGCTACTGTTAAAAGTATTGGGAGCCAGAAATCCTTGCCAATTCACTGCATATGACCCAGAGATCTCTATCAATAGATCCCAATCTAGCTCTTGCTTGATGTTAAGGGCTGGTTTCTCAGATCCTATCTTTAGATATCTGGTTGTGCTAAAGAGAGCTGTCAGAGGTATTTGCATAATCTCTCTCTCCCCCCCCCACACACACACACTTCTTAAGTCAGGCTAAACTTAATGGGGAATTAGTTGTATTCCAATGCCACCGTTCAAGGTGAAGAAACCCAAACAGAAAAGGGACTGCCTGGGGGGGCAGGGGGAGACCCTGTTAAGGATGGCCAAAAAGGTAAAGGTTTCCCCACGACTGAATGGTCTAGTTGTGACCGACTGTAGGGGGCGCTGCTCATCTCCATTTCTAAGCCTGTAGAGCCGGCGTTTGTCTAAGGACAAGCTTCGGTAGTCATGTGGCTGGCATGACTCTACGCCGTAGCGCACAGAACGCCATTCCCTTCGCACCAAAGTGGTTCCTATTTATCTACTCGCATTTAGGTGCTTTCGAACTGCTAGGTTGGCAGGAGCTGTGACAAGCGACGGGAGCTCACTCCGTCGCGCAGTCTTGAACTCCCAACCTTCCAGTTGGAAAGCCCAGCAGCAGCAGTTTAACCCACTGCGCCACCGTGTCCCTTTTAAGGATAGCCAAAGTGCCCCTAAAAACTGAGGGGCCACCCTTGAACCCAAACAGTAGCAAAACCAAGATGGTAGGCTTGACATCTTAATAAGCAGAGCCCAAGCAAGCAGTAGCGTAGCTAGGTCATTTGACACACAGGGCCCATACATTCTTGACACCCTCTACAACAAAATTATTTATTCATTTCTTCATATATATTTTTTTACATTTTGTGCCACCCTTCCTCCAAGGAGCTCATGGACGTTCCTCCACAGATAAAAAGGTTCTGCTGGCCTCATTCGTAGACTCATTATGCATTCCCAGAGGCTGTACGCTTGACACTCCTGCCTAAGACAGCTGTATTTTCATTTTTTGGCCGTAACGTTTGATAAAATAAAGATGGGCCAGATATGGATTGCAGAAGCTCTTTATCTGGCCTTCAGTCTCCCCCAGCACCACCATCAGCTGCTCGGCTGATGGAGTCCCTGCTGAAAGGGCAGTTCACATGATAATTGGGCTCTCCTGTATCTTGAAAATATGCTCAAGATTTGTGTATTTTCTCTTCTGTGATTTGCAGCTGAGTTCCTAAGTGAGGGGAAAAAATGAGGGGTCATGACCTGCTTAATAACATCACTTCCTGCTTAGTGAAGTCACTTCCGGCGCTCAGCAGACATCATGAATGCTATTTGGCCTGCTGTATGGAACGAGGTTAGCATTCTTGGTCTGCTTCCTGTTACATGCACATCGCTTTGTGTAGGCTTTTTAATTCCAGCACAGCATTTCTACCTGCTCCCTCGACTTGCACAGGTGGGCTGTTGAGCCAAATCGACTGGCACGCACCAGCCACAACAGGGGAGCTATGGAGAAACCCAGACAGCAAAGGCAGCAACAATCCACACCCTGGCCTGCTTTACCAATGGTGTTGAGTGCAAAGTAGTGGCATTGGGTTCTTGCAGTAGTGGGTGTCTCAGCAGCCTGGCCTAGGAGGCAAAGCATCCCCAAAGGCCGGGGGGGGGGGGGTGGAAAGATCCAAAAACAGAGAGGATCAAGGATTTGAGCCCCACTGGTTGATATCTTTTGTAAGCCACTGTGGTCCAAAATCATTTCGGAGAGGGCACGGCATGACTTGAAGTCACAGGAAACTTGATAGTCTATACCCCTAGCAAGTAGCTAGAAGTGGCCTTGCAGATTCCCTTGAGTCAAAGACCATCAATTATGTAACGGAGTAGACCTACTAGTTTGACAGGCTCGACATTTCTATTCCACGCCACGTAGCTGCTTCCTTTACAACGCTATCCCTCTGGCTGTTGTGGTTTGCAGGAATTTTCATTGGGACCCTGCTCAACAGAAGAGCGGCCCCACAAATGGCCAAGAGCAGCCGTCGCATGATCACAAGCTGGTATCATTGACAGTCAACTAAAGGTATCTTCCCCAAGGCCACCACCACCACCCCAAAAAAAACCAAAAAAACTGGAGCCAGCATAGTTGAAGACTGAAAAACAATGACAACTTACCTAAGCTTGGAGACAGAGGTTGGCTTGTTCTGTTCCAAAGAGCTGGAAGTGCTTCGAGAAAGGAATGCCTTTTCACAGTGTGTACATTCATCCCACTCTTGCCTCTGGCAAACAGGTCATGCAGGTTTTCACCCCATGACAAAACCTGCAAGACCTATTTGAACAAATTTAACGCATGCGTACAGCCACAAAACCATGTCTCTTTCAGTGTTCCGCTCCCTGAGCCATCTTTGCACTGTAGCCATAATATAAACAAAATGATATAAGTAGGCAGTTTCAGCAAGTTAGTTTCAGTAGTTAGGTACCACCAGAAGACACACTAGAGCCTGAATGCATTTCAAGGAAAAAAAATACCCACAAGCAAATCTTCGTAATGGGAATTTGCTGGTAATTTCATTTCGTCTCACATGTGCATAGTGAGAAAGCAGGAAGATGTGAAGTTTGTGACCCCAGGTTAACAGCTTCCCCTTGCTTCCACCTGGGAGTAACTCACAGGAGAAGCAAAATAAAGAACACCATTAATTCTACTTATACCGGTACTTAAGAATGAAGTGGCGTGCTAATTTCTTGGTTAATTTGACTCCCACAATCAAGGCAACATTAATTATCTCTCCATATAATAGGCATGGGAAAGAAATCTCTGCAGCCTTGAAAAACAGAGATAAAGACAGAGTCACACAAAGAATGGTAGACATGACTGCTGGCGTCTTCTCAGAAAGCAAAGGACAAGGGCACGATTTCCTCTCTCTGGACTCTCACCTCTTTTTCACTCCATGGTCATAAAAGAAAGCCTTTGATAAGGACCAGGGTTGCCCTGAAAGGGCGTTTTGCAAGACAGAGGAAGTGAAAACAGGTGGAAGGCAGGTAGGGCTCCCAGTGAGGACTGACACCTGAATGAACAGAGACAACAGTTCAAGAGCTCAGACTGTTTTGGGTGGTGAAGGAAAATGAGAAGAAGAAGAAAAAACAAAGCGGTGGAAAACAAACAGGTTTAGGTAGGTCCCAAAGCAGATTGACAGGGTCAGATGACGTATCTAGCCTCCCCCCCCCCCGCCCCAGATTTAGGCCAGGGATGTCAAACTTGTAGAGTGGGCCAAATAGCATTCATGCAGCCTGCTGCCAGCTGGAAGAGACATCACTGAGCAGGAAGTGATGTCATCAAGCAGATGCTGGCCAGAAAAAAAACAAGAACTTTATTCTCACAAAGAAACTTATTAGCTACAAATGACAGAAGAGAAAATGTGCAAAACCAGATCTTTTCAAGATATAAAAAAGGTAAAGGTTTCCCCACGACCAAATGGCCTAGTCGTGACCGACTGCAGGGGGCGCTGCTCATCTCCGTTTCTAAGCCTGTAGAGCCGGCGTTTGTCCGAGGACAAGCTTCCGTGGTCATGTGGCCGGCATGACTCTACGCCGTAGCGCACGGAACACAGTTCCCTTCCCACCGAAGTGGTCCCTATTTATCTACTTGCATTTTTAGGTGCTTTCGAACTGCTAGGTTGGCAGGAGCTGGGGCAAGCAACGGGAGCTCACTCCGTCACGCGGTCTTGAGCTCCCAATCTTCCGGTCGGAAAGCCCAGCAGCAGCGGTTTAACCTGCTGCGCCACCACGTCCCTATCCTATATCAAGATATGGGAGAGCCTAATTATCACACCGCTTCTGCCACAGCATCACTTCGCAGCTCAGAAGCTGAGAGGTGGTGTGCAAAGTGACAGCTCGGGAGAAGTGGCGCTGCTGAAAGGGCACCCTGCAGGATAATTGGGCTTTCTCAGCACCTTGGCAGAGCCTCCCCTCTTGGACTACCCTTTGCCCCAGAGCATTCCTTGCCTTCTGGGGCCTCCTTCCATCTCTCCCTCCCAGAGCCTCTGCAGAAGTAGCACTGCTGGAAGGGCGGGACTGGAACACCCCAATTATCACAGGGCAGGGGGGAATAAAGAGCTTCCAAGGGCCAAATCCGGCCTGTGGCCTTATGCTTGACTCCCCTGGTTTAGGTGTTACTGTGGCATGCCTCCCTATTCCTGGTACCCCAGCCTGCCTTGGTAGCAGGGCTGGCATCTGATCAGCCACCAACTGGGGCACAATGATCATCCTCCAAGTCTCTGCTGAAAGAAGAGAGAACAGGTGCCAACGCAGCTGCCAGTAAACACTGTGGACCACGACTGCTTCCACAATCAAGCTATACTTCCCCCAAATCCTGGTGGCGATTTACTCAAGCAAGAGTTGTGGCCTGGAGCGCAAGACTTAATAGATACCACGCAGAATATTGGAACTCCAGCCATTGGTTCCTTGCACGCAGAATCAGAGCAAATAAAGCCCTGACGGCAGGCAAACAAGCACAAACTATCAGGGCTGCATCCACCCCAATCTTGTGAGTCACCAATTACAAAATTGCCTGGGCGTTCCAATGTGGTTCATGATAATATGGATTTTATTTGGTATAGGCAATTGTATAGCGATACATTCTGAAATGCAGGAGCTCATTGTCGACGCCCCTCTGCAGTCACGCCCCACTAAGACTACTGTCTGTGACAACAACGTGTTAAAAGTGTTTTCTTCTCCTGCCACTTCTTCCTACTTTTATATTTGTTGCGTGAAGCCTTTAAATTGAGCAGACGTTATCCCAAATTCTGGGAGTAGGTTGCAAAAGTTTAAAACAAATGTATAACAACTGGAAGGAGGGATAGAAAGAAAAGCCCAGATGAATATAAAAATTAGTGCAATCCAATGCATTTTTACTCAGAAGGAAGTTACACTACTGGTGTCTCTAAGGGCCCCCTTACAAAATAAAACAGAGCAACCCCACATTCCTGGGAGGCATAAGCCAGGCTTACCTTCCTCCCTTCCTTCCTTTCCTCCACCCTATTCATTGTCCATCATTGGGAGAAGGCAGATTGGCACTGATGCCCTTAAGCACATGTCTCAGTTTACCTCCTGCTAAGCCTATCATTTCCCCACCTACACGGCAGCACATGAGAGCATCAGCTGAAATGACATCACCTCTACTCTTCTAGAAGAAGTAACAGACTGTGCCCTGCCCCACACTCACGACACCTATTTATGGCTTATGCATCTTTTTATGCTGTGCAATGGTCCTGCTGTTGTTATTTACATACCGCTTTTCAACAGCAAGAAAATTGCTGCTGAAACTCACACCATGGCTTGCACAGCAAGGAGAAAGCGCAGCACAGGAAGGAGAAAAGTGGTTTCCTGGACCCAAAGGGGCTCACCATCTAAAAACAAAACTAGCGAGACACCAGCGAACGGCCACCTGAAAAGACGCTCTGCCAGGGTTAATAGGGGCAGTGGCTCTCTGCCTGCTAAGTATGAGACAGCCACCACTTTCCAGGTGCTTCTTAACCTTAATTAGCGGGGGCAGATTACCCAGCGGGAAGCCTGAACGGGCGGGCACTGAATGAGCAGTAAGTTCTATTCAATGTTATTTGGCTCCATGCAACACAGGGAGGAGAGAGGGACGGGCAACCTCCAACCACAAGGACAAGCCCAGAAAGGGTAAAGAATACAGACCATCCGTGCAAACACAGATGCGCACAAAGGCGCTTGTATTTCCCAGAGGGAAAACAACAAACAAGTGCACAAAAGGGTGATGGGATCCTTGAACCAGGCCATCGCCCACACACAGAGAGATGCTCTGTGCCATCTGCACATGGGCGTCAGGCTGTGGCAAAGGCGCTCTAGCCACTGTGTGAATTATGACACGGGGCAGTCAGAATGCCTGCTTACACTGTCCTTATTGAGGAAAGGCAGTCCCTGTTTTTCTAGGGGCCAGTCCCTGCAAAAGCACTGTCACCATTTCTACCTTTTAAGAAAATATCGTGATAAACAGACGCCTTTAAAAAGGCAATAAACATTAGAGCAGTGGCTTTTTAGCACTGGGATCCACTTTTTAGAATGACTATCTATCTGGGACCCACCAGAAGTGATGTCATGGCCAGAAGTGCCATCATTGTGATGCCAGAGCCTGCTGCTTTCCTGAGAATGTGGCAATCAGTTGGGTGATTTTTCAGCCATTCTCCAACAGCAAAGTGGATCAGAAAGGGAAAAAAGCCTCTTTACGACCTTGACACAAGCAAAACAACCGCATCACCCTCCCGCTTTCCAGCATCCCATCTTCTCATATTTTCAATATGGCTGCTCTAAGTGCTTCGCGACCCACCTGAGATTGGCTCACAACCCACTGGTGGGTCCTGACGCACAGTTTGGGAACCACTGCGTTAAAGAAATTCTGGTTCCCGCCTGCTCTCCTGGGTTTCCGGAGGTGAAATCTAGTGTCAGAAGTTCTCTGATTAAAATTTTTGTGAAAGTCAGGCTGAAATGTAGGCAAAACACCAACCCTTCTGCAGGGTCACTTTTACAACCAGGTCCCCTGCTGTTTGGCCCTGTTGTTCCTCACAGCAGGACTGGCCTTCAGGCAATGAGACCAGTGCGGTCACACTTGGCCCCGCACTTTGGGGGGCCCCCGCACCAGTGCAGAGAGCATATTGCCTGCTGCTGCGGCCGAGATCTCTATGAACTACTTATAAGTCAATGGGGCGAGCAGAGCAGCTTTACCTCGGGCCCCCTCACCTGCCCCTGCATCCCAAGGGCCCCAAATGGACCTCCTGGAAACAGTTGGCATGTCACCAGCAGCTATCACCAGGTGCCACACTTTGCACATGGCACCACAAGCACAGTGCTGGAAAATTGGATAGGCTATGGCCCTAAGTGTGGTCTTAAAATGTTGTTCGGTTTTTAAAAGTGCAAGTGCATGCGTTCAAGCAAGCAGAAAACAATGCAGTTTAGTGGGGAAGCTCTGGCCTCAGTCTCAAGCACAAAAGCACGCCTCTGTTCCTCTATGCATCACCGGAGAGTATGCAAACACAGAGCACCCAACCTTGCGGTTCCTGCCCACCCGCCCCCTGTCTGGCCAAGCCGTTTCCTCCACTCCCTTTTCAGCAAACACACTCGACAGCGACAGACCTAAGCAGGAAATAAAGGAGAAGCATCCAACAAGCTCTTTATTCAGCAAACGGGCGGGCAGGAGATGTTGGCTCTCCTTTCCAGCCGTGCATGCCCGTAAGAAGCCCCGACAACAATAAGCGCCTGGCTTGCTCATTAAACAGAGGAGGGAAGCAAATAAGATGCCCCCAGGCATGCAGCCTGGAGGCCAGCTGTAACCATGATGAACCCTGGGACAAAACCAGGACTGAGTGTGCCGAAGAAAGGAGCAGCCTCAGACAACGGAGAGCCAGGTCACCTGCCTCCATCCTTTTCCCTTCATCCGAAGAGTCCATCGTGGGCTATAGGCCATGATGGATTGTGCAACCTCCTTACAAAGGTGGTGGGCTACTTCAGAGTACGGGGTGCAAGGGAGTGGCAACAGGATGCAAGCATCTTGTTGTCTCGCGCCTCCCTGGAGCACCTGGTGGGCCGCTGTGAGATACAGGAAGCTGGACTAGATGGGCCTTTGGCCTGATCCAGCAGGGCTCTTCTTAGGTTCTTAGGTTCTTAAGAGGTCTGAAGGACAGAAGAGCAGTGGCCTAGAACATCCCCAGCAGTCTAAGCCCATCTCTCCCCTCCAGACTCCTTCTTCTACTTGTTCCTCATTTCCTTTTGGATCCGTGCAGTGGGAGGAGACGTGGCGACAGGACAGCTGGCCCACCACCCAGGAAGGGCCAGTATTTGCAAGCCAGAAGGTCTCAGGCCAATCTTGGGTAGAAGCAACTGGGCAAAGAGGTGCTCCTCCAAGCTTTAGTAGGGAGAGAGCACTTGTCCCTCTTCACCCCAGCACTGTCTCTTTTCTGGTGGTTGTTTCGGGGTGTCTCTGGTTTAGACCAGGGATGCAATCCCAACCTGGAATCAGGCCAGCCCAGTTAGGCCAGCAATGTTTAGCAACAGGACCCACTTTTTAGAATGACGTTCCCTCCAGGACCCACCAGAAGTGATGTCGCGGCTGGACGTGCCGCCATTGTGACGCTGGAGCCTGCTGCGTTCCTGAGAATGCGGCGGTAAGTGGGGTGATTCCTCAGCCATTTTCCAACAGCAAAGTGAATCAGAAAGAAGAAAGCCTATGTACAACCTTGAGACAAGCAAACCAACCCCGCAGCCGCCGCCCCCCTTTCCAGCATCCCATCATCCTGTATTTTCAATATGGCTGCTCTAGGTGCTTTGCGACCCGCCTGAAATTGGTGGGCTCCGACCCACAGTTTGGGAACCACTGCCCTAGAAGCGCACAGACACCCGCCCTCCCTGACCAAGCCAGCCATTGCCATATACTGAGGCTCGCAAAGGTGGCAGCAACTCTTGCCAGCCGTGGGAAGCTGGCACTGCAGTGGCCAGGATGAGCAAGGTCCCGACACCCAGCCCCAGAAGTCAAAGTAGGAAAAAAAAATACGGTTGGGGGCCGTCTGCAGCCCTTCTCCTTCTTCCCCACTCCAGCCACACACTTTGCCTACCTCCAAAAGCACACAGAAGCTGCCGCCAGGGCCACCCTCTCACCGGGCAGGAGTGAAGTTGGCAGCTTCTGATGCTGAACAGTAAGAGTGAGTGAGTGAGTGAGTGAGTGAGTGAGAGAGAGAGAGAGAGAGAGAAGCATGCATAAGAGCCTAATGCATCCTGGTGTTAGTAATTCAAGATCCCTGCTTAAGGCTGCAATCCTATGCACACCTCCCCAGGAGCAAGCCCCATTGGACCCCATGGGAATTATGTCTGAGCAGCCAAGCATACGATGGTGGGGCTATTGTCAGCCCAGCCCTGTGTGGAACCAACATGACAGGTGTTGCTTAGTCCACTCAGACCACTCAAGATGGGATACAAGGTCCCTTCCCCGTTTTCTCTTCACAACAACCCTGCAAGGTAGGCTAGACCAAGAGCACACCTGGTGAACATTACGCTGATGTGAGTCTTTACATCAAGGTATCCCCTTGGCTTTAATCGAACACCCTCCAGCACGCTGGTCCCTTTTTCAATCAGTTCTCGCTCTTTTAAAATTGAGATCTGCATTTGAACTGACGGATCATCAGCCTCACAGTCTCTGCCTGTCCAGTCTCTCTACAGTAGCCTATTTGTTTCACCACACCACAGTAGGAGAAAAGCAAGCAGGCGCCAGGTCAAAATGGGTCACTGGAACACCCCGCCACATGGGCTCAAAAGCGGCATTGGCTCCAAGCCCTGCCTGCCTCCTATACTCACACCTCAGCCTACAGAATCACAGTGGCTTAGCAGTTTGAAACAAAAGGAGCATATATCCCCTTAAGAAGGAACACATCGCCCTACCCCAATCTCCATTTCTTTGGCGCTCCCCCAAGACTGGCACTTGAAAACTCAGGAGCGAGAAAACATTTGGAAGCCGGACCCACCAAACGTAGTACCTTACCTAACCTGGCTCTTTCCCCACGGGGTTGTGTGCTCCAGGATGCCTGGACTGTCAGGGAGAATCAAAGCATGCCAGATCTCTTCCAGGCAGAGAAAAAAGAAGGCTAACAGGTTTCAGAGGAAAAACCTCTAACTTATTTGCCTCCAACTTAAGCTAGAGCTCAGAGCCACCTCTATTCAGAGGGCCAGCAGCGGACGAGCCGAGGGCCATCGCACACCCCAAAATCGCACACCCAGCCAAGGGGAGGTCCGGGTGGGGTGCCTTTCTGGTGCGCTGCTTTGCATAGAAAAAGAGCAAAGGCCGACCAAGAGACAGAAAGTTCTGTCGCAATCGCTACAACTAAAGAGCCATTCCTGTAGGAGCTTGTCAGGGGTTGCCAAACTCGCTTTCATTTCAAAGCATGGAAGCGTCAGAGCCACAAGAAGCAAATAATCTGGGGAGAAGGGAGAAGCGCAGGAGAACGTGGGGAGAACGTACCTCGATTCTGGTTCTTCCGCGGGAGGGCAAGTTCTGCTTCCACTTCTCCCTATCCGGATTCCTCTCCCTTGTGTACACTCGGTTTCTCTCCCATGCAGAAATCTTTTTTTAAAAAAAAAAATGTCTTTAGGCAGCAAAGCTCCTCCCACGTCATTTACATAATGAGGGCCCAGAGATCACAAAGCAACTTTTGATACTCCTCTCATTCCGACAACCCAGCTCCAAGGTAACAAGTTCAGGGGGGGGGGACGCCAAGCCTTGTAGGTGGGCTGCATCCCCCTGCTGGCAGGGAGAAACTTGCTCTTTGGGCCCACAGTGGGAAGGCAAACGGCTTGTGGCTATCCCTCAACATCACATCCCTGCCTTCTTGCACTCCGGCAGGATAACGAGTTTGGTAACTCACTGGCAACAGGGGAGCAGCCAGGTTAACCATTAGCACAGAGGCGGGAACGGATTGTGTGTTTTGGACTCCGCCGCCCAACCGCCGGTGCCCTCCCTCAAGTATGTTGTAGGCAACAGTGGAAGGAAAAGGAGCAACAAAACAGCCACGGCCAGGCCACCTTCAGAGCCGCGACAGTAACGACACTGAGTGTTATTATCCAGAACATTTGCACATTGCACCTTCCACAAGAAGCAGCTCTCAAAGCAGTTTGCAAAGCCCGCAGCGCAAGCCTGGTCACGTCTACTCGGAAGCAAGTCCCACAGTGCTCAATTAGGGTTACTCCCAGGAAAGTGTATAGAGCAATAGCAGCCTAAAATAAATTAAAAAAATCACAGGGAAGGACAGTAAAGAGACCCTTGCAACAGCCACTGGGAAAAAAAAACACGTCTTGCTGGGGTGAAGAGGGACAGTCGCTCTCCCCCTTCTAAATAGAAAAGGACCCCACTTTTAGAGCGCAGTCCTATACAAAGCCGGCCTAATAAGACTGACATAGCAGGGCTGTATCCTACAGACCATTCAGAGGCAGCAGCAGCAACATGTGGGACAAGGGGAGGTTTTCCCCTTGCACCCGCGTAAGCCCCAGTCGCCCTTATGGGCCTGCTCCGATCTGCGCTGGCAAAATAGCAGGCGCAGAGGAACGTGAGTGGGAGCAGCCTGAATTGGGGCCACCCTGGCCAGGAACAGGCATTAGGATTTGGCACTACGGCCGTCCTGCGCTACAACCCCCGTCTCCACCCACTGCGCCGCCCAGCTACGCCCCCGGAATGCCTCTGGAACGCCCACATGGAGGCCCTCTGCCGACCGAGCAATGCCAGCGCTCAACTGGCGCACGGCCAGCGCTGCAGACAGTCGCGGCAGCTCTTGTGCCAGCCAAGCGCCATAGCACCAGCACAGACGCGCTTTACGGCACATTCGCAACAGTGTTCGGCCAGCACAAGAGCACAGCACCAGCACTAAGGTGGGTATAGGACTGCGCTGTTAAAGGTGCCTCTTGGCCCAGCCAGCAGGGGCAAACACAGCACAGATGCCAGGTGTGTGCAAAGGATTTAGTCTGTATTTAGAAACTGGTTGAAAGGAATGTTCAGCAACGTGCATGCGTCAAGGGCACCCTCCAGTTCAAAGATCTCGCGGAAGCAGATGGGGAAGCTCCTCTACCCGGCTTTCCGGAGAGCAACGGCACTAGAGGATCACACAATACACTTTGCCTGGGTCTGAAATTGGACGGCAGTGCAGGGGGGAGCAGAGTCAGATATCCGAAAGCCTTGGGGAGCGGCTGCCAATCCCTGCAGGAACTACAGAGGTCGAGGTACCAAGTAGGTCACTCTTACGATCAGCCAAGTCCAGTTTAAGCCCCATTTTGGGTCTTGGTTCATTGCTAGGTTAGAGTATCACATATCCCCAGTTCCAGGAGCAGGCAATAAATAAATGGCTCATTAACCAGATTTTCACATCTGAATAATGCAGGTCGTCAAGTCCTTTCCACTGTTAAGGGTTTTTTTTTTTTAAATAAAAAACTCTTTGTAAATTACATCCTTGCCCCTAAAAGAGCAGGATGATCAACAGCCCAGCGACAGAAGCTGTAAGGAATTGTGCCTCCAAGACGCAACACCGGAGCTGCTTAACAGCCAGAAAGAGTTAGGTCTGAGAAAGGAAATGTGGAAAGTGTCCAATTAGAAAGAGGAATGGCTTACAACTGAATACATCACAGTTGTGCCAAGGAATTATGGGCTCTTCCCTTCCCAGTCAGAGAAGAGAATTTCCTGGTCCCTTATCCAGTTTCTTTTTAAAGGGTCCTAAGAAGTCATTGAAGATTAAAATTAAAAGGTCTAATAGTTGAACTCTCGCTTCCCCTGGCCGCTCACTAGGCAGGCATCAAAAGGACAAAAATCAAGACGGAGAAATGCAAAGCCTGAGATCTAAAGATTTTTTCAAGGGGTGCACCAGATTTAGACCCTCATCCTTGGAGCAGTGAGGGGTGGAAGAGAACAGGACAAGAGTCTCGACAGGCATTCCTCTGTATCAGGGGTCTCCAAACTATGGCCCAAAGGTCACATCTGGCCACAGCAACTTGTTATTTTCTCCCTGATCCAGCAGGGCTCTTCTTATGTTCCTTCCTAAATGTGACCTGGTGCACAACTACCAGGGAAACACACTCACACTGTTAAAAAGGTGTCCAAAGGAACTCAAGGAAGGGTACTTTTTACCTTAGGAAAACTGTTCTCAAACTGTGGGGCACCACCATTCTTCCTGGGGTGCATGCAGCCCCCAAAAGGGAAGCACGCAAAATTTCAGGGAGTGACTAATTGCATCTCTAAAAACATAAGTAGAGCCCCGCTGGATCAGGCCAAAGGTCCATCTTGTCCAGCTTCCTGTATCTCAGTGGCCCACCAGATGCCTCAGGGAGCACACAAGATACTTGCACCTCATTGCCACTCCCCTGCATCTGGCATTCCAAGGCAATGCCACCTTTCCTCCAAGGAGCTCAAGGTACAGTACACTTTGGGGGTTTTTTTAAAATTCATTTACAGCATTTGAGTGCTGCTTTTCAACCATCAACCTTGCCAATTCAGAAGAAGAAAAGCATCGTATCAGTTAGAATAACAATTTGTTCTTCTTGGAGCCTCAGATTGCACATCCTTTCCTCCTAATTGGCTGCATCTGAGAACGTCTTTCAGATGCCAACAACCTTGCACCATCAGCGCAACCTTCCTCCTCTAGAGGAGCAAGGATTTGGGGAGGATGCAAACCCATCTGTTGTGGCTGCTGCCCTCTCCCCATCTGCTTTGTCTACTTGCGGAATCACCCTTAGCCTGGAGAGACCAACAATCTGAAGGCAGAGGTCACTGCTCAGGGTCAGTCACATTCCTCGGAGCAAAAAGCCGCAAATCCGGCTGAGGCAGCTGCTCTGAAGAAGTAGCCGAGCGGCTCCAACCTCACTTTCAACACCAGTGAAATGGGGCTAGTGTTACTCACCTGCTGTTGTGGGAATCGTGGAGCCTGTGGTTGAGTAACACCCTCCGTCTTCAAGCTGTTGACTTGGAAGGAAGCCTTGGAGATCAGAGCCTTAAAAAAAAAAAAAAACAAGATGATGTTGAAAACGTCCTCAGCTGCAACTTTCCAGTTTCAGTTTCTCAGCACAATCTAAAGCCTGTGACTCAGTGAGATCCAAGTAAAGAAAACATTGACACAACCCGAGGAAATGTGGATGTTTTACTGAAGGACTCCTGGCCAGTGGTGGGATTCAGGGGGTTCGCCCAGCTCTATAGAACCGGTTGTTAAATGGCCGGGCCCCGCCCACTTGCTTACCTCAGCTGGCTTCGGGGTTTTTTTTGCTCCGGCTATGACGTCATAGAACTGGTTGTTAATTTATTTGAATCCCACCACTGCTCCTGGCCAAGTGTTGCATATGGTGCTACAATTGGAGGTTGACCTGGTCCAATAATCTTCCCCCCTGTTTCCTAAGAAAGTGACACCTGCAAATTTCCTTCTCCGGCGTGATATTCAATATTCAGGATGTCTGTCTTCCTTTGCAACCTGAGATACCTAATCATAAGTTGTGGGGAGGGAAATCCCAGCTTCAAATCCCCACATGATGATCTTGGAATAATCACTACTTGCAGGGCTGTTGTAAGAATAAGGGAGCAATCCTAACCTGGAGTTAGGCTGGCACAGTTAGGCCAGCAAAGTTTGGCCAGCACAAGGGACACCATAAAGTATGATTAGACCACTCTTGGAGTCAGAGAGGCCGGCACACAGACTTGCTCCATTCTCCCTGACTCCGAGAGTGGTCTAAACATGCTTTACTGTGGTCCTTGTGCCGGCCAAACTTTGCTGGCCTACGTGTGCCGGCCTAACTCCATTTTAGGATTGTGTACCCTAAATTTAGGATTTACTGATTTGGGGAAAAAAAATACCCTAACGTTGCAAAAAGCATGAAGCATATATTTGAAAGACTCACAGTTTTCCACATGTTTCAAATGCTCACAATCCTCTGAACACTTCCTAAGAAGTCTAATCAAAGGAAAAATGCCTCATTCTGGTGTGTGAGTGACTCATTTCTGGAAAAAAAATAGAGAGAAAAGAATAACTTGTCAGTATTATTGCATCTACATTATAATCCAAAATACTGTTATTGTAAGTGGGGGGGGGGGGTTTGCATGGAATTCCAAATTCAAATTCCCCCTTAGTAATCTTGGGATAGTCACGACTTTGCAAACTTGCCTACCTTGCAGGGCTGTTATAAGAATAAAGAGGGGGAGGAGGATTTTGTATACAACCCTAAGTTCCTTGCAGAAAGGATGGGGCAGAAATACTGTATAACTATTTTAAGAATAAATTGTCTCCCAATGGTAGTCACTTTTGATTTGGGGGAAAAAACATCCTAAAATTGCAAAAAGCATATACTGTATTTAAAAGACTCACAGCTTTCCGCACGTTATTCAATGGCTACAATCCTCTGCACACTTCCTAAGAAGTCTAATTGAACTTAACATGCCTAAGCCTGGGGTTTGTAAGGGTCTCATTTCTGGGGAAAACTGAGAGAAAAAATTGCCAGGATTATTATTATCTACTTTATAATCCAAAATATTGTATAACAATTAGCATAGGATAGGCCAAACTGTCAAGCTGGCCACAGTTTCAAAAAGAAAGTACAAGGCAGTTTTGTTCCTGGATCAAACTTCCCCAGGGACCGGGGATGAAAAACCCAGGTATTTAAGGGCTCAATCTTAGGCAGACGTACTTGGGAGTAGTAAGGCCCCTTCATTTTAATGGGGCTTTCTTCTGAGTAGGCAAGCACTGTGAGCCTCCTTAATATTTTGTTGCCTTCACAATATTGTTGTGATTTTTGGAGAGAAAACAAAGAGTGATGGGTTACAGAATGCTTTTTGCAGATTTAGGGCTTTGGAGAGGCAATTAGATTGCGAGTTAAAGTTGGGTGTTATTTGGGAGTGCAAAAGGCAAATGAATTCTTGATGTCCTCTCCACAAATGTACACCCTCAGTGACTGTATCCATCATCTGCAATGCTGGCGTCATTAGTATAACGACTCCACCACTCCTCCTCAATGAACTCAAATTTTGAAGTCATTACCTCTCACCAGCTTGTGTATTTGAATTCATCTACAGGGTGGAAAAGGAAGCCAAGAGGCTTAGGAGGAAGTTCTTATTTGAGGCACATCTGCCCCCTAGTGGTTGCTTCAGGAAGATACCTTTGAAGAATTTTTTTTCCTTTTCGTGTAATAATGAGATGAGAATCCTGCAGCCCAATACTACTGTTTTGAGAATATGCCGTTTTTTCCAACATGTGCAAGTGAATGGCAAATGTCTTAAATACTCAGGGCAATCCAGACTGCCTCAGATAACTCAAAGGATGGGGTTTTGGTTCAGTGACAGAGCATCTAGCTTGTGTGCAGGAAGTCCCAGGTTCAATGCCTGACATCTCAGTACTGGTGGTGGGATGTGGAGGGAGCCCCCTTCAGAAGACCTCAATGGATGGGCTGTTCCATGTAAGGACAGGCAGTCCTCTAGGTAAACAGGGCATGGGTGGTCAATCTGTGGCACACATACCACTAGTGGCACGAGTTCCACTAGTGGTGTCTTCCTTGGGGGTGGTGCAAGGGTAAATGGCTATCTTAGAATGTCAGGTGCAGGGGAGTGGCAGCAAGATACAAGTATCTGGTTGTCCTATGTGCTCCCTGAGGCATCTATGAGATACAGGAAGCTGGACTAGATGGGCCCTTGGCCTGATCCAGCAAGGCTTTTCTTATGACACTTCGTAGGTGACACACACAAGGTGAAACCAGGAGTTAAGCTGGAGTTAACCAGGAGTTAAGCTGGCACAAGTTAGGCCAGCAAAGTTTGGCGGGCACAAGGGCCACCATAAAGCACGTCTGGACCACTCAGAGGCAGGGAGGATGGTGCACATCTGTGTGCTCGACTCTCTGACTCCAAGAGTGCTCCAAACATACTTTACGGTGTCCCTTGCACCGGCCAAACTTAGCTGGCCTAACTTGTGTTGGCCTAACTCCAGGTTAGGATTGCGCTCACAATGTTGCTGGCTCCAAAGCCACAGGCAGACGGTGCTTCTCCTGGCACAAAGCCCAGAAAGGGATCAACTACTAGACCAAAGGGGTGAAGATAGCCAAGACTTGGCAGACCACATGGACTGTTGCAACCACCCAAGCAGGTCCAGTTAGGGCTGTTAATAAGATGGAGTTAATAAGATGGAGTGGCACATTCAAGATTCTGTATATGCAAAGTGGCACATGGCATGCCGCGGGTTGGCCACCCCGGTCTAGGGCTTTGAATTGCACTCCGAACTGGACTGGCAGCCAGTATAACTGATGCAACAGAGGAGTGACACGATTGTATCGCCTGACGCCCACCAGGAGTCACCCCAGTCCTCGCTTCCAAACAGTTGTCAATGGCAGCCCTATGTAGGGTGCACTACAGTAGTCAAACTGGTATAACCAAATGCATGAGCAACTGTAGCCGGGGCACATGTGCGCGTATAAAATGTCTCTTTCATCAACTCTGCAAGGCCCACGTTGTTGGACAGCTTTCCATCTGCCTAAGTGAATCATATGTCAGTTTGACGTTTTCCTTTTTTCCGCCCCAGAAAGAAAAATGGTTATTTAAATTATCTTCCACTTGGGAACAGAATGAGTCGCTCATTGCTCACCGTTGTCCTGATGACAAACATGAGATCAGCTGGGCTGCAGCGTTTCACCGAGAGCCCCGTGAATCACTGACAGCATGATCCAGTGGACTCCGTCTAGCCCAGTGCAGCGATTCAAGTGGTGTACGTAAACCAGAGATTACGGTGTGATTTAGAAAGGCAATTTGTCAGGCACCTGGTAATTTGCAGATCATGGCACTGGCATGTCATAATCGCGTTGTCTCTCTATCTTTTTCAGACGTGCCTAAAAAGACAAACACCAAGCCTCTGCACACATGTTGAACTGTACTGAAAGACTCTTAGGGGGCAATCCTAACCTGGAGTTAGGCCAGCAAAGTCTACTGCTTACTGATTGTACTTTTCCTCTCTATGTGACTTTCATAGCATGGTCTTAGCTGTGCTAGAAGTCTGAGGAAGGGGCTGGGACCACGACTGTGTCAACAAGGGTGCCAGTGTTGTATAGTGGTTAGAGTGTTGAACTGGGGAGAGCCGGGTTCAAATCCCCACTGAGCCAGGAAGCTCACAGAGATGTCTTTGGGGCAGCCACATTCCCAGCCTAAACCACCTTACTGGGTTGTTGTAAGACTAAAAACTAATAAGCCAAGTATACTGCTGTGAACTTCTCAAAAGAAGGGCAGAATATAAACATGGAAAGTAAAAATAAATTGCAAACTGGATCCTTTAATCTGGACTGATTTTGCATCTGTGTCCTTGGGGGACTGTTGACTTTCTCTTTTCCACAGCTGTGATTGTTTTGGCTTCAGTTTCTCACTCTTGTTTATGTTTTCTTGTTATCGAAGCTCTTATGTTCTTTTAATTAAAAATGGGGGGAGGACTTGAAGCTGCTGGGTTGGGTGCCAGATCTGAGCAGAAAGGTGGCTTCTATATTGTTAAAACCAGGGTGAGAAGACAGCTACAAACGCCAATTATTGCAGTACTTCTGTGTGCATTTTAATTGTAAGGCCCATTAGAAGTTACTTTAGGCTGAAAAGCAGAGCAGAAAGACAAATTAGTTAAGAGAACCCATTTTAATATTCTTCTGCCTGCCTTGAGCCAATGGGGTAGCTTAGTAAACAAACCCAGCTAATTAATTAGCTGGTAGCTAAGAGGGACGTGGTGGCGCAGCGGGTTAAACTGCTGCTGCTGGGCTTTCCGACCGGAAGGTTGGGAGTTCAAGACTGCTTGTCCCAGCTCCTGCCAACCTAGCAGTTGGAAAGCACCTAAATGCCAGTAGATAAATAGGGACCACTTCGGTGGGAAGGTAACGGCGTTCTGTAGAGTCATGCCGGCCACATGACCACGGGAGCTTGTCCTCGGGCAAAACGCTGGCTCTACAGGCTTAGAAATGGAGATGAGCAGCGCCCCCTACAGTCGGTCACGACTAGACCATTCGGTCGTGGGGAAACCTTTGCCTTACCAACTAATTACTTGATAATTGTTAACCAACTAGTTTGTTGTGGGTATAAAATTGTGGGGAGGCATGTATGTCACCCTAAGCTCTCAGAACAAAGGGCAAGATAATTAACAATTGATTGATTGATTGATTGATTGATTGATTGAATCACCGATTTAAACTAATTAATGGAACTAATAAAGTAATGCCTTAATGGAACTACTTACACAAATTAATTAACATAACTAATTGAACCGATTAATTGCTTGATTTAATGAACTGATTCACCCCCGGAACTCTCTGCTACGCAATTGCTGCAGCAATTTTGGAACGGGGTTGCCATGGCGACAGACGACGCGTAGGAAGCGGTCCTCTTCTCGAACGGCAGTGCGCCTGCCGCAGGGAGTTATGGGAAAACCCCTGCAAGGGCCAGCCCACAACCTCGGGCCAGCCCATAGAGATAGAATTCACTAGAGACGGCATGACGTCACTGTCTTGAAGCCACCTCGAGTAGACAAACATGGCTGACTCAGATCATCGCCGTGAGGGAGGATTGCCGCGAATTCACGAATAAAAATCTCCCTGCAGGTGTGTAAAAGTTAATCTCAACCTCTTTAAGCATGCCTGCGTGTTCTGCATACGGGTGTGCGAATGGCTGTACGAAAAATGGGATTTAATTTCCACGGAAAGATTCATGTATTCCATGTTAAAATTATGTTTTTATTTTCGTAAGTTTTTATTTTTATTCAGTCCTAAACAGTACGAGCAAAGCAATCTGAAATGCTTGGAATCAGGATTGTTTTGAGTATACTGATTCACGGCAATCCTCCCTCACGGCGATGATCTGAGTCAGCCATTTTTGTCTACTCGAGGTGGCTTCACTGGCCTCCTATTAAATCAACAGGGATGCCGTCTCCAGTGATTCTATCTTCATGGGCCATACCAGCCCAAGGAGGTAGCCTCAAGCCTGCGCTTGCATTCGGCTCCTCCATGAGGCTAGAGCAAGAAGGTTAGTGTGAGAGTGACGGTTACTTCCGGGTTTTATTCAATAACATTAAATAAAATTGATAGTTGCGTATTCAATAATAATTAAATAATATGAATAATAAGAAAAAGGAGAAATAGCTAATAACATGTTGCATCCTCCATGGCTCTCCAAGGGCAACTTAGAGAAGTCCCAAAATATTATACTTCTGTTACCTCCAAGAGGGACTAGTGTGTCAATGAGGGTCTGTTACTCTAGCACTGTAGCACGTCTGCGTTCAATGGTGACGTAGAATTCCTGCGCTGCGGAAAGGAGAGGTATTGATGACGTTGTGCATGCGCCGGAGTTCCTTGCTGTCAGGAGAGAAGGAGCGCTGTTCGCCGTGCGCTGATGCCGCATCCCTTGGAAGCCGGGCCGGCGCGGATTGTCCGCTCGGCGCAGAAGGATGACCTGTACCGAGGGGCGCTGAGGAGCAGAGCCAGCGCTGCGCTGGGGAGCTTGGCCGGTGAGGAGCTGCGCCGCGGACAGTGTTGCCTAGTGGGTAGGGTGCCTGCCTAGGAAGGACCCGGAGGTCGGGGCTTGAATGCCCGCTGAGGCACGAAGTCCAGAGGGCGGTCACTTTGGGCCAGTCACTTTGGTCACTTTGGCCTAGCCTGCCTACCTCTCAGGGTTGTTGTAAAAGATGAAAGAGGGCAGGCTCATCCCAACCCTTGCTTGGCTATAAACTCACCGCAGTGACTTTGCGCCAGCTACACTCTTTCACCCAGGGTCTCTTGAGCATAAAAATATACTCTATGTAAACAAAAAATAAGACAATTGCAAGATATAACCATATAGTACATGCATAAAATCCCAGGTTCAGTTCCTGGCAGTGGCTCCAAGGAGGACACAGAAAGACCCCTCTCTGAAATCCTGGGGAGGTGCTGCCAGTCAGTGTGGGCAATTCCAAGAAAGATGCCCATTTCTTACTTCCCGTTTAATTCTTGTGCAGTTCTCTTCCTTCTTTAATAGCACTGTCTTTTGGATCTGCAGGTGCTAAAAAATGGTTGGAATGGCAGAAAGAGATTGAGCTCCTTGCCGATGTGGCATATTTCACCCTAACTACCCTTTCAGGTAATAATTATTTATTACAGAATGTATCATGCAACCTTATTATAACCTTATGCAACCTCACCCCTGCCACCTGGGCAAGAGGCACTTTTTCAAGTGGTGTTCCTCTTATATTTAGCAGGGGGGAGAGTAATTGTCCATCTTCACCCCTGCGCAGTCTTTCTAGTAGCTGTTGCTGGTGGTCTGCCTTTTTTTTAGATTGTGAGCCCTTTGGGACAGGGAGCCATTTAACGTTATTATTTGCCTGTAAACCGCTTTGTGAACTTCGTGTTGAAAAGCGGTATATAAGTACCTGTTGATTGATTGATTATTCATAGACTCAAGCTGGTTTACAGCCAAACTGACAAAAACTCCATTTTTTGTTCTACCTTCCACTACATTGTGATTTGTACCCGGTAAACTTAAACCGGGCCAGAACATCTAGTAATATTTGTTACCACTGTCACCTCTTCAGATTTGGATTATGGAGTGTTCTTTGTTTTTTTTCAGGCTACCAAACTCTCGGTGAAGAGTATGTCAATGTTATCCAAGTGGATCCATCTGAAAAAAGAATTCCTTCCGTACTTCGACGGGCTGTCTTGATTTCCTTGCATGCTGTCCTGCCTTATCTGTTAGACAAAGGATTAATACACTTGGAACATGAACTGCAACTGGAGCCTGATGGGACGAGGGCTTTGGAAAACAGACCCTTGCCTGGGGCGCGGGGCAGGACTCGGGTGCGGATGTGGTTGCAGAAGTGGCTGGGCAGGTTAACAGAGCAGCAGAGGAAAACTCTCTTTCAGGCTGTCTGTGTGCTCAAGTATAGCATCCCTCTCCTTCACAGGCTTCATCTGGCCATTTTCTACATGAATTCTATCTTCTATCACCTCTCTAAAAGGATGGTGGGGATAAAATACGTAAGTGTGTGTAGATTTGTGGTGTGTGCATGCACATCGGTATTTATTTATTTGAAACATTTCTATCCTGCCTTTCCATGCCAAAGCACATGCCCAAGGTGGTTTACATGGGCAAGCTAGTCTAAACCACATTTTTCTATGGGGTTTTTACACATATACAGTATTCTGTGATTCACCACATCCTCAGTCCCCGATGTAGCCTTCTCAGTGTGGTTCTCTCCTCTGGCTGCTTGCCATCGAGCTTCAGCAGGCAGTTGTGAGTCCAGCCTGGACAAGGTCATACCCCGTTCTCTTGCCGGCTGGCCTTCTCACACATTCCCACACACTTCTCACACATTTCAGCCCCACAGCGACTCAGTTCTGCCACAACAGATACAGCAGCTTGTCACAGCCTGGCATTCCGTCTCCCATCCAAAAACAAGACTACTGTTTCTCCTGCTTAGCTTCAGGCAGCACCAGCAGCTCAACCATCTGTCCACCTCTTCCTCTTCGGTATCTGTTTACCATGCCAACATGGTATTCTGGTCATCTGTTTACTTAAAGTCACAACAAAACGATGCAATATTTGCAACAACAAAAAGACATTTCATTTGAAGAGCCATTTGTGCAGTTATAAAATGATGCACCACCATGTGCTTCAAAAAGATTTTGACCCATGCGTGTTGTCACAGAAGCAAAAAGAGGACAGCTCGGCTATTATTGGCTTGCATCTGTCCTCCCAGCACAAATTCAGTCTTTTGTTGGTTGGATCAGTCAGCAATTTTAAAACAATGTGCAAACATTTCCAAGGTGTACTATCCAGAAGCAAGAGCTTAGCGTCCTGTAGTACAGCGGTTCCTAAACCTTTGAGCATCAGGCCCAACCAAATTTTTTTTGCTTTACCAGCTGCTCACCTTTCTAGCTATAATGGTGATCGGACAGTGATGGGCTCTCCCCCAGCCTGTAGCAGGTTGTTTACCCCTTGATGCACATAGTCTAATCTACCCTGTCAAGCCATTGGATCATGACCCACTGCCAATGACTCACAGTTTGGGAACCGCTGCTGTACTGTGTGTGTCCCCATCCCCAAGTTGCTTAAGCTCTCTGGGTTTTAGACTCCTTTCTCAGAATGTTCACCTTTGGATGAATGCCATGAATGGATGGAAGTCCATGAATGCCGTGGACTGACTGTGTTTTGGTTCCCTTTCCCAGCTGCGCTTTGTTGGATTGGCTGGAGACGACCAGAGCATTCGGTTGGGTTACAGGCTCCTTGGGATCGTGTCGCTCATGCATCTGGCCCTGACGGCCGGCATCCATGCGTACAGCTTCCAGCAGAGGCAGAGGGCCAGAGAAGAATGGAAACTGCAGCGGAACCTCTCTTATCAGAAGTATGAGACTTGTGGCAAAAGGAGCGGGGTGGAACCAGATAGGGGTTATAGCCTTATTGTTAGCCAGACTGACTGGGGGCAGCAGACAGTGATAGCCATATGCAAACACAAACTATTTTGAACTAGGAGCTGGTAGCTCTGCAGTTTCATCTCTCATGAGTGCCTGGAATCTTATCTTGTACGGGACACCCTGAGGCGTGAGAGCAATTGTCCTTTCTTGCTGTTTCCCTCAGAGCCCAGCCTGAAGAGCAAGTCCTTTCCCGCAGCTCTCGTTGCACCCTGTGCTTGGAGCAACGCCGGCATGCGACCGCCACTCCATGCGGCCACCTCTTCTGCTGGGAGTGCATCACAGAGTGGTGCAACAGCAAGGTGAGTGCTGAGATGCTTGGGAATCCGGTCTCCGGCCTCCCCCAGAAAATGCCAAAGAGCCCCAGCCCCTGGCTCTTTGGCATTTTCTGAAGCATACTTGTCTTTGTTTAGCTCTAGCCTTTTGAGAGCCAGCAATAAAAACGGGTCTTTGTTCAGATCAAATCAAAACAGAGCATAGTCATTTTTTGCATCTTGCAGTCCCTTTCCAATACCTTGTTTCGCCAACCTGCTGCCACTAACCTTCAGTGGCACTGCTGTTCAGCTACAGTAACAGAAGCGGTTAGAGAGTGGAGATGTGCTAGCAGTGGTTCACAATCCTTTTAGACCGGGACCCACTTTTTGGAATGGCACTCGTGTTGGGACCCACTGGAAGTAATATACTAACCTGCAAGTGATGTCATAGCCAGAAGTGACATCATCAAGCAGGAAGTGCTGTCATTGTGACATGATAAAATGTCACTCCTGAAATCCAAACTGGCATCCTTGCACAACCACGAAATATCCCTGGCAGAAAGCAAGATTAGGACAAAACGTGATGTAACCGCATTGAACTAAAAACAAAATTTTTTTAAAACCCTCACTTGAAAATTCTTGAAAAATGTTACTAAAAAAAATACTCGCACTCACAAAAGGACTATAGCAAGAGTAAGGTTTGCAGCTTCCAAAATGGCTACTCCCAGCTTTCCAGAACATGCCTGTCATCAGGTCATGACCCACCAAGTGGTTCCCAACCCAGAGTTTGAGGAAAAACTGAGCTATGGTATTTATGCAGAGTTGTGTTAGGTACTGTGTGTGTGGATATGTATCCTGGGTACTTTCCACAGTTCACGGCAATAGTCAATGAGGTAGCAAGACTTCCTGCGCAAGAGTGTTATTTTCTTCCAGGCTACCCTCATTTGCTTTTGCATTATGGCAAAGCCTAAAGTGTAAATTTCACAGTGCAGGGATATCTGCCTCTTTGCTCTGTGCACATTGATGGCGTGCTACAAAGAGTTCTAGCCCGAGCGGGTCCACAATACTACTTCTGTCTTCATTTTAATGGCTCCTCTCATGCAGGTGGAGACCCACTGCAGCTCACCAACGTGTGTTAAAATAGTTCCTGTGGGTTTTATTTTTCCAGTTCAAGCAGCAATTATGCCTCCTGGAGCTAATCCTTATTCAAGTAAAGTATTGATTTTTATAGTAGTTAACTGAAGAAAATGAAACACTTGCAGATGCTTATTCAGTTAAGACCATCACAAGGCATTCTATTCTGCCCTGCGGCCTTGTTGCAGGCCACCAACTGGCCGGCAGTGAGAACTGCGGTGGAGATTCAAATGGCCGTGGGAGGCTGTCTGGTGGGCTGCGTTCCAGCGTGTGGTTTTTGCATTCTTTGAAAAGCCCACCTGTCCTGGGCCTCCTACTGCTGTTTGAAGCTCCACTGCAGGTCTTGATGTAATCGCCAACTACTTCTAGAAGCTGCACGCTGTTGTTCGCAGCGTGGGGAACGGCGACGTCATGCACCAGAGTGGGAAGCGCTAAGGTAATTGGAGGGAGTACGCATTGACTGTACTGTACCATTTCCCTCCTCTGTAGGCTGAATGTCCGCTCTGCAGGGAGAAATTCCAGCCACAGAAGCTGATCTATCTGCGACACTACAGATGACGTCCGTCCAGCTGGCGAGGCGTGGGGAGCCAACGACAATACTACAGCTTTTGACCAAGTGCAAGACTTTATTTCGGTATTAAATTTCTGTGAAAACTTTGCAGCCAAACACTTGAATTTCACTGCCTGTACAAGGAGTTACGAAGCTCTCCGTTACAAAACGAAACTAATGATATTGGTTTTTTCCCCTTCCGCATCTACTCACATTCTGATAAATTCTTAGCTGTTTCAAGGATCAGGACTTAACTCCCCACCCTGCAGTTTTTTCTTTGCCCAAGAGGCAATTCATGACCTTTTTGCTACTTATAAGCAAGCTCCTACAGTATTTTTGAAGCTGAGATTTCAATTTCTATCAGATCTTTGTAGTGAGGGGGAAAAATTACCACCAGATAGATAATCTATGGTTATGTGTCTGTTTAAATCCAGTCCTGAAATCTGACTCACGAGTCCAGCAATGCAGTATTTGTGAATCTGTATCAGCCAAAAGATACGGATAATTTAAACTGTAGGCATAACTAATACACTGTACAAGTAGTGATGTGGGTAACAAACACAGCAGCCCAAGTTGGAGTGAAAGGAGTTTCTCAGAAGCATTCCAACTTCCCATGTTATCACTTCCAGTCCTTGTGTAATCCACCCCAGGCCTGCTGTAGAAAAGTTTGATTCTGAGATAGCAACTCAGCAGTAGATAATTTAGTTCCGGTTGTTTGCCACTAACTTGCTTCCCACCCTCTATGACTGTTGTCCCTCATCCATCACAAATCCAGTTTATGAACATACATACACCCCACATCACATTCACACCCAGATTCACAACAGTGTGTCAGTAATACCAGCTGATTTCCAGAGTTTACGTCCATGTAACAAATTGAGAGCTTAGATTTTACTTCCTTAATCTGGTTATTTGTACAGTATGTTTAAAAAAAAATAAAGTAGCAGTCCCCCATAATACTTCTTAAAACTCAAGAGAAAAATATTTTTCCCATAATGCTGAAAGGGGGAATATGGCACAACTTAGTTCAGCTTCATCATCACTCTTCCAAATACAGAGCAAACATTCCAGGTGTTTTCAGGATAATCTTTGTACAACAATGCAAAGGAGTTTGTTTTTTGAAAGATACATTATTCTACATGGTTGTAGTATGCTGAGTTGAAAACAGTTCCAAAAAGAAGAAAACACACTTTTAGCTGGTTTATAAAGGACTACTTGAACCCAAGAAAGGGACTTTTTAATAAAGTCTGGAATTTTAAAAAGGCTCTTAATAAAATTAGCTGTATCACATCAAAAAGTTTTACATGCAGGTCATTTTATTTCTTTTTGTTTCCTTTCTCCCCATAGAAAATCAAAGGCCTTGTTAAAACCCACCAAATGTTGATGGCCAGTTGAGATGCATCTCAGAAGGGGCTACATGAAGCAAACTTAATTTAAAAGAACACACACAATTTTAAGTATCAATGTGTCAAAATACTCTCCACCTAATAATTATATATTTATATATTTATAATTCCAGGTCCCTTCGCAAAAAAAAAAAAAAAAAGTATTGAGTCATTATGAAATAATCAAAAAAGCACTTTGAGAGAACCTTGAGAAAACTGGTGTTAGGAATCAAAAGCGGATCTACTTGCCACAGAAGTTACATGCGATTCCCTTTCCATTTTTGAAAAACCAAGACTTCAGGGTAGGCTTGGTTTTAAATGCTGCTGCTTCCACCTATGTAACATTGGAGAGGAACCTCTAAGCAGACTTCTGTTTGAACCAGGAACATTACAAAGCAGAGGCTCCCATCAGTGGTCCCACACTTTCCTCCATGTGTGCATATAGCATTTCAGCGTTATACAGGCTACATGCTGGGAAGGAGAGTTATACTGGACCAAAGGGAAAGGAGGACACACTTTCTGCAAGTTCTCTCTTCCGCTCTAGGCTGCACTGTGGACTTTAAACAAACCTTCTACCTTGAAATTACTTCTGATATTCACCTGCCTCCCTATATGTGCACAAACACCCCAAAGTTGCACTAGTCAAAAACAGTTCCCTGAAGGACTTGGGAGTCACCAACTGAGTCCAACAGATATGTTGGAGCCAGCTGTGTGCAAATCTCTTCACACACATGGGAGGGGGCAGAGTGACTAGCTTCGGTGGGGGAGAAACAGCCCTTGGGCACACGGAATACAGGCTGGCATTGCTGAAGAAAACCATACCCAAAATGAGGTTAATATATCAGTGTTCTCCTGCAATACTTCTGATTTAAAGGGGGGGAGGGACAAAGTACCTAACCCTCAACATAAACCGGAGGGGGGGGATGCAACTTCCAAGTCACCTCCCTCGTTGAAGATTTAATATGAAGGAAAAAGAGGCATTGTTAACAACGGCTCGAAACTGGGTTTCTTTTAATTACAGTATAATGTAAGGAGTTGGTCAGCGGGCTGGGTGCGATTTCTAACTAGCGAAGGTTTTCCCTACGTCTTCTTTCCCTTTGTATTTCCTCTTGCCGTGCGTGAAGGGTATATATCGGTATTTTATCATATGCTGAAAGAAAAGCAAGAGAAGAGAGAGAGACTTTGAGGGCGTGGCCACAAACCTTCCCCACTCCTCAGCAGCACATGCTCCTTCGTCAGGCCACCCTCCCCAGGGGACTCTGCTCTCCTTGCAGCTCTTAAAAGGAGTTTATATACGCTTTTTCTATATTAGTTTCAAAAGCAATCAGTAGTCTCATAGAAAAAAACAAAACATCTGCAACATAATGCAGTCTAATTAAAATGAAAACAACAGGAAGGACAGTAATATAAGAGCAAGACAAGAAAAATCACTGATTTGCAAAGAGCAGACTGAACTAGCAGAATAAGAACCCAGTTTTTGAAAGCAGAGAGGCTGCTGAAGCTCCCCCTAGCAGGAAGTCCCATGACATTGCAGCAGCTGGAGAGAAATCAGTGCTTCCTCCAACGGCTCTGCCCCTTCTTCCTTGCTGCCTGGAATTACTGTCCAGATCATCCGCAGAATGCCCCCTCTCACACATACAATCTATGTATGAAGCGTCCAACACACAGAGTGCTTCAAAAAGTACAGCACCTGTTTTCAAAAAGTATAGCACCCTATAACTTCAGCAGCCACTTCCCTGATATATTCCAACAACCTGCATATGTACAAGGGGGGGGGTCACAGCCAGGAAACCCATAGCCCAATCCAGGCATGTTTATGCAGAAGCAGATTGCACCAAATTAAATGGGGCTTACTCCCAGAATTATGCATGCAGAGGACCAGAGCTTTTAGCAATTCAAACTAGACTCCAAATCCGAGATCCTTACCTTGATTTGCCTCTTCATCGTGATGCAGAAAAGCATAATGAAGTACATCACAAGAATTGGCCAAAATACAGGAACGTTGAAAGCCTCGAAGAATGTGCATGTCATTGCGACAAGGATGCCTTTAGTCGCAGAGTGCCTTCAAAGAAAGAGGAGCAGTTAGGGAACACCTCTGCATTGGAGGAGGTATCAGTTTGAGTATTTCAAGAAATCATTGTCACCCACTTGGAACCACTGGAAGCTCGCAGGCAGGTTGCAAAACAGAACAATTCAAATAAAAACTCACCAGAATTTGAACTCTGGCAGCCTTCGAATAAAGGGCCGGAATTCCTCGTTTTGTTTTGTGGGTAATGAAGGGCCTTCATCTGGGGAGAGCAGGATAATGCAAGTTCTTAAAAGTGGCACTGCCATCATAGAACTCTGTGTGTGTGTGTGTGTGTGTGTGTGTGTGTGCGTGCGCACACACACACACACACACACACACACACACACACAAGTGAGTATAATTCCAACTAATATTACCACTTATTTGGATCCAGAGATGACTGCCTGCTAGCAGACAGTGAGATTCAAACCAGGGAAGTCCTGATTCACAGCTCAATCTCTTAGCCACTGTGCTACCTTTGATCAATCAATCAATCACTAGTATTTATATACCGCTTTTCAACACAAAGTTCAACAAAGCGGTTTACAGGCAAATAATAACATTAAAGTTAAATGACTCCCTGTCCCAAAAGGGCTCACAATCTAAAAGAATGGAGAACACCACCAGCAACAGCCACGAGAAAGACACTGATCAAAGACTACCTTTGATCTACTCCCTGCTAACTAGGGAGGCAAAGCCTTTTAAATGGCAGTTCTTAAATTTAGAAGAGGAGAACTGCATAGAAGAGAACTCCTTTTCCCAGCATAACGCCTTATTCAGTAGCTGTTTGCTCCTCAATCTTTTGCATTTGTTTCTAAGATTTTGAGCCCCTTTAGAACAGGCAAATGTTTTTTCTTGCTATGTGAACCCATCTTGTGCACTTCTCATTATTAATATATATGTATTATTTATATTTTTATTTGTTATAATAATGCCTTCCTCTGCCCCACAAATGAAAAGGAACACAGTGGCAGCTATACAAATTTATAGCAAAACTGGCCTTTTTTGTTTGTTTCCATACCTGAGTCCTCCATTAGAGAGGGATCTACCTTTGGCGACAAGAAAGCTATGAAAAGATTTAGGTGGTAGATGCCCAAGGCATATGTCACAATGTACCAACCCTGGATAAAAGAGAGAAGAAAAACAAAGGGAGGATATCAGCTGGATTTACAGAAAGAACACAAATATGCACACTTGTTTCCCCTCACCTGGGGAAAGGATATGAAACTGGACAATGAGAGGGTTGGTCACAGCAGTGGGGGAATGTAGGATGTGGTCCACAGCAGCTCAGGAGCTGGCTTAGAGCCAGGTGCTGGGAAAGTCACCCAAGCACAGCTTGGAAATCAAATCCAGCCGACTCGTAATACAAGAGGCATATAATGACCTCAAAGGCTCTTCCCCGACTCAGATTTGATCAGAAGAATTCTTCTTCATTTCAGCTTGTCCCCTCTATATCTGCTCTAACCATCCTTTTATTTTCCATTACCACTTAAATTGGTTCTGTGACCTTTGATCTGTGCAAACAACTACCCAGAATGCAGTCCACATGTACAGCATATCCACTTATTTTTGCCCAACGACATGTAAGCCAGTACAAGCAGTCACATTCAAACAGAAAACAGCATTGATAAAAGATGAACCATTATTGCAACTGATAATAAATGGAGCAACTTGGCAAGAGGACGGTTAGCAATTGAGGTTCTCACCTGTAGTAGATAAACTCTAATCATGTAGATAAAACTTAAACCCAGTGTTACAACCCATCGCACTGAAGTATAAGGAGTAGATTTGTCTAACCAGGACTGGTAAATCTAGGAGAAATGCAGCATTAGATATTTGGCATATTCAAATTGCAAGAACACTTCCTCGGTTGGTCAAACGCTGCAGGTTAAGACTGCAGGCACTACAGAGTTAAAAGCAACAGCAGAAATTCTGTACACAGTAGTATATCTGTCTATCCTTCCTCTAGTCCAGTGATGGCGAACCTATGACACAAGTGTCAAAGGTGACACACCACCACGTTTAGGGTGACACACCAGTGTTCACCAACACCTGACAAAAATTGAGTTTATTTTACTCATTTTTCATTTTGGCAATTATTTAATATTCCTTTATAGAATACATAGCACCACACAGGACTGGACTGTATTTTTTGTTTAAATAACTGAACATAAAGAACTGTTTCTCTTTTGTTTGGGAGGGGGATTGACACGCCAGCAGAGTCAAGCATTTTCCACAGTTTAGATACACCAAGCCCAAAAGGTTTGCCATCACTGCTCTAGTCTAACAGAAAGCGTTTTTCCAACCTTGCTGCAGGCAAAGGCTGACCCCAAACCCAGAGAACAGTTTCTTCCTTTTACATAAGCTCTTATCAAGACCCCTGAACAGCCCACTATGGCTCCCCTCTTGCAGCCTGTACTTGCCTTAAGTGCCACATGTCTCGCCCTGTAAGGCGACTCCTAGTGCTTGTGAAAGGCTTGACAGAATTGTACTGACGCATTTTCTCCTTCTGCTCACAAGTTCTACGGCTTGGGTCCAAATCTCCACACAAGGATTTCTCATTGATTTCAACATCAGTCCCCATTCCCTACTCTAACATAGCTTAGCATGTGCTTCCCTTGCCTATCCCTGCCCCCTTCAGTCCTTCTGCTGTGTCAGCATCTGCACTGGAGGCCCCCCAGGGCAGGACCTTTCACAAATAAAATGATTCCTCCAATTACCTAGCCTACGCCTGTCGCTTCCCTTTTGTCATGATGTACTTAATAAACACATTCAATGTACTTAAAACTATAAAGTACATTGAATGTGTTTATTAATAGTTACTGTAAGTCACTTTGGGTGCCCTTCAGGAGAAAAGTGGGATATAAATTGAATGAATGAATGAATGAATGAATGAATGAATGAATGAATGAATGAATGAATGAATGAATG